>CM034146.1:217435226-218035226 GCA_019776745.2 Taxus chinensis
GATTATCTCTGTCTGCTGAAGTGCTTCCATCCTCAATTCATCCAACTCATTGAGTTGAAGGATTCTCTCCTTTTGAGTTGCATCCAACTCAATACCCACCTTAACTGTTGTCCTCAATGTCTGTAGTTCAAACTCAATAGGAAACAAGGGATTTTTCCCATAGACTAACTCATATGGTGAAAACCCTGTTGTAGTTTTCCAAGTTATATTGTAAGCCTAGACAGCTTCAGGTAGTCTCTTTACCCAATCTCTTCTTCCTACTTCAACTGTTTTGGTAAGGATGTTTTCCAATTCTCTGTTTGTTACTTCAACTTGTCCATTTGATTGTGGGTGATAGGGAGATGACTTCCTATGATTGATCTGATAATACATTGTGAAAGCCTGGATCATATTAGACATAAATTGTGGTCCCTGGTCTGAAACTATGCTCCTTGGTGCTCCAAACTTTACCATAATTTTGTGCCAAAGGAAATCAACAACTGCTTCTTCAGTGGCATTTGTTAAAGCCTACACTTCTGCCCACTTTGTCACATAATCAGTACACACAAGAATATGTTCCTTCCCTTGTGAAGAAGGACTAAAGGGACCAACAAAATCCAACCCCCATCTCTCAAATGGTTCAATCACTACTTGAGGTTGCAGAGGCATTTCATTGGTAAAGGTTGGTTGTCCCATCCTTTGACAAGGATCACACCACCTGATATATTTCTTCACATCTTTGTACAGAGATGGCCAATAATAACTAGTGCCAAGTATCTTGTGAGTTGTTCTTTTCACTGAATAGTGTCCTCCACTTGGTTCATCATGACATGCCCGGAGGATGTCAAAGATTTCATCTTCTCTTACACACCTACGTAAAACCAAATCAGGACCACATTTAAATAACATTCCATTTAACCATTTGAATTGTGCACTGGTTTTGATTAACTTCTTTATTTGTTTCTTGGTGAAAGAAGGAGGAAAATTCCCTATTGCAAGATAATTTTCCATATCAGCAAACCATGGTGTATCAGCTGAAATAACAAACAATTGTTCATCTGGAAAGTTGTCCTTGACTGGATCTTGCTCCCATGTAGTGGTTAGTCTTGACAAGAAATCAGCTACCACATTATATTTACCTGGATTGTCCACAATGGTAATATCAAATTCTTGTAAAAGCAATAACCATCTAATTATTCTACCTCCAACCACTGGTTTTTTCATTAAATATTTAATTGCTGAGTGATCTGTATGTACAAATATTTTGTACCATGTAATGTAATGTCTAAACTTATTAATTGCATAGATCACAACAAGAAATTATTTTTTAGTGGTGGTGTAATTTCTTTCAGTGGGAGTAAGATTTTTGCTAAGGTAATAGATAGCATACATTTTCCCTTCTTCATCTTTTCATCCCAAACTACACCAATGGAATTATTCGAGGCATCTGTTTGGATATGAAAAGGTTTCTCCCAATTAGGTCCTCTCAATATTGGGGCAATTATTAATTTCTCTTTAATTTCTTCAAAAGCATGTTGACACTTTTCATCCCAAATAAATTCATAGTCCTTGGTAAGAAAATTAAACATGGGGGCAACAATTTTACTAAAATCCTTGATAAAGCATCTATAGTACCCAGCATGTCCTAAAAATGACTTGATATCAGTGGGGGTCTGAGGAATAGGTAAGTCTAAAATAATTTTGATTTTGTTTTGATCAACCTGAATTCCTCTTTTTGAAATATGGTGTCCTAATACAATCCCTTCATCAACCATCATCAAACATTTTTCATGGCTAAGAGACAACTAGTGTTGCTCACATCTTGTTAATACTCTGTCCTAAATTTCTCAAAGCATCATCAAATGTATCTCCATGCACAGTAAAGTCATCCATGTATACCTCTACACATTCATTTGTTAGGTCTGCAAAAATTGCTAATACAACTCTTTGGAAGGTTGTTGGAGCATTGCATAATCCAAATGGTAATACCCTGTAGGAAAAGGTACCCCATGGACATGTAAATGTAGTTTTATCCTGATATTCAGCGACAACTCTGAATTGATTTTATCCACTAAAGCCATCCAAGAAGGAAAAGTATTGTTTACCTGAAAGGTTGTTTAAGAATTGATCTATGAATGGTAAGGGAAAATAATATATCAATATGAATTTATTCAGTTCCCTATAGTCAACACAAATTCTCCATTTTCCATTCTTTTAGGGATAGTTACAAGAGGAGACAACCATTGGCTATCTGAGATAGGGTAGATAAAACCTACTTGTAATAGTTTTTCAATTTCTTGTTTGACTATATCCCTTAAGGCTGGATTAATCCTTCTCTGAGGTTTCCTAACTGGTCTAATGTTTTCAGTATAGATGTGATGAGTGCAGATAATTGGGTGGATTCCTTTCATATCTTTGTAATCCCAAGCAAAAAATTTAGTATGATCTTTCAGAACATCAAACAGTTTAGCTTCTTCATCATTCTTCAACCAGCTATTAATATTCAAAATTTTACCTGGTTGAATCTCAACATGTTTGGTTCCAGTGTATGATGAACTGATTTGTTGAAAGGGTTCCATTAAAGTATTTAGTGGACATGCATGTGGCAACAACATATGATATGTAGCAACATCTCCAAAAGTTCCTTGAGACAAAATGTTGGACAAAGGACAATAAGAAGAATTATGATACTTATCTTGTTATAGGTCGAACTCTTCATCACTGCTGCTTTCCAGAAATTTTTCATCATCTCTTGATATGTGTGAAGCTGAAGCTACATATTCTTCCTCTCCCTAAGAAAAACCTCGTTCCTTCGGAGTGAAATTATCTTCATTTGCAGGAATTGCTGTTGGTGTGGTTTCGAAACTAATTGTGATGGTTCTGGAACTAACTGTGATGGTTCTAGAACTAACTGTGATGGTTCCAGAACAAATTATGTAGGTTCTGTAACTAATTTCATAGGTTTCAAAACTATTCCCGACTACTCCAAGGATGATTGGTGTACATTCAATGGTGGGTTAATCATATCTTCTATTTCTCGTACATGATCTTGCAATGTGATCATGGCCAACAAAGACAATTTTTTCTCATTAATATCAGGATTATCAACCCATAATTTCTCTTGATTATCACTAAAAGGTTGTGCAGAGGGATATAATGAAATTTTCTTAGAATTCTTACCATTTGAAATAGTCATATCACCTGACCTACAATCAATTAAGGCAACAACTATAGCTAACCACAGTCTGCCCAAAATAATGGGATAACCCAATGTTTTACCTTTTGGCTGCAATATAAGGAAGTCAACTGGATATTCCCATGACTCCACCATAACTGCCACATCTTCAATAACTCCTTTTGGTTTTGCTATAGATTGATCTTCCATCTGCAATATGGTGTTAGTAGGTTGTATACATGTTAATGGCAATATTTTATGAGTGTCCATTGTCATTACATTTATAGTTGCTCCCAAATCAACCAAAAAATTATGTATATCTTTATTCCCTATAGAGACAGAAATAACAGGGCTTCTAGGATTTCCATATTTGGGAAGTAGGAGCTTTCCTACTAATAAATCATCAAGTTTCCCATCTACCTCAATACTCCTGGGGTATTGCTTCTTTCTTCTAGGAATTTTCAAACATAGCATTTTGATTAATTTGTTCAATTCTGGAATGTCCTTAATTACTTGTAACAGTGGTATTTCAATATTCAGTCTCCTTAGTTCTTGCACCAATTCAGATTCCTTGATTTCTATAGCTTCTTTAAATCTCTCTAGAAATGGAGTTTCAGTAGAGTTTCTTTTTGGTTCCTTATCTCTTTCTTTTTCATCTTTCTTGGGGGCAACCAGACTAGGGGTTTCAGTTTCTTCTCTCATTTCAGTGATGATAACAGGTGGACTGCTAAATATTTTTCCAGATCTAGTTTGAATATCCTTACAATCCATGGCATTTAGATCAACTGATTTTTTTTGGTTTTGTTACGTAGATAGGAGTTGTTTGTTTGTTTCTTGGGTTTGCTACAGTTGTGCTGAAATTTATGTTTGAACCACATTTTTGGTTTGTGAATTTTGTGTTGGGGTACCCATTATGGCTTGTTGATTCTGATTAGGATATGTTTTCCCTTGAGCATAGTTATTAGAGCTCCATCTAGGTTGTGACCAAGCATACTGGTTATTTTGACCAGTCCATGGTTGTTGATGTCCCTGGGTATACCAAGATTGACTTGCCCAATCCTGGGGATTCCAAGTTGGCTGAGGGGCCCAGGGTGGTTGTCCCCAACTTTGTGGTACTTTTTGAGCAGCCCATGACATCATCCAAGGATTAGGAGATGACCTTGGCATGAACTGTCCTTGGGTAGGTTGTCTCTGGACAAAATTCAATTCTTCTGTTGTGGATGATGTACTAGTTTGTTTGAGCTGATTCTTTAGGAGTGGAAGAAGAGAACAAGTGTGAATATCATGTTCTTTAGATTCACAGATAAGACATACTTTTGTTTTATCCAAAGCACATTCCCTTATTGCATGCTTCTTCCTACATCTAGGACAATACATGGCTAATGGTTCAGTTTTGGCATTTGCTTTAGCTTGTAATCCATCCATAGTAGAGGTTAATTGAACTAAAATGTCTGTTTTAAAGTTTTCTAATTCATCCATTAGTTTTTTCATATCTGGATTCAAACTTTTCACTGATTTTCCCTTCCTAGGTCCACCCCTTGTTCTGGAATAGCTTCTACAAATGTCTTTAATTTCATTCATCCTTAATTGATCAATGTTTCCACCTCCTATCAAGTTAAGAGCTTCCCTAGATTCATCTTCCAAACCTTTAAGAAAAATTGTTTTACTTAACTCTTCTTGAAGTACAAATCCACATCTTTTACTCACAAAGAGGAATCTGTCCAAATAATCTTCTATATTCTCATCCTCCTCCTGCTTGATTTTGAAAAAATCTTCCTTCCTATTTCTCCCTCTACATTAATCTTGATATTTGTCTAGGAAGGCAGTTTCCATTTGTGCCCAAGTGGTAATAGAGTTGGATGCTAATCCCATGAACCACCTCATTGCCGCATCCTTTAGAGTGGATGGAAACAACTTGAGTTTCTGATTATCTATTTTGTAGTCATAGGTCTGACATAGTACCTTAAACTCAAACAGAAATTGGTCAGGGTCTTCAGATGACATCCCTCTAAATGTGGGTAAATGTGTAGGTGAAATATTTTTCATTGGTGTATCATCATCATCCAATTGAATTGGATAAGTAAAGGTCCTATCAGGTTCCCTTTCAGCTTCTTGTGCCATTTCTGAAGTATTTTCTAAACTTCTTTCACAATCAATGTGGTATGTGATCTACTTTGGGGAACGTGAAAAATCAGGACTAGGAGGTTGATTACTCAATTGAGAATCAAAACTTATCCTAAATGGATCTTGAGAAATAATCCTTCTCCTAAGAGTTCCACTTACTTCTGGTGACTGATCCAAGAATTCCAAAGGTGGCAATTCTACTTCTTGTCTTACAGGGGATAATGGTGCCTCCAATTCTTGGTCAACTTCCTTATTTAAACTAGAGGATAATGTTAATTCTTGTTTAGATATTTCTTGGAGAAATCTACCATTGGAGTCTCTTGGTCTACCCATAAATTTTGTGATAGCGTAGGGAAGATTTATTCAATTACTAAATGTATGATTGTTGCTCTTGTTAACACCTAATTAAAAAATTCTAACTAGTGGGTCCCCGACAACGGTGCTAAAAATGATGGGTGTCACTACTCCCTTTAATTAATCAACTCTCTATTGATGTCATATTCAAACCAGGGGTGTGTCTAAAGTTATATGCAACAAGAAGAATCTTAGCAATCTAGTAATTGATTATAGGTATTTTTTATTTTCTGGGGGATTTTTTCAATGTCTTAAGGACTTCTTGATTAAAAAAATTATTGGAATCACACTATGAAAACCTATTAGAAGTAAACACACTTTACAGAAATGGATTTCTGAAAATAAACACACTTTACCTTGGAAGTAAACACACTTTGCAGAAATGAATTGCTTGGAAATAAAAAAAAACATTATAGAAATAAACACACAATTGAGAATGCTTGGAAAATGATTACAAAGAAATAAGAACTTAATCTAGAACACCTGCAGGGACAAGGCTACAACAGATTTCAACTTAAGGAATTGAAAATGATATAGAATTAACAGATCTAAACTATTTGATTTAAAAATATAAATACCAACAAAAACGAGGATCCTAGTTCTTAGAGGAGTGGGCGCTTTCTCCGCCTTGAAACAGGATTGGAAAAATTAATTTTCTATCAAAACAAAATATGGCTATTTTATTGATAAAACGTATATCAATCTATATCTATCTCTTGTTCTATATCTATATTCCTATATATAACTATCTGCAGGTCTGTATATATATACTTCTTCCAGCAGTGCATTTATGGCCGTAACTGTTCCACTGATACAATGGAACTGAATCGTGCTCAGAATAGATGCTAAATTGGAACATGGCTGGACGTACAATTGTGTGATAATTATCCTAGATCTGAAAGTACGGAGAGTTGTAAGTCTTATAATCTGCTCTAGATTGATAGGATCATTGATTTGACAAATCACCAGCCATTTGGAATAGATTTTTATCGGTTCCTGAACTTTAGAAGAGTTCCAGAACTAAAGGAAATCATTCCAGGTTTAACCGAGAGAGTTTCGGAGCTATCTGCAAGAGTTCCGGGACTAATTCTGATAATTCCATAATTAAGTACTAGAGTTTTGGGACTAAGTCCAAAAGTTCCGGAACTAGGTGATAAAGCTTGTGACTGTGTAATGGAGTTCCAGAACTAAGTTATATTGAAACAATTCTCTCAAAAACATGCTGACCACTTCATACTTCATTCTTCTACCTGATTACAACCTGCTTTATTACAAAACTGAGTTTCCAAAAACACTTTGTTAGGAATTACAAAGATTTTAAATGTTAGAATCATAATAAAAAAAATATGGACAATTACATCGTAATTTATATCAGATCAAACAAAATTCACAAAATGCAGTCAAACTTAATAAAAGGGAGAGTAAGATGAGATCATTTATTGTACATTTAACGGACATATTCTAGCCTCATCATTTTCCCTCCAAGACATCTTAAAAAAATTCAAAAGCTTATCATAACCTCTTAATTGACCCTAAGTGGTTGACTAAGGCTCCTCACATGCTAATCGCTTGTTAATTAACTAATCATGATTAGAAAAACTTAATATAATTTATGCTTTTAGTGCCACATGCACCAAGATGCAATTTTTCCTCAAATAGAAAACTATTAAAAATTACTAATCACCTACCTTCATACTTTACACCATACTTTGATTAGTATATCATATAAGAAATATGATTAAGAGCCTTACTTTCTTCTTAGATTAGCTTGCTCAATATTTTCATTGAATCTTCATCTTGGTTAGTAGAGGGATAACTTATATGGCCTTGTAGCCATTATTATAGATATCCTCTCACCATTTTTGGTGTAGCAACAACCATGATTTGATTGCCTTTAGATCTAATTAGGTTTATGTTAATTAGTAATAATCTCACATAGTAAGGATGCTAGTAGATTAAATGTTGATTTAGTTTCCATTAATGAATGCTTTTAAGCTTTGATAATGATGTTTCATTCTTAAGATTGAGCTTGTCTCTAGGCTATTATGGTGTTAGCCTTTACTAGTTAGTCACATTGTAAAGTTTTATGGTGTTATCATTTGGCATGCCTGGTGGGTCATTTCCCTATTGCATTCATTCCATTTGAAGTTTTCTAGATTAGTTTTAATATTTTGTAGAGTAAATTTCAAGTTTTATAGATTAATTTCAATTTTTGATATTTGTATAAACTAGATTAGTATTAGATGCTTTACTTTCACGTTCTTTATAGGATTAAAGGAGTTAAAGTGCTGTCAAAATTATATTAGAATGTCAAAGATTTGAGCTTTATCAAATTTTTCTTGTCAAAACTCATGTTTTGACCACCTACAAGAAGGTGTGTGATCACTTTGTCAAGGTTGTGCTCATGTTTTAATTTTCACACTCATGTCATCAATGACACACTCACACTTTCAGGTTCATGATCACGTTTCTTTGGATGTGCCTGTGTTCTATTATATTTTTGTTTCTATGTTTAGTCCACGATGGTGCTTCTAAGTACACGTTAGTGTCTCTCTGGACACATTGCCATTCAACTGACTATTTTTTTACAGAGGCATGCTGGTGTATTCAAGGTTGTGATGGTGTTGTCAAGTGCACATTGGTGCTATTAGGGGCACACTGCTATTCACAAGGGTGCACTGACATGACATATTGAATTTGGTACTATTGTCAAAGTCTTAAATTCTAATTTTTGGTGTTTTATCTATGTTGCAGTTTCTACCCATTTAAATTATGTTTTCTAAAAAAATTACTTAGTTTTTTGATGAATACTTTGATTTTCATGTGTTGTATGAGTTTGGGATAAAATTGTGTATAAACTTCTCTTGCACCTTGTGCAATCTTGAGAATCAAAATCAGCTTTAAAAATTATTTTATAACCTTAGAGTAAGTAGGAAATTTCATTATTCATTTTATGCTTAAGGGAATGAACTTTTATTTAGCATGTATATGATCCTTTAGTTTAATAGATTTTCATTTAATAAACTATCAAGGCTAAAGCTTAAGTATGCTCTTCTCTTACAACTTGTGTGATCTTGCGAATAAAAAATAACCTTATTTTTTCACTAAAAATAACTTGGATTAATTGGGAATGAACCTTGATTTACAAAGCATTAGGGTAGTTATTTGATTTGTAATTTTTTCATTGTTATCTAGTTGGGTCGCTGGTTGTGTATGCTTCTTTCTTAAGTCCTTGAATGATTTTGAGAACCAAAAATAACGTTTAATCCTCTTTTTATGATATTGTAAATATTTTTGAATAACTACTAAATATTTTTGTGTAGGATCTAATTATTTCCAAAGAAAGGAGAATCTAAACAAACTTCTAATTACACATGTATTGTAGGTTGTCAATGGTGGTCTAAACCAAACTTCCTAATCCAAAAGATAAGAAAACACACCAAATTTATTCATCACAGTGTATTACAGGTTTCAGTTGAGATCTATGGCTTGTCTGATTTAAAATAGGATTTTTCATAAGCCTTAACATAATAAGAGGGATGCTCCTAGGAACCCCAAAGTAGTTTACTCAATAGTGAACCTTATGAATGAAACGGGAAAGTGCTCCACTACCCAATTGATTAGTATGCCTTGTTGAGATTAGAGTCAAAACTATATTCACATGATCCCAGTGAAAATATAAATGAATTTATTTATTGCTCATTATATTGAAAGTGGTAAAGTAAATTTAGGATACTCCAAGGTTTAGTCAGTATGACTTTCTTGGCAAACCGAGCTTGCAGAGATAATTTGTGACACATAGAGAGAGAACCACTAGGAATATTGTGGCTTGGAGACAATTTTACTTAGACATCATGTTTCAAAGAGCTCTCAAAAAGTGAAAATTGTTTGGAGTAAAAAAATTGACATTCAAACAAGCGAGAGTCCATTTAAGTTAAAACTACATGTTATTCATCATGAGACTTATGGCATGTTACTTTGTCCTAGTTTTTCACTTGTCCTAAGATGAGGCGAAACTCTTTTGAAGTTACGCTTAGTTTGTTTCATCACTACTTGGTTTTACTCCTTTGAATTATTGTTTCCCATCTTGGGATAAAAGAAAACAAAATATACAGATACCGCTAGAAATAATCATGTCCACCACTTGTGTAGTCTACTTGCATAACTAGGTTGCAATGTCGAAATGCAAGTGTTGAAAGTGTGAATGGTACGTCTTCATGTTATAGTAGGCCCTTTGTCTCAAACCCATATTGAGACACATGATACTTACGTTTTGTTTCCATTGTCAAACTTGGTGTAAGTCTCTAAATTTAGTCTTAGTTTTTAATTCTAACATTGCCTTGAGTTTTTTTGAGTATTGAGGTTATGTTGTTCACATCGCGATAACACCATTTTGATACTAAAATATTTCTTTCTTACAAATTTAGATTAATGTGTCTAAATAGTGTCGTTACGTTGCTCGCATTTGTAACTTCCATTTTCAAAGACTTGGAATTTGTTGGTTTCTAAAAATTGGTTTTAGTATACCTTGTTGGAGGGTCACCTCAACACTTTCTTAGTATTTAGGTCTTTTTTGTTTTAAACTTGACCTAAATGGTGATATTGTGTTGTCACTATTTGCTCTAAACCTATCTTAGAAAAGTGTAGGGAGTAAACTATTGTTGTGATTGGATTTGAGTATGTACTTCATTGACTTTTCCTAGATACCTTTTGTCATATAATACCTTGTTAGTGTATCATTATTTATTCTTTGATATCCTTGGGATCATATTGACCTTTAGATTCATGACCATTCGATATTCCACATTGTTTGTGACGAATTGAAATCGTTACGATGCATAAATTTACCTAGGGTCCATTTTAGCTAACATTAGTAGAATCTTTCGTGTTATGCCTCTTATTACAAAAATGGGGCATCGAAAATTAGGAACATGTACCATTGAAATTGAAAATCCACTTTATGATGACAATATCATGGTGGATCATAGTGGTGGTGAGGAGAATTATCCTCATGTGGAATTTAAGCTTCATCCTACCCACATCGATGATCATTTGTTCAAAACAAACATGAGGTTATAATGCATGTCATAGATCTAGGAGCAAGGTTACCATCTATGGTTGACCCTTATATAATTACCAGTATGGTTCTTGGAGAAGAAAAAGTATAATGCACTTCTCAAAATATTAACGACATCTTAAACCAAGGTCCTGCCTCTACTTCTAAATGACAGAATGATGAGGAGATACCTTTCAAAAATGATGGAGGCTATCGTATGCATACTGTTAAAGTCCATTGTGAGGACCATGAAGAGCATGCTCATCATGATAAATCTCCTCCTTATTAAAATCATAAAGAAGTACCCACTCAAGAGGTAACTTTAGAATAACAAGTGCAAACCCTCACTCGCCAATTGGCAAGTTTGGATTTGCATGTAAACAAGGAACAAACGAAACCTTTAAAACAAACTATACCAAAAGCTAAACTAAAAGTTTTGTACCATGAGTTCCAAACAAATACTCCTCACCAAGAGGAACATAAATAGCCTTATGAGGACTTTTATACAAAAAATAAAAGTAGGGATACAACTAGATTTAACCATTTATATAGGCCTATGCCACCCACATAGGACCATATTTTTAATCAAGAGTGGTCAACCATAAAAAATACCCTTATATCTTTACAAGAAGAAAAAACCGGCAATAGCAAAAAAGTACTAATTCAATGAGTTATGCCCATATCCCTTTAATAGATCCATGTTGCAGGCAACTTTCCTATGTCATTTTGATTTCCCAAATTTTTACAAATACAAGGGAAATGGTGACCCCAAAGACCATATCAAGGAATTTTATATGGTGTATTAAGATTTTGGATAGAGCGATAACTATCTCATTCTCCTCTTCCCACAAAGTTTGGGAGGTTAAGCGTTGGAATGGTTTTTACACATCTCTAAGGGATCTATATCTACATGGTCAGAACTATCCGAACAATTTTTACATCACTTCTCATTTAATATTGAAAGTGATGTCAACATAATATATTTATGTAATGCAAAACAACAGAATAACGAGAACTTCAATAGTTTCCTACAATGATGGTGAGGGCTAGCCACTTCCCTTGTTCCATACCAAAAAAATAACTGATCAGTACATTTGTACCCAACCTCCACCCTGAAATTACATTCCACTTGAAAATGTATTGTAAAAACACATTTGAAGAGGTGATTGAAAATGGTAGTCAAATAGAGAAAGCGTTGTTAGCTAGAGGGACCTTAAAACCCTTTTCACATGATCATAATGAGTCAAAACCTAGTGACAAGATTTTTTTGGTTTTTAATAAGAAAAAAATGTTGTAGGTGATGGAATAGTAAACTCTAAATGAGTGCAAGCAATTTAAAACCACACTTCCTTGAAACTTGTAAAGGGAGCTCCACCCACAGAGTGCAAATGTCGTGCCTTCACCCCTCTATCTGACTCTATGTTTTCAATATTAAAATAGTTAGAGGCATTTAATATGGTTAAATGCCCTCAACCTACACCTTATGGGGTTGACGCACCTAAGCCATCATGGTTTAGGGAAAATGAATATTGTTTATTTCACCACATCAAAGGTCATAAAGATGATGAAATGGAAACCCTTAATCGATAAGGTCATAAAGACTTAATCGACAACATTGATGTGGAAATGGATTCCGCTACCCCTACCAAATATCCCAACATAAACATGGGGATCTTTAAAGAACCTTTCCCTAAGCACAAAGGAAAGGAATAGTCATATCAGGGATAGTCATCTCAAACTAAGAATTCTAATAATTTTTAAAAGATGGACCATTTTTATTCCCTAATAGGTTGTGTCGATCCACCTGCTGGGCATATAAAATGATCAAGATTAAATCAAGGGAGTGTGTCATGGAAACGTGATGAGATCACCTTGTTATATTGGGATCTTCTCTCGCTACTCTTCAAGACATTCATTATGACGTGCTATACCAATTATATAAAGCCACAACTAAGATTTTGATCTTGGACCTTCTTAAAATTTCTAACATCTATAAATACATCCTTTGTAAAAAACTACAAGGATCAAGAGTGTCTGTTGATATTGACCCAACATACTTCTAAGAAATAGAGCTACATATTTTTCCTATAGAGCATATAACCTTTAGTCCAATAGAAATCACGGAAGAAAATCCCTCTTATAATTTACCCTTTCATATTGAAGTCATAATCAAATGTAAGAAAGTAAAAGAGTTCTTGTGGACGGTGGATCAAGTTTAGATATTTTTACTCTAAAGATAGTTCAAAAACTAGGGTGTACTGAATCTGATTTAGAAACAAAGGTTATCACCATAAAGGCATATGACAACAAAGAGTGGCAGTTAGCTAGTATGATCACTTTCTCACTGGAATCAGGTCTTATCAATCAGGTTATGAAGTTGCATGTCTTGAACTTGGAGCTCCCTTATAATATATTACTCAGTCACCCATGGGTTCATGCCATGTAGGTCATACCTTTGAAGTATAATCAATGCTTAAAGTTGCATCATGAAGGGCATAACCTCACTATTTAGGGAGATCCCTAACCCTTTGCTCATTATAGAGCATTTTGATGCTATTTTACCATCATTTATGAATTTCCTTCTACATAAATAGTTGTTCCAGTTCAATTAAAGTCCCTCACTTCATGAGTGGATCCAGACACCTTGTCTCCTAATAAAAATGGTGCTTCTACATTAGAGTCTCCTTTTGCAACGTGGGATATGAAGGTTAGAGAAAATATCCATGGTAAATATGATCTTCAACAGGCCCTTCTAGTTTAGTCTTTTCCCCTATCATCCAAAGTATGTGCTAGGTCGTGTTACAAGTTTCAATGATCTAGGGAAAATTTACCTTTCAATGCTTTCACTCATGATGGATTATTAGAAGATGAAAAACTACTTAAAGATATCATAGCTTGTCCTGAAGATAATGAAATGGATCTATTTTATCAATCACCTAAGTATGTTATCCTAAATCAAATGATGTTTACTATGTGAGAAAAAGGACATGGATGCGGTCACAATAAATAAGGTACACTAGATGCTCTTCCAATATCTCATCATAGAGTGGGTAAATATGGTATTAATGTTTGGCTTTATGGGGATCCTCCCATAGAGGTCAAGGATACCTCTTCTAAGCATGAGGATAGTTCCTTCGAATGCGAAAGTGAAACAAATTCATTATGTAGTCTTTATGAGTACCTTGCCTCAACAAACTTGTTTTCTGAAATGGCTATCATAACTATAACCCTTACCATACCCCTTACCAATCAAACAGTGGACCTTATTTACCTATCACTCATGAATTGGGACCAACAACACCATATGTTAATTGACATATTTTAGAATGACGAGACTATTGGTGAGTTCTTGAGAATTTGTGATAGTATTCCACTAAATGACCATAAGGAATGATTCTCCATTCAGCTCAATACATGCATGTACTTCAGGGAGGGAGCTGGGTTGTGTGGTCATTTAAGAAAAAAAGGAAAGGGAAAAAGTTCCACAAAAAATCCTTACAAAAAGAAAAATTCCAAGTCCTATAGTGAAAACCTCAATAAGGTGCTTGTGGATAATATTGATCTCACCCCTGATCCTATGCACATGGAGAACGAGTCCAATTTGTTGGTGGAGGAGACAATTGATGTAAATATTGGTACAGAGGAGTTTCCCAGAATAGTAAAGTTGGGAGCTTCAGTCTCAGCCCAAGAACATAAAACTTTTGTGTTGCTTATACATCTTTTCTTGGTCTTAGGAAGACATGCTAGGACTTGATTCTGCATTAATGGTGCACAATATTGTTGTAAACCAAGACGTCGAGCCCATAAAATAAAATATCCAAAATATGTATCATCGCGTTGCCTTGTTGGTCATAGAAAATATAGAAATATTATTGGAAGTAGGCTTCATCAGGCCTATTGACTATTCAGAGTGGATTTCTAATGTAGTTATAGTGCAGAAAAAACCTATCGTTATGAGTTTGTACCACTTTCCGAGACATTAATAAAGCTTCTCCTAAGGATGACATTCCTCTTCCTAACATTGACATGATTAGCAATTTAACAGCTGGTTACGAGATGTTATCACTCATCGATGGTTTTTTAGGATATAACCAAATAAAAATTGTTGAGGAAGACTAACATAAGATAACTTTTACCACCCCATGAGCGACCTTCTGTTATCAAGTCATGCCCTTCAGCTTAAAGAATGAAGGCACTACCTATCACTAGGAAATTATTGTTATCTTTCATGACATGATTAGTGACATCATAGAAGATTATGTGGAAACCATATTGGAAAAATCTAGGACTCGAGAGGATCACCCAGAGATTTTACGGCACATATTCAGTGTCTAAGGGAATACAAGGTCCAAATAAACCCAAAGAAGTCTTTCTTCAGTGTGCCATCTAGAAAATTATTAGGATTCATTGTTTCATGGAGAGGAATAGAAGTAGATCCTGTAAAGGCTGCTACTATAATAGAAATTCCTCCTCCGAAAAATATCAGACAACTACAAAGCTTACAAGGAAAGATCTAAGCAATCAGAAGGTTCATCTCTCAGCTTGTTGATAAGTGTCACACATTTACACATCTTCTAAATAAAGATGTTAGCTTTCACTGGGGAATATAACAAGAACAAGAATTTTCATTTCTCAATGAATATTTGGTGAAACCCCCTTTTCTAATGATGCCCACGATAGGTGAACCCTTATTACTCTACATTTTTTCCATGCACTTTGCAATTGGGGAATTGTTGGCTCAATATGATAAGGTACAAAAAGAAAAATATGTGTATTAATTAATCTGAATGTTGATCACTTTCGAGCTCAACTACCCACAGATAGAAAAGGATTGTTTGGTCATAGTTTTTGCATTTTAGGAACTACATCATTATCTGCTAAATAAAAAGGTCAAGATTATCTCAAAATTTGATCCATTAAAGTACTTATTGTTAAAACCTACACTCATAGGAAAGATGACCGATTGAATCATCTTTCTCAATGAGTTTGACATCAAGTATGTTCACTAGAAATTAGTAAAAGGACAGGTTCTTATGAATCAACTAGCTTAAGCCTCATTACCATGTACTAAACCTTTGAGTCTAGAGCTCCTAGATTCATCTAAAATGTATCTAAAGGAATTTATTATATGGTAGCTATACTTTAATGGCTCCTTTACCTTTCATGGTTCAGGTGTTGGAGTTGTGTTGATCACTCCTTTAGGAGATTTGATCCCTCAGGAATTCTGACTCAGGTTCTCATGTATAACTAATATATCAAAATATGAATCTCTTATTATAGGGATGAAGTTGGCTATTAAGTGGGACATCATATAAGTAAATGTAATCAGTGATTCCATGTTGATTATAAAATAGGTAATAAATGAGTATAAAGTTAAATATGAAAAATTTCTTCCGTACAAGAGAATGGTTGATTCTTTGAATGAGTTACGTGAGAAGATTACATTTGATCAAATACCAAGAGGACATCACAAAGCAATGGATGTTATGGAGACAGTGGGGTATATGTTGTGCATATTACCTGGAAACAATGATATGCCATTCTTCATAGAGAATCTATGTACAACAACATATGACATGTTGGAGTCCTATTTAGTATGTGAAGTTGTTGGTCCATTTTCCCCTTGGTATAGTGAATTATTTAATTACTTTCATGATGGAACCAATCCCAAAAATATTTCCCGTGTTAACCATCGTATAGCCTAATATAAGCTACTTGGGGTAACTCTCTATCATTGAGACTATGACGAGAATCTATTACATTGTCTCAATGTAAACGAATCCATCTTATTGGTCAAGGAGGTACACGAAGAAATATGTGGGGGCCATACTAATGGGATCTTCTTGGCAAAGAAGATACTTAGAGTAGGATATTATTGGCCTACCATGGAGAATGATTATTGGAATTATGTCAAAAAGTGTTTGTCATGTCAAAAGTATGACACTTTGATACATGTGCCAACACAATCATTACAGCCTATCAACTCACCTTGGCCTTTCTCAAAGTGGGGACTTGATCTTATAACTAAGCTTCACCCTACAGTTTTTGATGGCCACCTGTTCATCATCACGACCACGGAATACTTTGAAAAGTGGGTAGAGGTTGTTCCTCTTACCCTTTGCAAAGGTGAGCAAATATCTAAGTTTATAATGAACCACATAATCTACCGATATGGTATCCCCTCTGTCATTGTAGCTAACAACGTTAAATACTTTTAAAATAACACTTTAAAGGTGTTATGCAAAATTTTAAAGATCACTCTCAATTTTTTGACTCCCTATTACCCTCAAGGTAATGGAAAATCCGAAGCTTCTAATAAAACCCTCATCTATATTATAGAGAAGATGGTGAATACCATAGGTCATAGCTAACATTTACAAATTCACCTTTCCCTTTGGGCATATAGAACGACTATTCAAAATTCTACAGGTTTCACTCCATATTCCCTAGTATTCGGAATGGAATCCATACTACCCCTAGAGATCGATCTCACCTCTTTACTTATAGAGCTAAGGGATCACCTGAATGAAGAGGAGGACTAAAGGTGTTGTAAAGAAAAAATTTCTGGTGGAAAAATCTGTTGATTTATTGCCAACACTCTAGGAATAGAAGTCCCTCTACTTAACCAGTGCACTTGAAGTATATGCATGCATGAGTGAAGTGAGTTTTATCTAGGTGGCCTTGTGACCAAGGATCCTATAGGGATACTCCATCAACCATGTGGAAAAATATTACAAATATCTACAAGGGAATAATTTTCTAGGAGAGAAGGAAATAGAGTGAGAATGTTAGATAAGAGAAAATAATGCTACAAGTAGAAAATTAGAGTCTTGCATACACCAGTTAGAAGCTTCATCACATGCACTAAAATTAGGAAGAATGTTTTTTTGCAAACAAAAAAAATACCAATTAGATTTTAATGAGCACAAAGTATCAATAAATGCCTTAGTAAAAAAAGGTTAGAAACTCCTTCTTGAATTGATGCTCAAGAAATTTTTTTACATAACATAGGAATGGAACACATTTTTGAATTAGGAAAAATGAAAGAAATTTTCATATCCATTTTTTCTCTTCACAAGGATATCTCTCTCATGAATTCACAAAAAACAACTTTGAATTCTAAGGAGATCTAAGAAGAACCTCAAATGAGGAGCCTGCTAAAATTTATAGAAGAGAAGGCAACTCTTCATCTTCTCGGTGACTTTTCAAATACTGTATTTTGACTTTATACTTTTTATATTCCAATTAAATATTTAAGTCCCTTCTATAAAAACAAGGAGACTAAATTTTTTTATTATGTTTCTAAAGTCACTTAAAGATTATCAAAAATTGCAACCCCAACGTAAAATTATAGCATTTAAGAGAGAGAGCGTTGGGTGAGAAGAGAAGAGAGAGAAATCGAAGGAAGAAGGAGAAGAAATAAGGAAGAAGAAGAATAATTTAGAAGAATGAGTTGTTGCAGTGGATTTGATCTTGTTCCTTGAATGATCTCCATTTCATGATGCTAAGAAGATCTCCATTCCTCCAAATTCCTTACTGAAATGAGCTATTGTAGGTTCCACTTTGTCAGCATGAGGAATGCGAACACAACTTAGGGTCTCTATCCATCCATCCGACACACTATTGATATCTTTACACTTCCCAAAACATGATGGATGTTTCTCCGTGATAAGTGAAATGATGGCCCGAATCTCTGAGAGGAACTCCAGGGTATCCTTAGTGAAGGACAATGGATTTTCTATCTCTTTCTTGAAACACTCCACGAATGGTCCAATCAAGTCATTAGTAGTTGTGTCTTCTCCCATTGAAGGTACTCAGAGTTTTTGGATTTGACAATTAATACTATCTTGCAATTTGTATGCTCGTTCCTCCTTTTCATCCAATTTCATGATGTCCCGATTGACTACTTCAAACCTGATTGTTAAGGCCCTAGCCCATATGAGTGACAAGTATTCATAGCAAGTTCCAAAAATATTCTTGTTTATCAACTCCTGAGGATGAGTGTTACTCATTTCACTCAATACTAGACCCAGAGGATCCCAGTAGTCTCGTTCGTTCTCTAAGTCTTCTTTGAGTGCATGCATCTTGCTTGTAGTCACACACATGCAGGAAATTTTTTTGACTACCCCTTGGAGCACTGAATTCCCCTTTTCAAAAATTGAATTGATCCATTATTTATTATCTCACCCTTGCATTGTGAACTTGTGCATCCTCTTGATAGATTTTGTATTGAAGCTGCTGATGGGTGCAACTTTTTTAATGGAGATTGTCATGGCATTTTGATCAACTAGATGTTGCACATAGGACGATAAAGTTCACACTTGTTCCTTTAATTACATAATATTATTTTTATATTCGTTATTCCTTGCCACCATCTAAGTAGAAGATTACTAATACATGTGTAAATCCCCTTCATGAGTTGTCAGTCCCAGTTGGATCATACTCATATCATAATCAGTCGGTGTCATCTCATCCACTTGCTTGATCATCTTTGACCCATTTACCTCAATGTATTGATTACCTGTTACCCCATTGTAGAACCATGATGCCATGTGTGTAGAATTTATTTTCTTTCCATTATCTAGTGGGGTAATTGTTGATAAGTCAGGGGCTGCCACTTGTTGAATGGTGTGGGTATCAGGTGCAATCATTTCCTGCATCCATAAGAACATTTAATCGGAATCAAGTCCTACGAAAGGTGCATCAACCTTTACTTTCTCTAAAAGAGGAGGCACATATTGGATGGGGGAGATATTGGTGTTAATAAGAGGTGAGGCCTTCTATGGTGGTTCAAAGGTTGGGTCTTGAACTACATGTTCTCCATCTTCTTGTGTTTTTGTCACTGAATCTTCTTATTGCATTGTTACAACTGAGCCTTATTCCACCCTAGCTTTCTTTGATGATCTTCCATGAGAATAATTCTCCAATTCTATGGATATTCATTTATAACTTTCTCCAGAATGCCTTGAGCTTGAGGAAACATCCATGGATTTTGATGATGACTTTCGAGAGGCCTATTTCTAACTTGTAGACATAACTCGTGATTGAATGATCATGGTTCTCTTCCTATGAAACCAATCCCCTGTTATCCTAACCACCTTCTCAGTTCACTCCTTTATATCCCCTGATTCACAAATGTACCAGTTGACTTGAGGCAATAGAGAAACCTTGACCACCACGTACTTAGGAGCATACATCTCTGTCCCATCATCTTGTTAAATATCTTCATACCAAGAGAACTTGAATTTCTTCATTTCATCAACTATCATCCTTATATGATCCTTTTCTTGTACTTCAAATTCATCAATGCAATTGGCATATTAGTCCTAATTTTTTGAATCATAATGCAAGTCTAGAATGTGGAAAGAGTCAGGATCATATTAGATGTCAAAATTAGGCCCAACCATGTAGGAATGCAAAGTCAAATGAGCGCAAGAAGCCTCTAGATGAGATGCATCATTTTTATTCTTACATGTGAATACCATGAGAGAGATGGGAAATGAGACCAAATTATTCTTCTTAATCCTGAGCTTGTTGTTTACTTGTATGATCTTCCTGCAGAGCTCAAATAGTATAATTTGGTCACTAATGTACTTGGGAAACCTTCGCAAAGCTTGGTAGAAGACAAAAAACTTGTAGGTAGGATAAGGTTGAGAATTGGATGAAGTAAGAGACGTATTTTTTGTGATCCGTAAACTTAGTAGCTATTAATTCCACTAACAAAAATTTTACCTAGATGATGCTAATCAGGTATGAAATCTGATCCAATGTGTTTTAAAATCTGATTCTAAAAATTAGTTTCACACCCATGTCAGATAACCCACTGAACCATTCAAGATCTCATTAACACCCAACTTTACGATAAGGGTTGTTAGTGATTTTTAATATGCAATATTCTGATTAAAATAATTATTAATAATGAATAAATAAAATCAGATATTAGAATCAAATCAGTGATAAAATGACACTAAAAATTGATAATGAAGTTTGACATGTAAGCCCACGTCTCCTGATCGACAAAAACATGAATTGATCTATTATAAAATCATGAAAATTACAATCACCCTTCCAGGATGATTAATAGTTCATCTTAACTTGCAAAAAGAGATGATAATGGAATGAAGAATTTTCCAACAATAAGAAAAACGTCTCCATAATCATATGTGGCTCTGCAAGTCTTACCACGAGCATCCTCCATGCATATGAGTTACAAAAACTCCTACAGTGGGAAAAGTAAAATTGCTTCAAGAGAAAATAAATATACCAAACTTTTTGTCTCAAAATTTAGAGAAACTTTCTAGTTCTTCCTTAAGGCTGGTTTGGCCTCTAAAGGATTCAAAAGACTCATTTTGTACAAGTGCTCCTTTGGAAATTCAACAACAGTGACTTCCACAGCTTAAAAATTCATCACAAAATATCCAAAAGGGAAAACAAATTATACCATTGTGAAGGGCTTGGAATTTTGAACAATTATCCTTTTTACTCCATCCCTTGGTTTTTCCTCTAATGCATTCAAAAATAATGTTTTCCAAAAAGGATCCAAAAATTCCTTGTTCGTTGTCTATTCTCACAAACTTGCAAAGACTTACTTTAAATAGAGGCGAGCACTTTTTTAACCCACGATGCACATTTGGCGAGTTGGTTGGGCATATGGACTGGCTGGTTGGTAATCATTGGTTCAACTCCCACCGCCTCTCTAGTTTTGGCTTCCACGCTTATTCAATGGGGAATAGAATCCCATATTTCACAGGTTTTAAATTTTAAGAGCCTTTTAATAAGCTCAACTTGTTAAACATGACATTGACCACGTATTTGTTTTAACTATCACTCCATGTGGTATATCCACCACATTAATTTTTGTACTCGCCTTCATTCCATATACGTGGTCGCCTTTATGAATATGTTGCCCAACTCACCACGTGGGTCTCCTTTATGAATATGTTTCCCAACTCACCATGTGGGTCTCCTTGCATTTGAATATGTTACCCAACTCAACGTAGGCCTTATCTCCCACATTTGTGGGTGAGGAATATTTATAAAATCCATTCGTGGGTAAAAATTACCACCTATGCTAACGTGGTGATGTCCTTTATAAAATGTTTACCACCTATGCTAACATGTGGCTTTGTCTACATGGTAAACCCTTTGCCCACATTGAATACTATACGGCCCAAGTAGTAAGGGTTTATGCAATGGAATATAAACCTAGCATGGAGAGTAGAACATGTGCCGCATAGTGAATACACTCGCCAATGTGTTGAACTCGCCAAGATATTACGAGCTCTCTGAACCATATATATATATATATATATATATATATATATATATATATATATACTTGCCCAATGCAATGAACGACCCGTTGAGCTGATATCAACCGAGCTGGCTTGGTCCTGCAATAATAAATAATAGTATAATGAACTTTTGGCAATGTTATAATCGAACACAACGTCCAAGGCACCCCTCTAGGAAAAGAGTGTGCCGAATCTAGCTGAGGTTCCCCAACCAGCAAATAGTGGGGTCCACCAATTTGTTTATCGATCGTCAAAGACCGGCATCCCGAAAGTAACCTCTACAAATGATCAACATTCATTTTTGCCACGTGTCATGTCCACACTTTCCAGTTGACCCGGACTGTGCCCCTGTTGAATTGTGACCTTCTGCGGACCATATATTACTCCAACAGAGTTTGCTTCATGCACAAAACTAGGTGAGGAAAATATCTTTGAACGATCTTCTGCATTGTGATGGTTTAGAGAGATTATTGAAAAAATTATCCTTAAAATGATCCCCTGATCACACCTCCCCACTAAGAAGGATTTTGTCCACAAAAGTTGTTTTCACCCACCAAAAATTACCAATCCCCTTCCTACATCTCAAAAACACATACAAAACAATATAGGAATAACAATATGGGTTAAATATAGAAAATGTTGATTAGCTAGTCACAAAAAATTGATCAGTCAAAATAGACAATCATAAGCCACAAAAAGGCAACTGTCCACTGATACTCTGCTGACCTTTTCAACTCTGCAAATAGCTTGGATCATTATAACAAGACAAACCAAATACCCAAGTAATAGGTGAATGACTCACTGAATCCTATATATTTTCATCCCAACTATGATCCCATCACAAATAATTGATTAGATAAAAACACCCAGTGAACCATAGATAAAGAAAGTGCCCAACTAATTCTGTGATACAACCAATGACTGAAAATACAATTTCACCAAAAATAGATCAGTATAAAAGACAACTAAACTTCCCGCAATAGGCTAGTGTCCACTATCCATATGAAACTGCTAAACCATTGCAACATGTCACCAATATGATCTAGAATAAACATGCCAAAAATAGACAAAATTTGAACCAAGTGAACTGCCAGTGAAAATTATCTATCCCCATACTTTGTATTGCAAATAGGATAGAAGCAAATTGTTTGCACAATGCTGAAATACCAAAAAATAGTGAACTACCATCAAGTTCAAAGATCACCAGGTACACTTTGCAAACTAGTTTATAAAACCCAACAACAGATAGTGAAATGTAAATTTCTAAAAATAGACATTTCAACCATGCTCATCTGAACCTGCATATAACTTTTATAAATCTTGTAATCTGAACATGTGCTCTACCCAACTATACCAGAAACTCAAATATGAAATAAGGAGATGTATGTGGAGAATTAATCAAATTTCCAAAAGAAAGAAAACCAACCGAGTATGGTAAACCTATCCCCCACCTGTTCTCACTAAATCTGAACTCCAACACCATTCAAGACTAAATGGGAAAAACAATTCCATGCAACAAGCACCTAAAATCTAAAAAACACCTAGAATTCCATAACACAAGATGTAAATAAATTGCATACAATCAAACTCCATGCAATATAAAGTTGAAAAATTGTTTACCAACCCATGCCAATGGATTTTCATCTACAAGTATCACCTGATTTGGGGTTGTAACTTCAACTGAAGGTGAATTATAAACTTCCTTTACCTTTGAAATAGGCCTATTCTCCATCTTTTTCTTGCCAATACTCTGATGGCGAGATGGGTGAAGTTTCTTAAAAATGTTAACCCGATGTCCACCGTCACAACAAAGGATATAGACATTCCTATCAATAGAGGAATTCTTCTTTCCATTTCTCACTCCTGAATGACGAGATTGAACTTTTCAATTTTCCTTATTCTCGAAAAATGGTGACAACTTAATCAATAAATTATTTCTCTTCCAACATCTGGGAACACAATGGTTATGCATCCCACAAAATGTAAAAGGATAGATATCCATCATTTTCTAAATATTATAGCCAAACTTCTAAAATTAAAAGAGTGGATCATAAGTTTTACAAAATTTATCGTACTTATGATTATGGTAAGAACTTGGAGGTGGAATCAAAATAATTCTTCGTTGAACCTTCTTTCCAACATCACCCTCTGATGAAGAAGCACTTGATTCCTACACCAAATCTACTGGCACAACTAGTGGGGTATTCTCTTGGCTTTCGGAAGCTTGTCTCCCATCAGTGTGGTTAGAGCATTCCCTAATATCCTTTCCCGCACTAGTAAAATCCAATCCTACAAAACGAGGACAATATTCAACCTGTATTGGGTTAGCAATGCCTTGACAGTCTTTTCCAATACCTCTTCCATCAAAACCCATATTAAACAATAATTTCGATCTAATGCCTCTAGTATGCTTTTCAAATGAGCCAAAGACATCATTGCCTAAATCCAAAACTGAATGGTTTAAAGAACAAGATTCCCATGGTGAAATAATTTACAGAGTACTTTGTCATGGTTGTCTGCATCTAAAGTAGGAAGGAGGGATAATTTCTCTCTTGTGATCACCACACTGCAAATTGATCAAGAGCTCATCCTTTGATGCTAGCTCTATTTTCAAACGATCAACTTGTTCCTGAGGGAATAGAGCTTGCATCGCAGGAATGCATTTTCTTCTTGAATTTGTCTATTGATGCTTTTGAGCTCTTCTAGTCTTTCCCTCTTCAACACTTTCTCCATGATTACATAAAAACCAACTGATCCCAAAATATTGCAAAACTGCCAAGTAAGAAGATCAATCCACAATAGTCTACACTAATAGGATTAGCAAATCACAACTGGTATATAAATGCAACTGAAGCGATCACGAAACGACTTTGATACCAACTTGATCCGTAAACATAACAGAATAATAAATCCAATAAAATAATGTTTACCCAGATGACCAAAATAGGGTATGAATTCTGATACAATGTGTTTTAAAATTTAATTATAAAAAAGAGTTTCACACCCACGTTAGATAACCCACTGAACCTTTCAAGATCTCATTGACACCTAATTTTACAATAAGGATCGTTACATATTTTTAATATGCAATATTCTAATTAATAATGTGGAAATGAAATCAGAGATTAGAATCAAATAAGCAATAATATGACACAAAATTGATAACATAGTTCGACATGTAAGCCTACGTTTTCGGATCCATAAAAACGAGAATCGACCCATTATAAAATCATTTTAAGTACAATCTTCCTTCCAAAATGATTAATAGATCACCTGTACTTGCAAAAAGAGTTGATAAAAGAATGAAGACTCTGCCAACAATTAGAAAAATGTCTCCATAATCATTTGTAGCTCTACAAGTCTTCCCACGAGCATATTCTATGTAGATGAGTTAGAAAAACTCCTATAATGGGAAAAATAAAAATTCTTCAAGGGAAAATAAATATACTAGACTGATCATCTCGAAATTTAGAGCAATTTTCTAGTTACGCTTGAAGGCTGGTTTGACCTCTAAAGGCTTCAAAAGACTGGTTTTGTACAAGTGATCCTTTGGAAATTCAACAATAGTGACTTCCGCATATTAAAACGTCTTCACAAAATATCCAAAATGGAAAACAAATTACACCACTGTGAAGGGATCAAAATTTAGAATGATTCTCCTTTTTACTCCATCACTTGGTTTTTCCTCTAATGGCTCAAATATAATGTTTTCCAAAAAGGCTCCAAAATTGTCTTGTTCGCTATCTATTCTCACAAACCTGCACACACCGCTTTAAATAGAGGTGAGCTCTTGTTTTAACCCTTGAGCCACTTGGCGAGTTGGTTGGGCATGTGTACTACCTGGTTGGTGGTCGTGGGTTCAAATTCCCACTATATCTCTATTTTTTGCTTTGATGCTTATTCAATGGGGAATAAGATCCCATATTTCACAATTTTTAAATTTGAAGAGCCTTTAAATAGGCTTAACCTGTTAAACGTGGCATTTACCACGCATTTGTTTCAACTACCACTCCACTTTCTATATCCACCGCATTATCTTTTGTACTCACCTTCATTCCATATATATGGGTCTCCATTTTGAATATGCCACCCAACTCACCACGTGGGCCTTTGAATTTTTATGCGCGGAGGAACTGGTGAGGAAAATATAAAGTCCTTTTTAAAATTCTTACCACCTATGCTAACTCATGGCTTTGTCCATGTGGTAAACCCTTTGTGCATGTTGAATACTAAATGGCCTGAGTGGTAAGGGATTGTGCGGTGGAATATTAATTTGGCCTAGAGATTAGAACGTAGGTCGCGTAGTGAATACACTCACCAATATGGTGAAATTGCCAAGTTATGCAATATAAAATGATAATATAACGAACTTGTGGCAATTTTATAATCGAACACGGTGTCCAAGGCACCCCTTTGGGAAAAGAGTGTGCCGAACCTGGGTGAGGGTCCCTAGCCACCAAATAGTGGGGCCCACCATTTCATTTTCTCGATTTTCGAAGATTGGCATCCAAAAAAACAACCTTCGCAAATGATCAGCCTTCATTTTTTGCAAGTGTCACATCTACACTCGCTAGTTGACCCGAGCAATGCCCCTGTTAAACTGTGACCTTTTGCGAACCATATCTTGCTCCAACGGAGTCCACTTCACACACACAAATAGGCGGCGGAAAGCTCTTTGAATGATATTCCACACCGTGATGGTTTAGGGAGATTATGGAAAAATAAATCCCTGAAATGATCTCTTGATCATTTTGATTAAGGACACCGCTTGTGGTGAAATCCTAGCCTCCAAATCACCTTCAAAAGTTCAGATCATGTACATTGTGAATGCATCATTTACACGAGAAAAGGGTCTGTGGCTTTCCTCCATCACCAATTGTGGAATTTTATCGAATGTAGGAACCTGGGAAGTAATGTTTTGCATGAGAGTCAATCCTTTAAACGATATTGAGCTAGCGAGTAGATAGACCAAGTAAGAAGTAATGTGGAACTTATTTGTCATGGGCACCTAAAGCAATTGTAGATATAGATTATCACTAATTATCTATCCCCAATCAATTCTTTTCTTTCCTTCAATCACTGTCAAAATGAAAAGACCCATCCACTCCTAGAAGTATCTCATGTTCACTTCTCCCATCACCATGCTGAGGAGGTTGATTATATCTTAATATCCCTCATGAAACTCACACCTGAGAAGGGTCTTGGGAATCCTTGAGGGCTTTCTCCCTGTCTTCATCCATGATCCAAGTGAAATACCTTGCACATATGCATCCATCTTTTCCTACTCGTACGAGACCCTGTCCTTTGAGATGACAACCATGCTAGGTGATTGGGATTTGTAGAGTGAGCGAGAGGGTTCTGGGACTAATTAATGCCATTATCATTCCATTGTTAGCTTGAATCATTCGTGTTTCTGGATCATAGTGGTGTGAGAAAGCCAAGACTAATTCAAGGATTTATACAGACACCCGGTGTCCTGTAGCTACGAACAATCCACTTGTGAATACCTGATCCTCAATCTTTCCTCATTCCTTGGTAGTCATGCAAGCCCTCAGTTCATTGAGATCCATATATGATACATCACTATCTTCTATTTCGTACTCAGAAGCAAAAGGCTATGCTGGCTTCTTTATTATCCATTTGTACTTCATGATTCCTCGATACTTACTATTTTTGGAAAAAACAACTTACTATTTTAAGTAAGTATGAAAAATCAGCTCCTCTGAACCTCAATTGGATATTGCAACTTGAATTTCCCTTTCTCCCTATGTTCCTCTCACCTTCTGGATCAATTTTCTATTTTTAGCAGGTGCTCATGGGACCACTTACTATTTTTAGTAAGTGTTAATTCTGGACCGAGATGACTATTTTTGATGAATTTTTGACTGCAATACTTCCTTTATGTTCATCGCTTCCATGGAAGTTTCTTTAGTTAGTGGCTTTCCCGAAATAGTAGTCCCCTATGTAGATGACCTGCTATTTTTAGAAAGTGAGCTTCTGGTGTTCACATCGTTGTGGAATAAATTTTTTCGATATGTTTTTTTTTTCCAATATCATCCCTCTAAAATCTTAGACTTACCCAATAAATGGTTTGGGAGATTTTAAAAATTCAATTTTTTAACCTAGCGGTAGCTCTGGACATGACAACAATTAACAAAGATTGAAAGTTACAGGTCTGGTTCTCTTCTTCGTTCGTTAAAAAAATCACTTTTTTGTTGTGTTTTTTTTTTCTTGTTCCACCAGTGAAATTTCTCTTCAAATCAATTACCAGATTGATGGGAAATCAAGTTTTTGTCTTCGTATAACAGAGAGGGAGATGTCTTCACTGCGAGTGATTTATGCTACAAATAGGGGATTTGAAGGTGATTTTTTAATTACCTTTGAGATTGAAGAACACAGAAGCAAATGGTTCTTCTTTTCGTGCACCGATTAGCAATATATGTTCGCATCTTTGTTTCACGTCAATGGGGGTTTCTGATTAATTTTCTCTATTTTGCTCTTCTATTCTTTGATCTTTAAGTTATTGCAATCAATATTTCATCTTAAACCTATTTGTTCTTAAGAATTTTAGGTTTTGGTTTCCATGGCAGAGCTGGTTTGAGTAGAAATGGTGAACTGTGTGCAGGCATGAGTAGAGAAATTATAGGATACAAATTGTGGAGAAGATGAAGCAAGAAATAAAGCAAGTGCTTTATTTAAAGAGTTGCTAAAATTCATTCAAGGGGATAGGGATAATTTTTGTGTCCATGATGTCCCTTAAGCATTAAGGGATGAAAGGGACATCAAATTTCACATCATGCCTTAACGCGACACTTGGCAGGAATCCAACGTTGGAGTGTTTGGGCTAAAAAGCTGGAGAAAAGCACTTGGGGGGTTGGAAACTGATTGTATGAAGAACAAGGAGGCATACCCAGGGATGGGTGAATTTTTGCATCCCTGATGTCCCTTAAGAATTAAGAGACGAAAGGGACATCAATTTTCATGATGCGCCTCGATGCGATACTTGTCGGAAATCTGATAGTCGAGCATTTCACTCCACTAGCTCTTGAGGGCCGAAAATTTATACTGCAGAGGGTCACATGGATGACTTGAGGGATTCTTGGGGATGGGTGAATTTTCATGTCCCTTTTACAAAGGGACATAAGGGACAATAATTTTCACATTGCATCTGGCTGCACCACTTGTTACGATCTGAGCGATTAAGGGAATGAGCTCTAACAAGCACTTGGGGGATGAATTGGTGATCCAAGAGGTTCTATGTGTGACCAGAGGGATTATTAGGGCTGGGAAAATTTTATTATCCCTCATGTCCCTTAGCTTGAGGGATGAAAGGGAAATCAAATTGTACCAGGATCCTGGAGCTGACACGTGTCCTCGTCTAAATTTTAATAACTGCGAGAACTCACCTTGAGGGAAACTTGAAACAACAATATATTGAGCTCCCAATAGAATTTATTGGAAAATATTTATATGATATTAAATTAAAATGGAATTATGAATCCAATGGTGTGGGTATGAGATATTTATTCCTCTATTTATCCCTTGAAAAATCATATTTTGATCTAGCTCTCTAGTTGTGCATGGAATAAACTAGTTATAAAATTAAATCACTAAAGTTTTGTGAAAAATTTGATTTTACCATCTTGTAGATATTTTAATTCCCTTTATGATGATGTCTTGTTTGGCTCTTAACTCCATCTAGAACTCCTAGAATCACCTCCCGAAGTTTAGTAGCTTTTTTGGCTTATGCACTGCCTAAGCCTGTGAACCCTGTTTTTGATGAATTTGCCCCAACTCCTCCAAATATTTTTTGAATCTTCAAAAATAAATTCCATGATGTTTTAGACCTTCAATTCATCTCCATTTTGGGTTTTTCTCCTCTGTTCCACTCTAGGTGGTTGTGCTAGCCCTGGGAAGGCTAGTGGTAGTCATTCCAAACACTGCCTAAAGATAACATTTTTCAAGAACCTATAAAATCACCTATGAGGTGGACTTGAACTTCATAATTCACCTAGGGGACTAAGTTAACATCAACTAGGAGGTCATTGGACTGATTGGGTAGGCCTGGGGTATATCAAAAAGGAAAAACATGAAAATTTTGGCACAGGGGTATCATTTTCATGCTAAAAAATTATCAATTTCTTTATTGCACATTTATATGAAAACAAATAGCTCTAGCTTTGGGACATGGCATGGAAAAAGCGTAGTGAATACATGACATGAAGAATCATAAAATCTCAACTTTAGAATATAAAGACCAGTGCCTTATCCATTAGGCATTGCGGAGTCATGTACAACTTACGAGAGAGATAACAAGAAGAACACACACACACACACACACACACACACCAAAAAAATGGCAAAAAGGAAACACACAACACACACGGAAAGGAAAATACATAAACTACAGAAAATGAAACACACCTAACAATCACCAATGGTATAAGGAATGGGACAACCCACTTTCACTAATGATATAAATTTATATATTTCCCACTACGAGGTAATTCCAATGGCATTCTATCCAGATATGAGAGTAGAAATACATTTTCACCGCAAGCTTCATGGATCTGGAAAGGCCCAAGCCATAGTGAATCAAAATTTCTATGGTTTCCTTTTGGTTCCCTCCATTTTTCCCATAGTAGGACAAGGTCTCTGAATTTAAATTCCCTCGCCTTGGCCTTCTTGTCAAAGATATTCTTCACCTTTAGTTGATGTTCTATGATACGATCCACCACTTAGAGTCTATTTTATTCTAGCTTATCAAGTAAAAGGATCCTCTTATCAATGGAATCCTTGTACTGTCCATCTTCTATTACTTGGAGTAACTTGATAACTGGAATTTCAACCGTGGTGCAAAATTTTAGTTCAACTCCATATAGCAGCTGGAATGGTGACATACTTATTGCCTTCTTGGGAGTGATCATGTTCACCCACAATGCATCGTACAAATTTTTGTGCTAATTACTTTGGTTTTCATCCACGACCTTATGAAAAATGGTCACAATGTTCTTATTTCTTGATTTAGCCTAACCATTTCTTTGTGGATTGTAGTCCAATGAGTGGGACATGGAGATTCCATAGTGGTAGAAAAACTCAGTCAACTCCCTTGAAGAAAAAAGGTAGCATTATCTACTACGATATTTTGTGGCACTCAAAAATGTACTATGATATTCTCTTTGATGAAGATACATACTGTTTTGGTGTTACCTTGCTTGAATAGGATGGATTCTACCTACTTTGTGAAATAATTTGTCACTGTGAGCACATAGGTGTGCCTCACACTTGAGTGAGGATTCAGAATGCCGATGAAGTGTAGCCCCCACTGCTAAAATCGTTCTTTAATAACAACTGACATGAGTGGTAGTGCTACAAGTTGTGGTCTCCCAACAAAATTTTGACATGTTTCACACTTGGAAACCCATTCTTAAGCATCCACGAAGAGGGTGGTATAATAATACATTCCTTAAAAGATCTATGTGCAGTGACCATTGCTGAAAAAGTGCTCGCCAGATGTTTGGTCATGGTATGCTTTAAGCAACTTCTCTTTTTTTTCTTTGCCTACACACTTGAAAAAGCATCCATCTAGGCCCATTTTATAGAGCGCATGGTTCCAGATCATGAATTTTGTTTCCTTAAGCTTGAGTGTTATTTGTTTGTAATCAAGATCAGGGGGCATTTTCCATAGGTTAGGTAATAAGAGATGTCAACATACCAATCATCGGTAGTTGTTACGAAGAGAACATATGGATTATCTTCAAAGCAAGTTGAGAAAGAACAATTATCTTTGCTATGTTGAGATTTGAGAGCTTCATCTTTAGCAGTCAATCTACACAGGCCATTTCCTCGTATAAAATTGGAGGGCTAGATCTCCAAGTCATACTCTTGAATTTTTGTAACCCAGTTTCCTGTTTTAGCTCAAAGATCTTGTTGTGTCAAGATGGACTTGATTACACTTCCAGGGACCATCACCACTATATGGGAGTTGAGTCTGTAAAATCTGAATTCTTTTACTACCTTGACACATATGCATGTTTCTCCAATTGGCTGTAGTTTAGTTCATTCTTCTTCAGTGGGTAGCTCATGAAAGCGATGGGTGCTTCCACATTTTCAGCATTCTTTTAGACAAGAATAGAAGAGAACATATATTCTGATACATAAAAATACATAATGAATTCTTTATTGAAATCCGAAGATGAGAGATTCGAAGCTTTGGTAATGAATTTCTTGATTTCTCCAAAAGCTACTTTTCCCTCATTGTTTCACTAGAAGCTTGTTTGAGGTTTCATCATGGCGGTGATGTGATTTTTCAATTCTCCAAACTCCATAATGAAGCGATGTAGAAATTTTACCTTACCAAAGAAGGAATGAAATCCTTTCTTACTTGTGGGAAGAGATATTTCTTGGAAATCATTCACTCTTTCTGGGTCAATGTGTGCTCTATGCTTATTCAAAATGTTCCTGAGCAACTTGCCTTCTGTTGGTCCAAAAATGCACTTTCTTGGGCTCAAGGATATGACATGATTTCTACATTTCGTAACTGTTAGAAGTGGTGAATATGGTCTCCCCTCTTTTTCGATAATACTGTGAGATATTATAGGTATTTGAAAATACAATGCTTCAAATATTTTAATGCTAGGTCCATCGCCCTTTGGAATGTAGCTCTTGCATTGATCAGGAAAAAAGGCATTATATTGTATGCAAAATTTCCCCAAGGTGTTGTGAAGGTTCTCTTGTTATGATCCTCCTATACCACTTTGATTTGATTATACCCCAAGAATACATCAAGGAATGAGAGAATTTCTAGTCTGGTGACCATCTGCAAATGTGATCCATGACCGAGAGGGGGTAATTATCTTTCAGCGATGTTTGATTTAAGTTACCAAAATCCACACATATTCTTATTTCGCCATTCTTCTTCTGCAATGGCACAATTTTTTCCACCCATGTGGAATAATGGATGGGAAAGATGATCCTTGCATTGAGCATCTTCATCACTTCCTCCTTGATGGTATCAACAATTTTTGGGTTGTATGGCCTTTGTTTTTTCCTGAATGGCTTGGCATATGGATTCAAAGGGATTGAGTGATTTATTTCCTTTGGTTGGAAGGACTTGAGCTCATCATAAGAGTATGCCAAGACATCCGAATACTTATTGAGCAATGAAAAAAACCTTCTCTTCTCCTAGGGTGAACAACACTTTCCCATGTTGATCGTTCTCGGGTTCTCTGGGGTACAGATATTTTCTTTCTCAAAATCAGCTAGGCATCGAGAAGATTGCTTTGCTTTCCCTTGAATGAATATACCATCCTTATAAAAAAGTTCATCCAGAGAAACTAGGCCTTTGGGAATTTTTTTTCCTTTAAATTTGATCACTCCCTCTTCGTCAACTCCTTGAATTCCTTCTTTCTCCTCTTCCACTACCGCTTCCCTATGTGGATTTTCAATTCCTTCAAAGAAGAGATTAGTGAATTGTCTCCTTACTCCAAGAATTTCATAAGCTAATTATTTTAATTGAAGACTTGCCAAAGGTTTGCATTATTTGGTACACTAGGCATGAACACCATCTCAATGGTTACTTTGTCTTTACCAAAAGAAGGGTGAGGTTTCACTAGGGAATCTGACACTACAAGGGAATCAACCTTTTCATTCTTTTCTCTTGGAAAAAATCGATGTAAAATTCATCAAAACATTCAATGCAGTGCCATACTCTATTTCTATAATGTCAGAGTCCTTGTTTTTTCACATGTTATTGCTACCAAAATTGCTTTAATATCACCTCTGTGTCAACTTGACATTTCAGATTTTTGATTCCCGTATCTTTTGCTACGCCCATGCCCAAGAGGATAGCTTCATATTTTTTCATGTTATTTGTATTATCAAATTGTAGTTTGTAGGAAAATGGGTACAATTCTCTAAAAGGAAAGCACAAGACCACACCTACTCCTGAAGCTAATCTCGAGCGACTACCATCAAATTCCATTGTCCATACTTAGTATTCTTCCTCCTTCATAAGAAATGGAAAGTTCCAAACTTTCTCTGATGTGAGGAAGTAGTTTCCTATCCTGTTGTCTTGAAAAACATTGTTTGGTCTTGGATCATCAAATTTTCGTACTGCTTACTTCATCTTCCTGGCTGATAGAAATTTCTTCCTTTCTCCTTTTACTGGAATAGTTATAGATGACCAATCCATTTTAATTTTGATCTGTAAACAAGGGTAAAATTTTGAACTACCCATGGACCCCTATAGGCAATGAAATATTGTATACTCCATATGCTATCAACTCCAAATGAAAAATGCAATGTAAAGTAAAGCACACACACTAAAAAGAAGATTGATAGCGAAGTTTGGAAATTCCTATGTCTTGAGGTTCATATAAACTGATTCATTACACTTCAAAGAGATGTAAAATATTACAAATATATAATGAAGAAATGAACGTATATGTAGATAAAAGGGAACACATCTGATATGAGTACCCAAAATGATAGCTACAGAGGGATTCTGCCCATATGATAGTGGTATAGGGATTCCTCCTTTCGTGATAATTATAAGAATTCTACTCTTTATGATCACATACCCAGCTGATTACACATGAATCTGAACTAGAAAAATAAGAGTGATCAAAATCCAGTAGACTACTCTGATTTGGAAATATGAAGACAAGTTGCTCTTAGTCTTCCGAGAAGTAGAATCTCATTTGATATTGACCTTCGCAGAAGTATAAGTCTTCAATAATCTTCCTTGTATGAGAGAGACACTCGATGACGACTCCAAATTGACACCAAATGATGATATGACTTCCGTTAATTAAAACAGTGCCAAAATGCCTCCAAAATGGGAAGATGAATATATCACTAAGAGCGTAGGGAAATTTGGAGCATTTTCCCTTTTTACATCAAAGGCTGATTTTAAGCCTAAATCCCTCTATAAAGTGATATATAAAGTTGCACTTCTATGGCCTATGACCTTAGATAAAACAAACTTAGAGCAACTTGTGAAGCACTCCTTATGGCCTATGGCCTTACAAGAGGAGACTTGTGCTCTGAGGAAGCTCACTCTGGAACCATCTTGAGGAGGCTTACCTTCAGAACCACCTTGAAGAGGCTTACTCTAGAACCACCTTGAGAAGGCTTACCTATTTTACAAATGATCCCTAGGCTCATATTTATACATGGTGAGCCATAATGGGGTTACGACGAGGGGCTAGTTTTAGCCATCTTACATTTAAATGTGAAATAACAGTACTAGGATATTAATAGGCTATGGTGGTCATGTTTTTAATTCTCACTGTTACATTACAAAAATAGCCTATAGCTATTATACATTTCCACATCGCATTTACATTAAAAATAACATTGGGCTATTATAATATTCCCACCGTTTTAATATTTTAAACATGGCACATATTATGTTATACCTCCACTGCCTCCCTTTTTCACGTGGGTCTCCCTATGGATTTGACCTCAACTTTTAAACCCTATATGTCATGTGGGTCTTCAATGATTAGTGGGCATAAATGGTTCATCGTTCCCACTCTCCACGTGGGCTTCACCACATTAGTTTTTATGGTGGGAGTATATAGTCCCACATACATGGGATTTTGAAGTGTTAAAGCCTTTTTAAAGGCTTAGCCGCCCTCAATAACCCATGGCTTGGACCACACCAACTGATTTTACCATGTGGGTGGCTTCTCCCTTAACCGCTTGTTGTGGAATGCACTATGGGTGGTGGTAGTATATTGAGCCATTAGTAATGGGTGGTGGTGTAGAACATGTGGCTGAAACTAACATGTGTAAATACCAAAACATGGAATATGCCGAGCTAGGTAGAGAGCTTGCCCAATATAGAGAGTAGCTGATAAAGGCATAAGAACAACTTGCTAATTTGAGTTAAACACAGAGCTCACCAAGATATTAATTGAAATCGCCCAATACAATAACAACTTTCCCAAGTTATGTGAAATCACACAATACAATAACAACTTGCCAAGTTATGTGAAAATAGCTCGGTCTCAAATATAGCTCGCCAAGGTGGAATAACAAGCTCGACGAGTTGAATAGATAACTCACCCAACTAATTTGGCTTGGTATATCTCCCTGATCATCATGGTGGTAGGCCACATGGTTGCATGAGGCTCTGCCACATGGCGATAAATCGATGTGGTGACAAAGGCACTCCTCTGTGAAAAGAGTGTGCCGAACTTGGCCAAGGGCCCCCGACTAGTAAAAAGTAGGTTCCACCAATTTTTCCTCGACCATCGAAGACCAACGTCACAAAACCATATTTTTACTCCTCTACACTCTCGCTCCGCTTCCGCCACGTGTTGTTGCCACATTGGTCAATTGACCCTATCGGGCCTAGATGTTGACCAAAGTTTGAATGACCATAACTCGAGAATACGAAGCCTATTTTCCGTGTTATAGGTACCGACAAAAATCACACGGAATTCTCTACCACTCTGTCACACATTAAGGATATTTAGAGAACTCTTGATGTCTCAAAATGTCCTCCGGATCACACCTCCCTATTGAGAATGATTTTTGTCCACAAAAAGCTCATGAACCCAAACCCTTGGCTATTGAGAAGAGATATATGCAATATAATACTAACTCCACAATCACACAAATGATGGCTCGATCTCGAGACATGTGGCATTTACGCCACTATGATGACACCTCCTAATAATCTTTATTATGTTGCACAGACAATGCCTTACATAGATAAAAATGGTGCCAACTGAAGCAGACACTATCTTTCACCCCACTGCACGGCCTCGACCTCTACACGGTACTGAGAAGTGTTTGATGGAGACTTTACTCCACTACAAATTTTTCACCTCTACATGGAACAAGTCCCCAAATGACGATGACAAATAGGTACTCTCTACTGCACGACCACAAAAAACCTCTTCACAGAGTAACATTCTGACCCACTGCTAGATGTCAGTCACTGATCAACTACCATTCTATTGCACGGCCATGACACCTCTTCGCAAAATGAATATAAGAGCTGATTCCAAGAGATCAATAATGATGACTCCTACCCACTACATGGATACTGAATCTTCATGGTAAGAAGACAACTCTTGACGATTACTATCAGTTACCACTTTGTTGCATGGTTATATATAACCTCTATATAGAGTAAATATCCGACCTGATGTTAGATGCCAATGGTGATCAGCTACCATTCTATTGCATGGTCATGATGGCCTCTTCATAGAATGATGATCCAAGATGACACCAAATGAGCTCACCATCTGCACAAATGGTAGACATGTTTGCGAGATTATACATATGAGTAACCAAGATGTAATAGGAACTCAAAATATTAATAGGAGATATAATTGGAGTGATCCAAATATAAAAACAGGAAAATACTGAGTATGATGAGCTTGTCCCTCAATCTATTCCACAGATCTGGAATCCAAATGCACAAGCTGAACTAAATCACTACCAAATCAGCCTACTAAAATATCAACCCACTCAAAGAATAACAAGTTCACCGGTAAGATCAACAAGCTCTGATACCAAACATGATCCGTAAACAGGGGTAAAAATTTGAACTACCCATAGACCCCTATAGGCACTACAATATTTTATACTCCATATGATATCAACTCCAAGTGTAAAATGCAATGTAAAGTAAAGAACACACATAATAAATAATATTGATAATGGAGTACGGAAATTCCTACGTCTCCAAGTTCATATGAATTGATTTATTACACTTGAAAGAGATGTAAACTAGTACAAATATAGAATGAAGCAATGAACCTATATGTGGATACTAGGGAACACATATGATATGAGTACCCATAATTATAGTTGCAGAGGGATTCCACCCATATGATAGTGGTATAGGGATTCTACCCTTTGTGATAATTATAGGGATTCCACCTAGGTGATAGTTATAGGGATTCCAATCATGTGATAGTGGTATAGGAATTCTGCCCTTTATGATCACATACCCATCTGGATACACATGAATCTAAACTAGATAAATAAGAGTGATCAAAATCCAGTAGACTACTCTAATTTAGAAATATGAAGACAAACTACTCCAAGTCTTCGGAGAAGTAGAATCTCAGTTGATATTGACCATTGTAGAAGTATAAGTCTTCAATAATATTTCTTGTATGAGAGGCACGCTTGATGACGACTCCAGATTGATGCCAAATGATGATATGAATTCCATTAATTAAAATGGTGCCAAAATACCTCTAAAATAGGAATATGAATATATGACTAGGAGTGTAGGGAAATTTAGAGCATTCTCCCTTTCTACATCAAAGGTTAATTTTGATCCTAACTCCCTCTATAAAGTGATATATAAAGTTTCCCTTCTATGGCCTATGGCCTTACACAAAACAAACTTAAAGCCACTTGTGAAGCACTCCTTATGGCCTATGGCCTTACAAGAGGAGACTTATGCTCCGAGGAGGATTACTTTGGAACCACCTTGAGGAGGCTTACCTTTGGAACCACCTTGAGGAGGCTTACTATGGAACCACCTCGATGAGGCTTACCTGTTTTACAAATGACCCCTAGGCTCATATTTATACATTGCGAGCCATAATGGGATTATAGTGAGGGAATATTTTTATCCATTTTACATTTAAATTTGAAATAATAACATTAGGCTATTAATAGGCTATGGTGGTTATGTTTTTAATTCCCACCATTACATTATAAAAGTAGACTATAGTTATTATACATTGCCACATCGCATTTACATTAAAAATAACATATGACTATTATAATATTCATATTATTTTAATATTTTAAACATGGCACATATTACCTTATACCTCCATCGTATCCCTTTTTCACGTGGGTCTCCCTATGGATGTGACGTGGGTCTTTAATGATCGGAGGGCATGAATGGTTTACCGTCCCCACTCCCCACATGGGCTTCAACACATTGGTTTTTGCAATGGGAGTATATAGTTCCACATATGTGTGAGTTTGAAGTTTTTAACACTTTTTAAGGGCTTAGCCAGCCTAACTAACTCATGGCTTGGGCCACGCTAACTACTTTTGCAATGTGGATGGCTTCTCCCTTAACCACTCACCATGGAATGTACTATGGGTGGTGGCATTATATTGAGCCCTTAGTAATAGGTAGTGGTGTAGAACATGTGAGCAGAAATAATATAGCCCAAAATTTGAATGTTAAGCCATGTGGGGAAGATGGGCGATCTGACCCATATGCAAATACTGAACCATGGAATATGCTGAGCTAGGTCGAGAGCTCACCCAATATAGAGAGTAGCTCATCGAGAAATAAGAACAACTCATTGAACCAAGTTAAACACAGAGCTCCCTAAGATATTAAATGAACTCACCCAATACAATAACAACTTTCTGAGTTGTGTGAAAATAACTCGGTCTCTAATATAGCTCGCTAAGGTGGAATAACAAGCTCAACGAGTTGAATATATAACTCACTTAATCAATTTGGCTTGGTATATCTTCCCGATCATCATGGTGGCAAGACATGTGGTGTCCTGAGGCCCCACCACATGGTGATAAATTAATGCAGTGGAAAAGGCACCCCTCTATGAAAAGAGTTTGCTGAACCTGGCCAAGGGCCCCCATCTAGTAAAAAATGGGGTCCACTAATTTTTCCTTAATCATCAAATACCGGAGTCTCAAAACCATATTTTTTCTCCTCCACGTTCCCACTCCGCTTCTGCCACATGTTGCTGCCACATTGGTAAGTTCACCCTTCTTGGCCTAGATGTTGACCAAACTTTGACCGACCATAACTTGAGCATAAGGAGTCTGTTTTCCTCATTCCATGTACCGACAAAAATCTCACTGAATAGTCTACCACTCTGTCATGATTTATGGAGTTTTAGGGAGCTCTAGACATCCCAAAATGTCCTTTGGATCAAATTTTCCCACCTAAATATCTACAAAATATTTGGCTAAGTAGCATCCCAAAGGATGATAGAATGTCTGCCACCATAATGGTAGAAAACACCTTCTTCTCTCGAAAATTAGCTAGTGCTACCTGTGCATATTTGATTCTCCCCACCAATGACACTTATTTGGATTCCATAGAATAGTAGGAGCCATTTTCTCAGGTCAAGGTGAGGTCTAGAGAGTTTAAAACTTTGGCTGACATCATATTATCTGAGGGTCCGAAATCTATGATGAAATTGTTGATTTGGAAGCCTTTGATGAGAAGTGACAGGTAAAAAGGTTCAAATTTATTTGTTTTGGAGGCACTAAGGGGTAGCATGTTTTTTGAAGGAGGTTTGGATGGTGTAGGAAGTAGACTTTAGAATTTGGTCTTGATACTATAGGGATACCCCCACAAACTAAATCAACAAACCTATAAATTGAGTGGGTTGTGTCTGTAAATATTCTAGCTCTTTGATCTGGACTTTAGTTTTGCTAGTGTGTTCCACAAAATCAAATGGAGTCATGGTGGGAAAAGTTGAGCATTCAGGAATGATAGAATATTTACATGGTGAATTCTTTTCTACTTTTTGGATTGTATTTTCTCTTACAAGTGTAACAACCAGCTTGGAAGGGGATGGGGATGTCAATTTTGATGGTACTTTAGGTGATTTTTCAGGAATAACATTCAAAGAAGAATTATTTTTAGAAATTTTAGGACTAGGAGAAGGACTAGATGACTTACTTGTTATGGCAGTGTGCTTCTTGCTAAGTAGTGGGTCTGGTTTCTCTCTATCTGACTCCATTCAAGGTGGTAGTGGTGATCCCCTACTTATGAGTTTTTTTGTTGAACTTCCGTATGAGGATCTTCTTTCTTCTTCTTTTCTTTTGTTGCATCCATTAAGGATAGGGATCATTTATAGGATTTTACACGAGTGAATACCGCAAACAAGAAGCTTGGAGATTCTTCATCATCTTCATATTTATCTCCATCAATGTACTCAATCACGCCATTATGCGTATCACCATTAACTTCTTCAACTTTGAGATAGTTATCATCATCACCTATATAATATTCCTCGGGTTATTCTATTTCTAATTCTTCCTCTAGCTCCTTGGTGTCATAAGTGACATTCACTGGTGGTGCTTCGAGAGAGACCCAATGAGGAGGTGAGGTGATCCTTGATATTTTTGAAAGATTTGGCTTCCTTGGGGTATTTTTCATTGTGATATGAGACATTTGTTTCTTCACAACAATTAAGTCATTGGCCATATTTTAGAACATTGGGTCTGTGGTAACTGAGCTGGAACTCTGATCCTTTTTCTTTCCATTCAGGCCTTTCACTTTTCTATAAAAAAATCAAATCATCCTCTATCTTAATCGTGAAGTCCTGTGCTTCCCTCAAATTTTGAGGTTGGGCTCTTTTGAGAAATAAAACAAATTCTTGTGGTAATGCACTAATGAAGAATATTTTCAAATTATTTTTGGGAGGCACAAAATCTTTGGGAATTCTCCTTATAATCCTATTATATTTAGCGATGAAGTATCGCATAGATTTGGAAGCATATTTCTTCATTTGTACCAACTGGACCAAGTGGTCATGATAATCTTCCGTAGATTTGAACCTATTATCAAATGCACTTCTTATATCTTCTCAGCATGTGATAGACCTCAGAGGAAACATGTAGAACCATTTAATAGATTTTTCTTGAAGTGAGTCCATAAAGAGATGGATTGATACATCTTCTTTCTCCAAGCCTAACACACCGCAAGTGGTGTTAAATGTTGTTACATGTTCATTGAGGAGTTGAGAACCACCCAATTTGAATTTTGGGAAGTTTTTCCTTGAGCCTTTTGGTAGCTGGTGGAGTGGTTGTTCAAGTGCAAGTGGGCCGGTGTTTCCACCCCATGTTACATTTGGCCTAGGTACTTCATGATCACGATCCACCATTCCATTCTGGATTCTAGCTTCTAACCTTTATAAGGTTGCGGCTTCATCTTCTGCTCTTGCGTCTGCTTCGCCTTAAGCTCTTTTGATCTCTTAAATTTGAGCTCTTATTTCCACTTTAGCTTTTTCTTCTCTTTCTCTAGCTTCTTCTTTGGTCTCTACATCATTGAAATCTTTAAGGTTCTTGTTGATGTATGAAAAATCAACGTCTAATGGATTGGCTACACTTAGACTTCTAGTAGAACTGGTTGTGTGCCGAAGGGGAGACCTCTGAATTCAGAGAATCTTTTATATTCTTGGAAGTTCTTAAAAAATGGGATCAGTTTGTCCTCCTTGCCTTCATTTCCAGGTGTATCTTCTATCCACCAGCTTGGATATTTATTCTCTTCTTTGCGGTGCTTGAATCTATCTTTGTATTTATAATTCAGCAACACGTTCTTCCTCAATGTCGAGCACTCTCATGACAATGAAGTAGTGGTTGATACTTTTCTTGTTATGCCAAATAGCCTCTTGCAAATCTAAAGAAATGTCCTCTTGAATTTGGAAGAGTAATTTAGGTATTTCAACAGGAGGATTTCCCAAAATAACCATGGTTTGAAGACATAAGGCTCAGGTGATTATTCAAATTCCAAAATATTTCTTTTTTGAATTTTTTATTTTTATTTTCAATTTTTAAATAATTTTCAAGGTCATTTTTTGGGTGTAGATGCTGCTAAATCTACCCCATGGTGGGCACCAAAAATTTTTGCCGAGAAAATTTGTCAGATGGATGAATTTGTGGATTTCTTGCCAATTCTATCAGAATTGAATTCCCTCTACGTAACCATTAAGTCAAAGGAAGACCAATCAAGTAAAAATATAAATCCCCCTCCTTTATATATGTCATTGATCATTGGAAACCATTTAGTGCATAAATTCATGATAGATTTAAGAGTTAGTAGTTCATTCATGCCTAAATAGATAGTTCACAAGATTGGTATAAAGTATGAACCTATTTCTAAAGGAGTTGTATAGCTGAATGGGATAAGTGTAAAGACTATTGGTGTCATCAGATAATTGACCCTAAATTTACTTGGATGTCATAATATCTCAATTCCCTAAGAAATTTTCATAATTTACCTCCCTTCATACATCATTTTATGCCTATCTAGGGATTTCACAACCAAGATTGGAGGATATTTATCATAAGATTGGTCTCACATGTTATTTAGAACCACATATGAAACTAAATTCACCATAAAATTTGGACCTATTGTAAATAATCATACAGAACCTCATGTGTCATGTGGAATCAATTTTGATTTCATAATCATGGATGAAGAAGATCAACTATTTGACAAGGAGCCAGATACTCTACTTGAAGGTATGCCTAATTTATTGCTAAATGAATGGGAGAATGAAATTCATGAATTCTATCATTGTAAGAACATTTAAGAGGATGGACTTGGTACTTATTTTTTTCACAAGGAGCACTCTTTCATTCCCAATCTTGTAAATATAAATGAGCAAGATGATGGTTCTTGGAAAATGCACTTTGATGGTTCTAGGAATAGAAATGGGATAAGACGAGGTATTGTGTTGGTGTCTCCAATGAGAGAAAAATATTATTATTCCCTTATCTTTATGTTCATATATATAAACAATTAAGATGAATATGAAGCCATTTTGAAAGGTGTCCAATGGACTAGAAGAAAAGGAAAAAAATAATTACAAGTATTTGGTGACATTAAATTGTTTGTAAATCACGTAAGAGGGAATAATGTAACTAATTTTTTTTGTTAAGTTCTTATAAGAATAGAGTATGAGACCTCATAGAGGAGTTTAAATCTTTTAAATTTCAATCCATTCCTAGGGAGGAGAACAAACATGTTGATAGACTAGATGTTACAAGTGTAGAAATTGACATTATAAAAGACATAACAAAGGACATAGTATAACAACATGTTAAGATGGTTGTAAGGAATTTTTTACATGATAATAACACCAATTGGAATGTCTTTGAAAATATACAAAAGATACTCAATTTTATGCAAGAATAAGATGATTTCTCAGCTAAAAATCAAGACAAAATACAATGACAATATGAGGGGTAGGTCCTCTAGTAAAGGTCAAATAAATTGACTCAAGGTTTGGTCACTCTTGAGTCCATCTTCAATATTGATGACTAGATTAGAGGAGATAAATTAAACATGATGACTAATCTTGAAAAATATGAACGTATCAGCATTGGAGAGGATACATTCCTCAAGATTGGTAAGGCATGTACTCTAGAGGAAAAACATGCATTTTTCTAACTTTTTGAAGAGTTTGATGATGATTTTGCATGGGCATATGGTGATATTAAATGTTTTAATCCAAAATTTCCGTAACACGTTGTAGAGTTGGATCGAATTTCTAAACCTGTTAGGAAAAAGTGAGGTCCTCTAAACCCAAAGGCAGAGCATATCATGAAGAAATAGTTGAATAAGTTGATAGAGGCTAACATAATATTTTCTATCAAAAATTCATCTTGGGTTGCAAACTTGGTCCTTTTCAGGAAAATGAATGGAAAGATAAGGTAATGTGTTAAATTTAGATATTTAAATAGAACTTCAATGAAGGACCACTACCATTTACCTCCCATGGAATAAATCTTACAAATGGTGATAGGTTCAGATAGTTTTTCACTTCTTGATGGTTATTCTAGATAAAATAGGATATTTGTAAAAGAAGAGGGGTAGTTTAAGAAAGCCTTCACTATAAAATGTGGAAAATATGCATTCAATAACATGCCTTTTTTGTCTAATAAAGGATTTAATTTTTAGAGAGCCATGCATATAACATTTCAAGGGATAATAAATGATATAATACTTGTCTATCTTGATTATATTACATTTTTTTCCAAACAAGTTGATGATAATTTGTATCATCTTAGGCAAGTGTTTGAAAGGTTTAGAAAATGTCGAGTTTCACTCAACCCCAATTAAAATTTTAGGTCATATTGTATTCAAAATGGGGATTATTATTGTTAGGTTGTAGAGCTAAATATTTTCACTGGAGTATACAATGGAAACTTGCTGGAAAATACATCAACCCGTCATCGGTCAAACATGATAGACATCGGCTAGAGCAAGTGGGAACCATAACCTGTCATCGTTCAGACAAGACTGACATAGGTCAAAGCAAGTGGGAACTATCCGTGGTTAAGGCTAACCAGTGTCGGTTACTTGTGTGCTGATGTGTTAATTGACTCTCAGGAATTAAATCTATCTTTAGCATTTAAGTAGATTTATTTGATGTAATTGCATGGCTAAAGTGCCCTAAGTTTATATATGCCTTTCTAAGCATGAAAGCTAGGGTTTATAAGTGGGATGAAGAAAAAGAATAAGATCCTTGATTCTATGAGAATGAGAGGATGAAGATGAAGAAGAAGAAGAGGAAAAATGAACAGGTTACATGAAGACAGAGACTCCATGGAGAGGAGCTGGACAGAAGGAAATAGCAGGCTATTATATTTCCTTTGTATATTTATAGTCTCATGTAATGGCTTGCATAGTATGTAAAGCACTTATGGTTTCTTCTTGTAGATCCACATGTTGGTGAGATCTTGTATTATAGATCTATGTAGATATAGTCTTGTATTGTAGATCTATGAGATCATATTGTATTATTGATCCATCTAGATCTAGATATTGTAGAGGTCTTATTTACAGATTCACAATACAGTGAGAGCTTGGCTGCACAGTGGTAGATGCAGGGTAGCTTCAGGTATATGAGATCTAGTTATGTTTAAGAGGCACGATTTAGTATACTCAGATAGATCCGGTTGGAGATCTGGGAGGAGGAGATACTCTTATAGAGATACATGTACTTTTGTGCAGAACAGTTAGTTTGTAGTCTCTTGTTATATTATATATACGAGTTCTCTATCTTTGGTGGATGTAGCCCACATTGGGTGAACCATGGTACATGCTTGTTATGTGTGTGTACTTTTGTGTGATTTGGATTATCCTAGTTTATACTTTTATTGTTGTAGATTTTGTGGGAAAATTGTTTGGATCATGTGTGCATGATTTTGTTTGTTATTAAATCATAGCACTATTCCGTTGTCCCCCAAAATCCCAACAACTAGTATCAGAGCAGCATTTGTTTTACCTAATGAGAAGATCACATGAAGATATTTAATCTCAAGTGGGAGCTGGAAGAGTAAGGTTGTTGGAGAGCATAGTGACCGGCATTGGTTAAGTGGTAACCAGCATTAGCAGGGTAACCATGGTTGGTTACAGGGTGACCGTGGTCGGTTACTAATCGGCCTGGTTATAAGTAGAAAATCACATATCTGAAAAAATGGAAAGATGCATAGAATGTATCTTATTTGCAGAGGTGTCCCCAGTTCTTGGAGGCACAAGCATGTTGGTCAGATTGTAGATCCGTTCATTAAGGTATGGTTTTACCTTGGTATTACAGTGCTTATATTATTTTCGTTGCACATGCATGTTTGGGACTGCGGATCTAGATCTGAGAATGAAATAGAGGAGCAGTTATGCATCCTTTGGTGTAGTTAGATGCATGGGCTTCGGTAGAGAGGTAGTAGCACAGAATGAAGATGGGGCTTCCATCAGAGAAGCATGTACTTCAGTTGAAGATGCGGTTGAGTATCTTGGCGTTGGTAAGGTGATGTATTTCATCTTAATGCAATTTATTGCATGGATTTGTTGTATTTTTTTTGTACAAGATTTGGATGCTTCTTAAAATGACTGACTCAGCTCAACTATCGGCTTCGGTCGAAGTAGGCATCTGGTGTGGTATGCTATGCCAAATTATGTGGCGTTGGGTTCGTTCCAGCAACATTGACATAAATTTGAGAACCGAGGTCGATCACAGAGGAATTGGTACTGGTCAGCTAACCATGGTTGGTTAGGGGATGACCATGGTTAGTCTTTGTGGTAACTTATCTATACATGTTTTTTTGTAGTAAGAGAGGGCAGTTGGTTCAGTGTCCTATTTTGGAGGATCTGGTTTCTAGTACAGTGTGTACAAGCAAAAATAGTATTGATCACTTCAATTTTTGGATCAGAAAGAGGACGGAGTTGGCTTGGTTAGTCCATTGAGACTTTGAGTCAGGTATCTCTATATGGTTCATGTTTTATTTCTTTCATTTGGAGTAAGTGATATTATGTTTGGATTGTGTGCACAAATTTACACCATGGTTTCTTGGTGTTGTTTGACTTTTACTTCCCGGTTGTGTGGAATCTTGAGGACAAGGGTTTCTAGTCTAAGGATGAGATCCTCAATGAAAAGTCATGGTTAGACACAGTTGCAAGTAACGAAATATTTTGTGTACAGAGGATGAAAAGAAGATGATTCACCTACTTCACAAGAAATCCAAACTTTTGTGTTGTAGAAGTATTCTTTGATAAGAATGGAATCATTTTATATTCTCTTTCATATGGTTTTATATCTCACTAACATATTAGCTTTTGATCTTGGTGTTAGAGGCAGTGCTGGGGATTTCGTGTTCAGTGGGAGTAAGTCGTGGTTGTTGGCATTGCAGGATTGGATACATGATGCACATGCAGAGTGAGAGGAGATTGCTACTATTCAGAGTGGCAGAGTCACTAGTTGATTTTGGAGGACAATCACGGATTTGTAGGTATATTGAGTTTATTTCTTTGTGATGTCACTTCTGGTTTATTTTGTAGTGCTTGGATATTCCTATGGGATTACATTTGATGGTTAGATTTAGCTGGGTGAAGATGATAGTGCAATTTTTCAAATTTTTAAGGGTTAAAAGAGAAAATCTGCTAGTTACAAAGATCAGTGTTGGTTAGGATTAACCATGGTTGGTCATCTGGTAACCGTGGTCGGTTAGGAAGTGATCGGGGTTGGTTAGGGGAACCGTGGTCAGTTTGATAGCAGTGGTTATTTACCATTTTAAGATGGTACCCTTGTCTTGCTTTCATCTTGGTTGGTTTGTGCAGTATATTGATAACATGTATGTTAATATTTACACTTGGTATTAGTTGCATCATTTAGCATGGATGTTTTTTACTGACATTAATGAGCATAAGATTCATATTCGGCTTTGGAGTTAGTCGGTGGAAGACTTGGAGCTTCTGAAGAGTTGGTGATATGGATGGATGTACATGGTGAGTTTGTACATGTTGGATAGATTCAATTTTGTGAGTCTATGATGATGCAAATGTTTTATTTGCACATGGATGCCTATGAGCACGAGCATGAGTAGGGGATGTTTTTTATTTCCTCTTGACTACTATTTTACTCCTTGAGAGAGGTTATCTACAGATGATTGTCTTGGACACGCTAGTTATTTATGCAGGATTGGATTTGTAGATTGCAATGTTTGGAGTCCTTGAGTTATGCAGGCTTGTGGATTAATCACCAACTGTTGCAGGTAAAACTCATTTGGGCTATCTTTACCCAAGATCTTGTTTTTCTTTCGCATATTCCAGTTTGACTTGTCTTGGTCATTTGCATTGGTGGTTGCATGGAGACATGAATAGATGGATGGAGAACATGGTTGGTTTTACAAGTATGGCTACGGATGTGATTGAGGCTCAAAACTTCAGTTTGAGTGGGAGCTCTTGCAGGTGTGTTAGTCATGTCGGCTTGGCTATATGAGAGGCTTGGTGTTATGATTCAGTGGGAGCTTGATGTATATATAGCTCGGTTGTCATGGATCAATTGTAGCTTCATGCAGGTTTGGTAAGTCATGGTTTCATATTCTTGGTTTGAGAAGATGGTTTGATCTTCCTGGTTTTATTTTTTGAGAGAATTGTTGAAGGAAAGAATATATGGTCTTCATGGTGCATAGAGGATGGTGATGTACAGGTACAGGTACAAAGGTTCAGTAATTTATCTCCAAGTGGGAGATTGTTAGGTTGTGGAGCTAAATAGCTTCACTGGAGCATGAAATGGAAACTTGCTAGAAAATACAACAACCCATCATCGGTCAGACAAGATAGACATCATTCAGAGCAAGTGGGAACCGCAACCCGTCATTGGTCAGAGCAAGTGGGAACTGGCCGCAGTTAAAGCTAACTGGTGTCGGTTACCTATGCGATGATGTTTTAATTGACTCTCAATAATTTAATCTATCTTTAGCTTTAAAGTAGATTTATTTGATGTAATTGCATGGATAAAGTTCCCTAAGTTTATATACGCCTTTATAAGCATGAAAGCTAGGGTTTAGAAGCAGGATGAAGAAAAAGAGAAGGATCGGATTAGATCCTTGATTCTCTAAGAATGAGAGGATGAAGATGAAGAAGAAGAAGAGGAAAAATGAACAGGTTACATGAAGACAGAGACTCCATGGAGAGGAGCTGGATAGAAGAAAATAGTAGGCCACTGTATTTCCTTTGTATATTTATAGTCTCATGTAATGGCTTGCATAGTATGCAAAGCACTTAGGGTTTCTTCTTATAGATCCACATGTTGGTGAGATCTTGTATTATAGATCTATGTAGATATAGTCTTGTATTGTAGATTCATGAGATCATATTGTATTTTTGATCCATATAGATCTAGATATTGTAGAGGTCTTGTTTACAGATTCACAATACAGTGAGATCTTGGCTGCACAGTGGCAGATGCATGGCATCTTTAGGTATGTGAGATCTGGTTATGTTTGAGAGGCATGGTTTAGTGTACTCAGACAGATCCAGTTGGAGATCTGGAAGGAGGAGATAATCTTGTAGAGATACGTGTACTCTTGTGTAGAAGAGTTAGTTTGTAATCTCTTGTTATATTATATATATGAGATCTCTATCTTTGGTGGACGTAGCCCACATTGAGTGAACCATGGTACATGCTTGTTATGTGTGTGTACTTTTTGTGATTTGGATTATTCTAGTTTATACTGCCACTACTGTAGATTTTGTTGGAAAATTGTTTAGATCCTGTGTGCATGATTTTGTTTATTATTAAATCATAGCACTATTCTGTTGTCCCCCAAAATCTGAACAGTTATTGATCTTTAAAGAGAAAGTGTAGTTCTTGCATTATCCTTTCCCAATAACAAAAGGGCATTACAAATTTTCCTTCAAAGAATCAATTTTGTTAGGAGATTTATTCTTGACTGTGCTAAAAATTTTATGCCACTGACCTCTATGTTGATTAATAATATGAATTTTAGATGGACTAAAGAGGGAAATAATTGTTTTAATGAAATTAAGAAAACTATATCACAAGCTCTTAACCTCATAATCTCTTATTTTACTAATGACTAAGCCTTATATGCTTGTGGAGGAATTGATAGTATTTCAACCATGTTAGTGTAGAAAAATAAAGAAGGTATGGAGCAACCAATAAAATTATTTATTCAAAACTTGGAGGGTTATGAGGTAATATACTCCTTTGTAGAGAAATAATTCCTATCTACTATAAGGAGTCTCAAGAAGTTCAGAACTTGATTTCTAAAAATAAAGTTCGTTTGATAGTTTCACACCCAAGTGTAAATTAATTCCTCTTGACCAAGGAATTAAATGAGAAAAGGGAAGGTTGGATGACAAAATTAATGGAGTATGATGTGGACATTAAGTTCATAAAGTTTATTAGAGATACAAGTTTTTAATGAGAAGTTAGCTTCATATTTTCATGATGAGAAGCCTACTATCTTCATGCTTCAGGGTGAGAAATAATTAATTTTAAATTTTTTTCCTATCAGTTGGACTCGTGACACGATCCATTTACTTTAAATAGGTGATTTCCCTCAAGGTTTGGACAAATAAAAAAGGAGGTACTTTAGACTACAATTTATTCCTTATGTTCTGGTGGATGTCATATCGTTTAGAAAAGATATCAATGGTGTTCTGTTGAGATGTATGATACAAATCATATTGATAGTAATTTAGAAGAGTTTCATGATGGGGTATCATGAGGACATTTTTCTCCCATAACTACCACTTTGAAGATAATGAGGGCGGGATACTATTGGCCCTAATTGTTTAAGGATGCCTAAGCATGGGTTAAGAAGTTTGATTTCTTTATAGGTAAGAAACAAATAGCAAACCTCCCTCTCCAACACATACATGTTAAGCAACATTTCATGCAACGGGATTTAGATTATATATGTATGATTAAACCACCTTCTAGTTTAGGTCATGAGTAGATTATTATAGCTACTGATTACTTTACATGGTGGAAAAAAGTAGTGGAACTTAAGAATGAAAATAAACTTCATTTTTTGGATTTCTATGTATCCATAATAACTAGGTTTGGAGTTCCTTCTTCAATCATTTTTGATAATGCAATGGCCCTTCTTGGCACTAGGATAATTGAATGGGTATTCTAACTTTGTATCCATTTGAGCACATCCTCTTACAACTTACCTCGAGGGAAGGGATTGGAAGAATCCAGTAATAATTATCTTATTAGGATTATTAAAATAACCATGGAGGAGAACCAAAGGTCTTGGCATACAAAGCTTAAAACAACCTTATGGGCTGATAGAATCACTACTAAACGGTCTATTGGTACTTCACCTTATATGTTTTTCTATGGTAGAGAATCCTATATCACTTGAATTACCAACCCTAAAGATAATTAATAGCTAGAAATTATGGAAGAAGATGTAATGACAATCAATTTTGTAGAGTTAATGAAGTTAGAAGAAATTAGAAACCAAGAAATACATACAATGGAGCTTCATCAAACTCATGTAAAAAAATCATTTTACAAAAAGGAAGTTTCAAGAACATTCAAGGAAAGAGACCTTGTTCTCAAATGGGATGAAGAAAGGACTAAATTGGGAAGGCATACCAATTTTGACCTTATATGGAGTGGACCATATATGATTTCTAGTTATACACAACACAATTCCTTTTATCTCTTCATGCTGAGTGGAAAGGAATTGTCTATCCTAGTTAGTGGGATATGCATCAAGAATTGTTACTAAAGGTCATGATTCACCCTTGTGCATAGTAAGTTGTCTTATTTTCTTCCAAGTTCTTTAACACATTTTTTGTTTTCATTTCTCTATGTTACTTGGGCATGTTGTTGGTGTTGTTGTCTTTCCCATAAGTGCTTTAACATAGTTTTATTTTTCTTAAGGAGACATTTTGTTGTTCGAAGTTGTTTCAAGAGGTTGCAATAGAGTGTGCACTTTCATATTATATTGGTATGAATCTATTCCCAATGGATTCTTCAAGGCTACTGATCTTCTTTCTTATTAGAAAATCAAATAGTAGAGGTTGACAATGATGTTGCCCTTCCAATCACCATAGTCTATTTCAAGACTGAGAGATCACTCATAAAGAAAAGACCACTTCTATAAGGTTTGTTGTCATAAGATTAGTGAAACTTTGAAAAATTATAATTCATGGGGAAAATCTTTATTTTTTGTTCATTGTGCTCCCTATTTATAAGCCCTTCTTCAAAAGAGTTAGTCAAATTTTGGTATAATTTAGTACAAGTGGAAGTGTCCCTCTTTTCCACATGTTCCCCTCATTCCCACCATGGCTACTTTGAATTTGGAAGTTAAAAAAATTAGTGTTTTTGGTCACTTGGAGAATTGTTCTCAGAGGTCCTTGTGTTCCCAGCAACTCCACAATAACTACACATAACAATTTATCGACCTAGTCAACACCTTTTGGAACTAATTGAATTGTTCCTCATTTCCTTGAGTTCCCCATTCACCCACATGTTAGAAGCATGGGAATACTGAGAGAGGGGGTGAATTAGTATTTAAAAAATTTAGAATTTATCTCCAACATTTTAATTTTTACCACACTTAATAAGATATTCAAATTTGAAAATAAAATGAGAGAACACACCAAAATCAAATGCACATAACACTAGATATACCATGGTTCACCTAGTGTGAGATACATCCACCAAAAAGAGACTACTTGGATCTACTATCCAAATCTAGCTGAAATAAAATAGTATTTACAAGGTGTGATCACCCACTCATAGAAGACACCAATCTCTAATCCGAACACCAATTCATCCCTTGAATGCAAATACCACTAACTGTGCAATCTCTTATTCGAAGCACCAACTTCTAGAGACACCAATCCCCAATCCGAATCACCCACTCCATAAAATATGCAATACAAATCAATAATATTTATCCTTATTTATTTTCTCTCACATACTCATGCTCACTTAAGAGATTTATAAAATCAATTCACATACATATCATACTCATACAAAATGCTCTCTCTTTCACACATCAAAATGTGCACAAAACACTTGTTTATATAGGAAGAAGGAGAGGAAAAACCACTTGTGGTTTCCCTAAAACCATTTGCCCGTACCCTGGGCCAATTTCCTTAACAAATGCACCATATTTGAAATAAGAAATCCACATCACTTGGTGGTTACAAAAATACAAAATATTTTCTCCAAATAGCAATATTCTTTTACACAGTCAAGTGTAACTCATATTTTTCAATAAATACACATAACCAACTTCCCTTACACATCCTTAATGCTCCACATATGAAAAAATCCTCCCCATAAAGATATATTCTCTATTTACATTCAGATTTGTAACTCCTCCATGATTTTAAAATCAATTTGTAACTCCTTTATGTCATAACTCATCACTAATGCAAATGTAACTCCCGTTTTAGTTTCAAACATTCAACATGCAATAAGTAACTTCCATTTTAAATGTACCTCATTAAAGAAATGTGTCATTACACATCCTGCCATGTGTCGTAAGATTCCTTAGTGATGTTGAATATTCAAATATTCAAATTTTGACATCACACTAATTTTGACATTGATAAATATTTTACGAACACTAATGTTGTAATGTTGAATATTAAACAAATATTCAAGCCTCAATAATTCCATCAACACTAATGTTGTACCTTTGACATCAATGACAAAATACTCAATACCACATTCACCAAAACAAGCACAATGATTTTTTATCAGTTAAGTTGGCTTTATGGGGAACAAACAAAACTATCCCTTTGTTCTTCTAGGACCCACTTTACCTATTCAGACAATTTGGGAAGTATAGGTCGGTTAAGTCATCCAGTTGAAGGTCCATGAGGAATTTTTCTTGAATTCCACCAATTTTCTATATATCCACCATAACTAATTAGGGAAGCATGAATCAATTAAGCCAGTCCCAAGAGGAATGTATGGAATTATCAACCAAGTCAGTCCTATAAAAAATAGGAGGAAGTGTTCTTGACTTCATCTAGTTCCCCAATTATCCTCTTTAAAGTAGTGATGAAGTTGTAAATGAAAAAAGCCCTGAAATATTGTGGTAAATAGCTATAGAAATTATCTTTACAAGTCCAAACTTGGACTAAAACCCCAATTTTATAATTTTGGTCAAATCCAGAGTACAAATCAAGTTAGAGTGAAGAGGAAGTAAAACATGCAAAAAATATGAATGAGAGTTTAATCTTATTTTAAGACAACATGTTACAGGGCCTATTAGAGAACATTTACTCTAGAGTTAGTTTCAATTTGTGAACTACCTAATGTCATAGTGTTGGCATTTTTGAACTCTTGCATGCTCTTTTCTCTCTATAGTTTCATTTCTCATATATATACATGAGAGCATTCATTAAAGAGGATACCTCTGGATGGTTGTGGTTGAGCCCTATTAGTTTTTTTACTTTAATGTACCTTTTGGATTAATAAAGGAACATTTTTTTACCTTCTCACTACTTATGTATTGTGTAGAATTGTGAAATAAATGATTTTATCTTATGATATAATTGTTTATCCTTGATTTTCAGTCCTCTTTCCTTATCATTATGTAGAGATACATTCATTTACAGGTCATTTTCTATGTTTTCATCAATTTTATGCATGATTAAGTTATGGAGCTTCACCATTTGATCCCTAATAGAGTCATTTGATGTCCCTTCTATGTGATGCCATAAACTTTAATCCTCTTTATGAAAACATTATGTATATTTATGTTGAATTATGATTTGTGTATCGTTTTTTGGTCACTTTAATACTTGTTTTGTGCTCAAGAAAGTAAAGGTACTCAAAAAAATTGGTGTATCACCTTGTTTTCAACTTTCTATTTCAGTTGCATATTTAGTTCCTATCCCTTTTCCTTATTAAATTAGTAGAGTAGAGTTTTTTTTTTAGGTAGTACACTAGGGGAAGAATCCCTCTCTGGAGACTCAATCTAAATTTAGGTCACCCATACCCTAGGAGTTTCAATTTGAATAGTTGGAAGGGGATTTGTCACATGACTCCCCAAAGTGTACATTCCTTCGTGAAAATAGTTTCCTTTCTAAAGCGACCAATGGGAGTAAAACAAAAATAGGATTTTCTAAATATTTCATGTCATTCTTAGAAAATTGTTGTTTTTATACACATATCTATCATTTGTTAAATCCATAAGTACACAAACATCTTGTTAGCATATCAGTGTAATTTTCATGCAAAAATTTAGTACCAGATAAACTACAAAAGGTTTTCTATTTGATTATATTGAATTCAGGAAAGAGAAAGATATTTTTATGTTCTAATCCATATACTAAAAATCCCTCTATCTCTAGAAATCATAGCTTACATCTAAAATCCCCCATATCAAGTTTAAATGATAGTATGACCATCCCTAGAAGCCTTGTTTGTTCCCTTCAGTGGTGTAAACCCATTGAATTTTTCCCTGCATGATGACATCCTTATGTATGCATTTAAGAGTGATCCATATTTTAATAGAGAGAATCAAACTACCCCTATAGATCACACTAAGGATGTTTATAAAATATTTTTTATCCATCATGTCACTCAATAAAACATTCCAGTCTGATTGTTAACAACCTCTACTAAGGGAAAATCCTTATAATGGTACATGGAAGTAAGGGTGAATTCCATTAGCACTTGGCATCAACTTTGAGAAGCATTATATAAACAAATTGAAGATGAATCAGATCACTTGTCCTTGGTCGAGAAATTATCCTCTATCAAAAGAGCATCAGATGAGTATATGTCTTATTTCAATTTCATATTTGAAATAACATGGGACATGATCCCTCAATTGAAAATTTCTATTCCTGAATATACTTTTCTGTATTATCTAAAAGCATTAAATAGTGATATTTTAGTCACGATTCGTTATATGGGTGGAAGAACAATATTTGATGCATATAAAGTAGCAATTAGGGCCAATAATACTCTCATACAAGTTGAAAATATTACACCATGACCCCCTATGCCTATATTTCCAAAATTACAGCCCCCTATGCCACTTCAAATACCTACAATAGCAACTATTCTAATACCAATTAGTAAACCTATAACCCAAATCAATCGATATTATCCCGTGACAAAATATTGAGTTGCAAGAAGTTAAAATCCTTTTACAAACCTTTAGGAAAGAAATAGTTGTTATTAAGTAGCAAAAAAATCATAATTATAGACCTTACTATGTGCCCTACAAGCCTAATAAGCCAATATTTCAACCTAGTTTTCCAAGCCAAGGTGAAGTCACTAATGTTAAGCCTATTCAATCATAAAAACCCAATGTAGCTAACACTTCTAAGGAAATAGTTCATGTCCAAAATAACTAAATACATGAATGTGGGTGGTGTTTCCCTTGTAACCAACCCCACAACTAAACCTCTTGTCCAAATGGTGTTCTCAATCAAGCACTAATGGTACAAAATGACTCAATTTTCAAAATCACACCATTTGAAATACCATTATAATAAGAGGATTATCAAGTACCAATATAAAGTGATGTTAAAATTATTGATTGTCAAGGGGAGGAGTTTTGCAAAGTAGATTAGTTACATGGTCAAAATCAAGGCTCTACCTCTATGGAATCCAATAAAAGATCAAATAATAGATCCATAGAAGTGTAAAAGATAATTGATAAAGGTCTTATTTAGTCTTTTCAAATACCTCAAGTCGTTTTTGGCCCTATTCCATTTCATAAGGTTTAAGAAATTCATAAGAATTAGATTATAAGAGATCAACAATAACCCAAAGCTCCTATATTATCAACATCAACACAAGAAGGTACCGTCGTAGGTAAAATACAACAAGAGGTTAGTACTTCCCCATTTAATATTCTTGATCATATGATGAAAACCAACATGAATATTTTAATGTGGGAGTCTTTGTCTACCCTAGGAAAAAGGATCTCTTACAAGTCGGCTTGTCTAACCTTAGCCTTTCAAATGAGTCATCCAAGTAGAAACCAAAAGTTATACTTTTCAATACACCTCATTCAAACTAAGGCCTCATTGGAAACCATTTAGTCCACAACTACATGATATATTCAAAATTCAGTAGTTCACTCGTGCTTAATAATATGGTTGATGAGATTGGTATAAAGTATGAACCTATTTCTAAAGGATTTATAACGTTGGATGGGACATATGTAAAGACTATTGGTTTCATCATAGGATTTAACCTCACTTTACATGTATGTCCAAATATCTCAATTCCCCAATACATTTTCATAATTTACCTCCCTCTATACTTCATTGTATATCTATCTAGGGATTTCACAACCAAAACTAGGGTCTATTTAACATCATATTGGTGTAACATGTTATTTAGAACCATGTATGGTACTAAATTCACCATAAAATATGGACATATTGAAATTCTCTCATGCAAATGTCTAGCATGAAAAATTCAAACTTCTAAGTATGAAAACTAGCCCCATATTTGAAAACTTGCTCCCAAATCTTCCCAAACCCATCTCTTGGTAATTTTATCTCCTATGTCATGTCCATAATGAAACAAACAAGTACAATTTTTTAGAATGGCGTGACAATATCAACTCTATCGTGCAGTTAAGTTCTTCTTAAGTCTAATTCTCCTATAGGATTGGAAAGGATTATTTTGGCCTTTTTGGGGTAGGTGGGCATCCTATAGAAATGAATTTAAATCCCATAATCATCCACATATGGTTTATAAAATTTTAGGATTGTTTTTTTTGGTTTTGGAGTAGTTGGTGCAAAAGAGGGTTTTTCAAATGTAAGGAGTGTAAAACTAAATATGGGACCTAATCTTCACCTGATGATTTCACGAGCTCTGTAGGGACTTATGAGGAAAAAAATTAGGCATAAAAAATCTAAAGGAATCCTATACATGATTAAATCATAAAATATTTCACAAGACCTGATTAATTCTCTAGGAATCTTGGTTTTCACAAACATTCCTTGTTGTCCCGAATGATGAAATTCCATATTTTGGAGAAGGATGTTGAATCAAGTGCTGAAACATATTCATTTTTCTTGAAATGATAGTTGGATTTGAAATCATATAAAAAATTTCAATAAAATACCATCTAGAGCTCTGGATATTGTATTTCCAAGTTTCCATACTTAGTCATTTTTCAAGTTGGTTTAGTGACAGATTTACTTGTTCCGTATGTCCCGTGTTTACCTATTTTCCCCTTGTCCCTCTTCCACCTAGGATAGAGGGGACACGAAGGACACACAAAAATTCTTCTCCCCCTCCTCAGCTTATTTTTTTAAGTTTTTCTCAAGGGTGGACTTTATTGTCCCTCTTGTCCTGGAATAGAGAGGAAAGAAAGGACAAGAAAATGTTCCCCAAACTTGAGCCCCTATATATTTTCCCCATGTCAAGCCATAGTTTTGAAGCAAAAACCCTATATCTAAATCATATGCATTTTCATCACCCGTGAATAAAAAATAACTGTCAGGGTAGTGTAAAAACAAAAATCAGCTTGTTTTAAATCCATTCGACCTAGGTTACCATTATCACTATCATAAACCCTCCAAGAACCTGAAAATTCATTAGAGCACAACCAATATGATGTAAAAAGTTACTCATGGCATCCATCAACTTGAAAGAAAATATTTATTCATAACTTGCAAGTCTGAAAATAGATTCCAGTGAGATTTTCACAGGAGTTCATCATATCAGGCTCCATTGTGAGCACTAAAGCTTCAAGCCTCCATTAATATTTGAAATAAAATATTTAGACCTATAAACCTTACCTCCAAAAATTTCTTTCTTGTTTCTAATATTTTCGGCAGGCAGAACACAACGAAAATTGGAGCAAAAGATCAGTGGAAGGATCAAGTTTTAGAATCCTTCCCAACATGTTAGAGCTGAGTTAGAGAAAAAAATCATTCATTCCTCACTTCCCAAGGAATCATATTTTGGTAAAGTTGCAAGTTCACATTTTCAGTACCAGACAGACCATGTTTGTTGAGGAAAGGTGAAAATCAAATTCTGACACAATTTTCCAGTGTCATAATGTTGATTTTGAAAAAAAATATAAATTGGAAAATTTGAGCCTCAACAGGTCAATTTCGGGATATTGATGATGACTCCATACCCAATGGATTTTGAAGGCTAATGGACTAGTTCTTAGCAAGTAAGCATACCCAAGAGGTCACCAAAAATGTTATCCAATTTTGCCCCTTAGGGAAAAATTGGACAACGGGGGCCTAGTGGACTTTAGTACTAAAATAAGGGATTCATGAAGCATTTCAAGACATTTCAAGTAAAATTTGAGTGTTTATGGTATTCTAAGAAGTTTTGGGATCATTTTTGGGTTATTATTCTTTTTGGGTCTTGGAGGTTTATGGGTTACACATGACAAGGAAATTGGCCTCGGTAGAACCAAATTCATTCAACACGGGAAAAAATCATCAAAATTGATAAATTATGATAAGGGGTCTTGCTAAGTCTCCATGACCCCATGATTTCAAGAGGAAACCCAAGGAAGTCAAAGCTAGGGGTAAATTTAGGTCTGGAAAGCAAAATGACAACAAGATTAAAATAGCTCAGCAAACTGCTCAGCAAGCTTGCATAATGGATATGGGGGCAAGTTATTATGTTAGCTCGATAGGTTCATAGTTATAGCACATGAGCTATTTGGTTTGACATTTTTTTGGTGATGTGGCATGGGACTCGATGTAATCCAGTGAATGTATTTAATGTCATGGTGGGGTCATTGTAAGTGTCTTAGCTTAGTCGGGGGTACCACACTAGCTCAACTTAGTTGCATTAGGATCAAGAGCTCAGCTCATCAGAAGAGCTTGAGAGTTAGTCGAGGGTAAAGGCACAGTGCTTCATGTATGTGGGATGTGCGGCATAAGGATGAGTTAACATGCGGGATTGAATCTTGAATAATGAGATATATCAGCCATAGAAGGAAATGGCTCATCGAGCCATGCACATGATCATGCATCAAGGGATGGTGGTGAGTTTCTAGTTAGAGAAAGGAAATGGTTTGTGTTGATCAACCTCGTCATGAAAGAATTGGTGAATGAAGATAGATCCAAATAATTTTTATTGAGTTACTTAGATGGTTTAGGTGAGCTCCTGCAGGAGATAACACGGCTTGAGTCCGTAGGAAGGTGGAAGGAGTTCTTGAGTGAGATGGTTAGGGTAAGTCGTGGTGCTCAAAGAATGGTTTATAGATGGAATGATGCATGTAGGTGGGTATCATGGAAAATACGAGCTTGGGTATAAGGAATAACTAGATCAGCATTTCATCGAGCTTAGCATGAGAGGATGATCCTAAGGATGAATGGATTAATGGACTGCAGAGCACTTAGGACTCAGTGTTGGTAGCTTGGAGAAGCCATCAATAGGAGTTTGATCATTGTGCAGAAAAGTGTAAGGCATGTTAGGAATGTTGAGGATTTGAGTTGGGAGCTCGTAGAATCCATAAAACTAAGTCATATTATAATTAGGCAAGCCCAGGAGGCATCGTGGTTAGGTGTTTGACACAGAGCCAGAGTGAGGCAAGAATACTAAGCCATTGGCAAGTTGCAACTATGGAATGGTGATACAAAGAACTTATCTTAGAGCTCGACTCATAAAAGAACATAGTCAGAGAAATGGACACAACAAGAGAAGTGATTTCAGAGTTTGGCATGTTTCATATTTTGGAGAAATTCTACTTCGGAGAACTCGAGTGGTGAGTCAGGGAAATCAAGATAAATCTCCAAAGTCTGAAAGTCCGAAATCAGAATTTCAGACATTTGGAGTTTGGAGATTTTTCACTTTGGGATAGTGGCAGATGAATCAATGTCCAAAGTCTAAAGTCTTATTTCATAATTCCATACATTCGAATTTCAGAATATGGGTGAGTAATTCATTTAAAACAGAGGAAAATATCTAAACTCTAAACTCGTCCATATTGAGATTTGGTGGCTCAAAATTTAGAAACCAAGTTACTCAGTCAACACCACGAGGGGCAGTTCTAAGGTGAATGGAGCATACTGGTGTGGATGTCAGATTATTCTCCATCTTAGTAGTGTATAATGAATGGTGAGTGAAATGAGAAGCTCGTAAATGTAAACCCAATGCAGAATGTAAGAAATACATATACGTGTTGAGCCAAAGGGAATCTAAAGTCATCGAGTTGGTTTTGATCAATGTCAATTCACATAGTAACCACTTAAACCAGGTTTCGTGCCAATCAAAATATGAGTTGGCAAACGTGTTAACTAGCCAATTTCTGATAATCCTACAAAAATTGCAAGGGATCAACCAATATTAATGTTAGGCATGTCTTCAGAGGTAATGCTAAGGTAATTCTAGGAGATCCAGCCTAAAAAGGAGAGTGATTAAACTAAGAAGCCCACCCAGTGTGCCACATAGCTTGGCTAATGGAAAAAAAGTGGGGAGAGTTTAAAATTAAGATTCAATGCAAAATGGAAGACCAGTAAGGTGTGAAGTGGTTGATGTATAATGTGAAGAGCTTGTTAAAAGTACTGCAAGCAAACAGTTGGTCGGCCATCTCAACGAGTTAGCTGGTGAGCTATTAACTTAGCCATCCTAAAAAAAACCCTACATGAAAAACCAAAACCATGGGCCCCAAGACATATCATAGTGCTTTTAAAAAAAAATTTAAAATATTAATTTTAATTAATTAGAGGGGGCATTTGAATTAATGAATGCATGGTCTAGATGATATTTTTCGAGTACATACAAGTAACGATGCAATCAAACAAGGTTCACCCATTTTGCTACATTCAAGCCTAGACTTTAGGGAATCTTCCTTCTTTGTCTCACACAGCTCAACGATGTTATAAATGTAAATGGAATGCATTATCTCGGTAGTTAGACATTTTTTCCAAGTTTTCCCTCTTCTTTCAAGCTAAGTTGTGAATTTAGAGGCTTTCAAGCCTTCCTTCCAAAGATTGTAATGACATAACTTGCCTCTTCTTGTTGTAATGATACATTGTGCATGTGCTTGGAGTAAGAAAATTATGTTTTGTGACAAATTATTTGTCCTTGCATCACTTTTATTATCTCCTTTTGCCTTTCTCATGTTTGTAGGTACACTATGCAACCTTGGTTTTTGTTGTGGGTTTTTCAAAGTTTTGTGCTTATCAAGGAAGAAATTATCGTATGCAGTTGGGTTTGTGATGTATGTTTATCCGTCTTCATTGGAATAATGAGAATTTGTCTAGAAAACCCCTTCTTGGTGCATCACCACTTCTAGTATAGGTTCTATTTCATGAAATCTCTCTCCCTAATCCCCTGGATATGTTAGTATAGTTCTAGTTAGCTATTTTTATTGCATTAGGAGTAGTGTAGTGCTTAGTTTAGGAAGAGGAATTCGGCCATATCTAGAGGCTCACCTAAAGCCCGCAAGTTCCAGAGCTTGAGAGGTGGTCTCATGTTACCCAATAACACTGAATGTCTTATTCACACTCAGGCCATTCATGGGGTACGTTGATTTGGTGATAACATGAGTGATGATGAGAATCAACATTGATTTGAAAGTAAGCGTGTAATGAAATAATAGTGAATGTGTGATAGGTATCACAAAAGTGTTCTATATAAAATTAAAATGATGTCAAAGAGGAATATAATGTGTTTGGAATGTGTACAATATGATAGTAGGTGGATAAAAGGAATGATAACCAAATCGTACCAAGCCAAGAAAACATATGCTAATCAAACACCATGATCAATAAGATGAAAGAATGTTACCAAAATAAATTTACGTAAAACCTTTACAAACAAATGAGCAACAATATCATATATTATTACGGAACTCAATAAAATACAATGAGAATGGGCTTTGCTTATATAGGAAAGGAACAACAATCTAAGAACCAGTTAAGGTCATAGATCAAGCCATAAATCATGGAAAGAACTAGTCATCAAAGAACTAGTTAAGTCCATATATTTATGAGAGAATTAGACAGCAAGGATCTAGGAAACAACATAGAACAAAGAAATAACTATACCTAAAAACTAGATAATATCCCCCTAATATCTAAATAAGTAAAAGGAAATATCCACACACATAAGTGGGTGAGGATAAATACAATAAAGGTAAATAAAGTAACTAGGTGAACAAGATCTAAGGTAAATACCTATTCTAACACCCCCCCTCAAGTGAAGCTAGGGGCCAAAATAGAAGTGGCATGTCCACATTATGAGTCCCAGCAACTAGGCCTGATGAGGTACTCATGTACAATATATCCATGAAGAAATATCGAACCAAAAGAAGGAAATAATCCTGCTAGAAGGAAAGAGAAAGAAGAAGAAGAAGAAGAAGAAGGAAGATGTTCTCATGAACACCCCCCAAGAACAACTTCTAAAACCCCAAGCATTCCACACAACTCAAGGTAGCAAGGTTATGCAAAAGGCTTCATAAATATGTCTACAACCTGCTGCTGAGTTGGAAGGTACTCCAAGAAAAGAACTCCCTCCTGAATGTGTTGACGAATGAAGTGGATGTGTATCTCAGTATGCTTGGTCCGCTGGTGCTCAACTGGGTTGCAAGAAATGTGAATTGCACTTTGGTTGTTACACCAAAGTACAGTCATTGAATCTTGTGGGAATCCAAACTTTGTCAATAACAGGTGAAGCCAAATAATCTACTAACTCGTTTTAACTATTGCTCTGTACTCTTCCTCTGAAGATGAAAGTGCAATAACCTGTTACTTTTTACACGCTAAAGCAATTGGATAAGAACCAAGATAGAAAAGATAGCCATAATTGGAATGCCTATCATCAATAGAACCTTCCCAATCTAATTTTGTATACCCAACCAACTGAGTATAATCCTTATTGTAGTGTAGGAAAAAGTTAGAAGTGCCCAGTAAATAGCGCAAAATCCTTTTAGTAACCTTCCAATGACTACTATGATTAGAATGTGCAAACCAAGATATAAGCCCTACTACAAATGAAATATCATGGCGAGTATGGGTCAAGTACATGAGACTCCCAACCAACTACCTATACAATGTAGGATCATAAAATGGTGTGGTACATGTGGAAGCAAGAGTAACTCTAGACTAAAAAAGAGATGGACTTGGCTTGCAATCAGCCATATCAAAGTGCCTAAGAAGATCACGGGTGTACTTTTGTTGACTCAAATGAATCCCTGAATCTATATGAGAAATCTGCAAACCAAGGAAATAATGTAATAGCCCAAGATCTGTCATGTCAAATTGTGTAGAAAGAGCCCTCTGAATACTCTGAATGTGGGAAGAAGAGATGTCAGTAAGTAACAGGTCATCAACATATAAGACAAGTATCACAATTTCCTCACCAACATACTGGAGATACATTATATGATGAGAGTGGCAACGAACAAAACCAATAGATAGAAGAAAAGAATCCATCTTCTCATACCAAGCCCGAGGGGCTTGTTTGAGACTGTAGAGAGACCTTTGGAGCCTACAAACAAGAGAAGAATCATGAACAAATCCAGTCGGCTACTCCATGTAAGAAGGAACTCTTCACATCCATCTGGTATATGGGCTACCCCTATGATGCAGCAATAGCAAGTACAATGAGTACAGAATCCATCTTGGCAATGGGTTCAAAAGTCTTAGAGTAATCAATACCTTCAACTTGTGAAAAACCCTTTGCAACAAGATGAGCCTTATACTTGTCAATGGACCCATCAGCTACGTATTTGGTTTCGTATACCCACTTACACCTAACTATCTTTCTTCCTTTAGGAAGAGATAACAAATCCCAAGTATAATTCTTCATCAAAGAAGAATACTCAGTTGTCATTGCATCATCCCACTCCTATATCCCATGAGCCTTTGAAAAATAATGTGGATCCTCATAAAATTCCTGAGACAAAATTCCAAAACCTGTAGAATGTGTGTGATGATGCCTCATGGGTGGAAGATCCTCTATGAAAGGTGTTGCCACAGAAACTGTATTGCGAGCCCACTTAGGCATAGTAACAACATTAGTGGGAATAGGATCCTCAACGACATCTATAACCTCCTCATTAACCTCCTCAAAGAAATGATCCTCAAGATGAGATGAAGAAGAAGGAGGCATGGAAGAAGATGAAGAATCATGAGGAGTGAAGCGCTCATCAAACTGAACATGTGTTTGAAAAAGAACATCATGAGTATCAGAATCTAAAAGATGGTAAGCTCTCATGTCCTCACAATACCCTACAAAGATCAAGGATTTACTCTTCTTATCCAAATATTTCCTTTTCTTATTTGGCACAAAGGCCCAAGCATGGCTCCCAAAGACTCAAAAAAATAAGACATTGGGCTTAGTGTTAGACCAAGCTTCCGCTGGAGTCAGTTGCTTAAGTTCTCTGTGTGGTGTGTGATCCTGAATGTAGTTAGCACAATTAACTACTTCTGCCGAACAGATAGGAGGTAAATCTCTAGAATGCATCGTACAATTGTCCATTTCCTTCAAATTTTTATTCTTCCTTTCTGCTAATCCATTATGTTGTGGAGTATGAGGAATAGAATGTTGTTAAACAATGCATTAAGTTTCCAAAAAGTCAAAAAACTCATTGCTGAAATACTCCCCCCCATTATCAGTATGAAGGTTCTTTATGCTTCTAGAAGATTATTTCTCAACCAAAGCCTTGAAGACTTTGAAGTGTGAAAAAACATCACTTTTGTCTTGAGAAAATAAACCTAAGTACACCTTGAGAAATTATCAATAAACGTAAGTACATACTTAGCTCCATTGAAAGATGGGGTAGGAAAAACCATCAAGTTACTATGCACAAGCTCAAGTGGTGAAGAAGCTCTCTTAGAAAAATTCTTAGGAAAAGGATCTTGGTGTTGTTGCCTTAATGCACAACCATGAAAAACTCCCTCAAGACAAGAAATGCTAGGAATACCATCTACCATACCATGAGTTCTCAACTCCTTCAAATATCTGTAATTGAGATGTCCAAATATTTCATGCCAAAGCTTACTCTCTGAATCTATATGAGAAACCAATCCTGTCCCTATAGAAGAAGTGTCATCAAAACCCTCGAAGTGATATAATCTAGAACTATGATCAACAATACCATGAGCAACAAGTGAATAAGGCTCCAAAAAAGTTCTCACTTCTGCCCCATGTGGTGTAAAAGTCACTATTTTCCCTTGACCATAATGAAAAATTTGATATACATAAATCAAATTTGTAGAGATGTTAGGAACATATAGTGCATCTTGGATATTTCCACCATAAATTTGTATATCACCTTTTCCCTCAACAGAAAGAAAAGAAGAATCTCCAACCTCAATTTTGGAAGTAGAACTCAAGCCTAGAGAAACAAAAGACTCCTTGGAAGAATTCATGTGATGAGAAGCACCAGAATCTATAACCCAACTGTCTGTAAGTGGTGACTGAGATCTCTCAACAACATTAAGTGCTTTTCCATGTTGATTAGAAGGGGGTGGCGTGGAGATAGAATTTTTTTATTTCTTGACTACATCCTCTAAGGCTTGCATTCACTTATAACACCTATGTTCTTCATTATTACTACCCCCACAAAAAGAGCATGAACGACTAGACTTATTTTTGGATTTAGAAAACTCCTTGGGTTTTGAGTTGTTTTCTTTGGGTTTAGGAGAATTTTGAGATGGAGAGGGTGTGGATTTGGTTTTATTGTTTGATTTTCCCTTGCCCATAGGATTAGATGCAACTAATACCTTTTGAGAGGTGAAAGACTCAAGGTGAGACAATTTGGATTCTTCCCTAGTAAGTCTTTCACAAAATGTTTCTATGTTAGGTAGTTTGAATGTGTCACTGTTAGAGAAAAAGGCAGAAGCAAAAATTTGGAATGGTCCTCTCAACTTGGATAGAATCAAGTAAACACAATCTTCATCTTTCTTATCTTTTCCACTCCCCTTCAACTGTGTCAAAAAATGCTTGAACTTGATAAGCTAGTCTATACTTGTTGGAAAATCTTTAGGATTAAGAGAGGTGATCTCAATGTCAAGTTGCATGGCTCTCATATGATCCACCTTACTAAATAAATCCTTCAATTTCTCCCAAATTTTGAAAGGAGAGTCACATTTTTCCAAATGAAACAAAATACTGTCACTTATATAAGTTCATATCAAACCCATACACTCATCAAATTTGCACTCGTACTGAAATTTCTCATATTCTCTAGTGAACATTGGTTGTCTGAAGAATTTAAAGTCCATAATCCTTTCCGCTTAATTATTATTTCCATTCTTGGTTTCCATGTGTGGTAATTATGTGTTGTTAATGGCTCAGCATGATCTAATGCAGAAGTAGATAAAGACGCCATCCTCAAAAAATCACCAAAATAAATGCAAGAACCAAACAATGCAACAAGACCCCCAAACAATGCAACAAGAGCTCCCCCAGATTTTGGCACTTTATAATGAGTGCGTGTTACAATATGGCACTTTATAATTATAGTGATATTCTCAAAATAAATATTTCCAATGGAAAGAGCATAAAAAAAACACTTTTGCAAAAAAGGCACTCAAAACCAAGTTCCCGATCTAAAGATACAAGTTTTTCAATATTATGCTCAACTATTTATTTTAGTTACCACTAAAATAGAATAAAATACTCTTTCCTTCACCACACAAATAAAATGAAAGGGGGGTGGAGTTAAGCACCTACTAGTAGGAATGACAAGCTTTAAGCCCTCATATGACCATACCATATGACCAAGGGCTAAGGATTTCAATGGCTTATATAGGCAAGGAATAATAATCTAAGAACCATTCAAGGTCGTAGATCAAGCCATAAATCATGGAAAGAACTAGTTAAGTCCATAGATTTATGAGAGAACTAAACATCAAGGATCTAGTCAATACCATAGATCAAGGAAAGAACTATACCTAACAACTAGATAATATCCCCCTAATATCTAAATAAATAAAAGGAAATATCCACACACATAAGTGGGTGAGGATAAATACAATAAAGGTAAATAAAGTACCTAGGTGAACATGAGCTAAGGTAAATACCTACTCTAACATTGGAATTCTGAAGAGAAACATGTAACTGAGACATGAATTAGAGTAATTATGCTCCATATATGATTAAAATCATGTGATGTTGGCTAGTTTGGAGGATAGGGGTAAATAATGGTGATAGAGTGGTAGGTAACCGCAAGTTACTATAAATAGTAATAGGAAAAAGTGAATAGGCATTTCATGTGATCATTGCATGAGTGTGAGTTTGAGTTTTGGGTGTACGAAGATGCCTTAAGTGAGAGCACCATGATTAAGATGATTTGAGAAGGTGGTGGCAGTTGTGGTTTCGTGCATGACAACTGAGCTAGTAAGTGTGATTTTTTCTTAAAGTTGTGTTGAAGTTATCTATTTTTGGCAAAAAATGGCAAAAAAATTGTTTTTTGATTTTCTAGGCATTTCATACCTAAGAAAGAGAGGTGAAGTCGCTAACATTTGGCGACTCCAATTCCCAGGCATGGGTGTTGGTGACCTACTCCCTGTTACCCGTGTTCAGCTCTTGTGCACTGGTAACCCAGAAGGATAGTTCTTATCCTAGAGTGCAAAAAATGTTAAAATTGATGTTTGTTTATGTTATATGTACGTGTATTTTCATATGTATGATGTTTAAACATTGTGTTTGTTGTTTTTTGTGGTGTGTAGAGATATATTCATTCACGGGAGTTTCGTGGAGGTCGTCATTTGAGCACATTACTAGGATTGGGTTTGTCAAATGATGAGTGGGATGTATTGGACCGTACCGGCCTGTGGCACATAGCAAGGATGGGGGATGTGCCCCATAATATGTCAATGATCACTACATTATGTGAGAGATGGTGTGTAGATACTTACACATTTTGGTTACCTACAGGAGAGATAACGATGACTTCGGAGGATCTATATCACATATTGTGATTACCTATTGTTGGTGAGAGGGTTTAGGTGATGGGCATGGATGATGCACAGAGACAAATGAGGGACGTTGGGTGGTATTTTATGGGGTCCTGAGTTCATGTTGATGTCCATATTAGCTTGGATGTTATTCTGAGGTCAAGGGTTTGGCGATTACAGAATTTTATTGTTGTTGTGATTGATTCTTTGATTACAGTGGAGGGTGATGGAAAAGGCATCTTGTATAAGATGAATGACATTTTTCATTGGATAGAGGAGGATGGTATGAGATATGCTTGGGCACTATGTGTATTAGCCCACTTATACAGATATATATATTTACGCAGGAGTACGGGGTGGGGATTGGAACTACCACATTATTACATGTATGGGGCTACAAGTGTATTGTGATACTAAGGCCACTTAGTGGACAACGAGGAGAGTGGGAGAGGCTAGATATATTTTCTAGGAGATGGGTAGGTGTTCGTAGTAGGAATATGGACATTGATACCTATAAAGTGATACTATATTTTTTTGGGCCAAGGGTCGTGATATAGAGGCCATACCAAGCATATGGAGGATGGCCAGAGGATGGTGTAGATCAACGATGTATTCAGTTGACTATGTGGCTAAAGGATCAGTTTCCAATGGTGACCAAGTTATTCCAGTTGGAGTGTGTATCACGATAGTTTGGTATGGCCTAGGATGTGCTAGTAAATCCATATATATGGGTGAGAGCCATAGGGCACCAAGGAGTGTTAGAGCTAGACCAGGTCCCATAGGAGCACAACTAGTAACCCCTAGTCCAGATGAGGTAGATGTGGTGATAGAGCCAATAGATTTCTATGACGCGGGTTATACCAAGGCATACATTACATGGTGGATAACACATAGGTGGGTGATTTTGTTCCTAGTTGTTGTGGATGTGGCAGGAACACCACCAGTCGAAGGGATAGAGGGGAAAGTACATGCCCCAAATAGAATAGTAGCAGTGATAGATGAGAATGAGTAAGGATACTTGTGATTTTTTATTTTGTTTATTTATTTTCATTGTTTTCTAATGCATTGACTTTATGGATGCAGGTGATGTGTATTGGTCATTGATTGTGGACACATCCATCTACACATTGATGCAGAATGTTCCCACTGATGTACTCATAGGTGGTTGTATGTTACAACATGTGGATACTATTGCAGGTGAGCATGCACACTTATTTGATACATTGGTGCTAATGGTGGATATATGTACCATGTTATTGAGTGAGAGGGATGAAGCACGAGAGGAGACACGTTTAGCTAAAGAGGTTATGGGTGGAGGTCCCTTTGCACAAGATGTATTTGCGAGGTTCGTGGAGCTACAGGATCATTTTACAAAGTTTTTGATGGAGGTGACGTTGTTTTGTAAGCAAGTAGAGAGATATAGGGGTCGTGATAAAAAACATAAATTGAGCGATGAAGATTCTATTTCTAAATATCTCACATTTATAAATAGTGATAGTGATGATGAGATATGATATATGCTTATGTAATTATGTAAGGGGGGGTTTCCCCCGAATTTTGGAATTTTTGTAATTATGATTTTGAATGCTTTATACATATATGGATTATTGGCGTATGTTCGTTATACTTGATGTTTATTGATGTGATGATTGAGATTCATATATTAATGTTTGATGTGTTGATTATTGTCAATATATTTGATATGTGATGTTTTGAGCATTATTTGTATTTGTTTAATCAATTTGCATTACGTAATTTTTGAGGTTGACCAATGGATAATAATGATGGGATCATAGACAGATAAATGATGAGATATTATATGTGATAATAGATAGCGTGTATGGTGTGAGTGCACGATGTGGTAGATAAAGGATGAAAAAGTGTATTATATGTATGAATAGGGTTATGATGAATGGTAAAGTATAAAATGAAATGAGTATGTGAATGAGATGGTCATAAAATTAAATTGAATTGTGTGTTATTACAATGAAGAGAAGTGGGGAAGAATAATGATGCCCTCTAGTGTGTGGATGATAAGGTTCATTTATATAATACCCCTCAATAGTCAAGAATGAACCGCAAAAAAAGAGTGTGTCATCAGGAAATGATATGAGAGTATACACTAGAGAAATATATTGATATAATGTGTAGCACGAAGATATGGTGAGGTCTTTTATTTTTTTAAAATCCCTCAATAGTCATGTAAGAACCATAAGAACACGAGTGTATCATTGGGCGGTAAGGTGAGAAAAATCACCTACTAAAGACCAAGTGGGCATGGAGTGATGGAAGCAAGTGGAATGGAAGAAGCATGAGTGTATGAACCAAATTGGATGTTGGATGAAATGGTACTAATGATGGAATATGTAGCAGTGGGAAGTGAAAATGCTAAGGGCTTAGGAAGCCAATGTGTAGAAGCGACATTGTACAGTGAATGATATGGTGCATTAGTGGATGAATGAGATGGAGAGTTCCCATGAATAATGACATGTATCAGTAGACAAATAATGACATTAGAACTAGACAAATGAGATAAGTCAATTGGAGTAACATCACACTTGCATGGAATTAGAGACATAGATTCCCTTGTGTTTGATTTTTAAGTTTCTACGATAATTATCAATAAGAAAGCTAGTGCATACAGTGCGACAGCTAGAGTTAATTTGCAGTCAATTTCAGGATTTCATCGGGTAGTTTATTCATCTATGCTGGCACAATCATCACTTTTTTTATTTGGAGGTCTGGTTAGAGGTATATTCTTAGGCATGTCATCGGCACAAAACATGGGCATGCAGAATGTTGGCATCACGTCTATAAGTAGCACAACTTCGCAAACTATGGGAGTTTAGTTTAGCACAATTTTTGGAACACAAGGAACTGTATCCTCTATTCCATTACCTATTACAGGGGAAGGATTAAGAGGGTCAATGAATCAGGGTCTAGCGGATCTGATGTTTCTGGGGGCAGATGAAACACAGGAAGTAATACAGGTTATGGATCTGGTGGGCATGGTCCACACCAACCCCAGCAAATCTATATTGAGATGTCTCTTCATCTCTCAGAATACAGAGGAATAGAATATGCAGTTGATCATGTGTATATGTGTGAAATAATATGGCGTGTAAAGGGGATTATAGCTTTAGAGTGCAAGGCAAGTCAATTTGTAACTACTTTGCAAGGGTGTACACATAGTTAGTACAAGAAATGTGCTATGAACCAGACTTGTGTAGAATATATCACATTGCGTGATGCTTTCTTAGCAAAGTTTCACATACCTGAATTTGAGTAGAAGAGCATCATTGCGCTAAAGGACATCAAAAAAGGCACGACTGAGAGTGTTTGAGAATATGATGTATGTTTCAAAACCCTTTTGTCTAAATTATCTTATGACATACATCCGAGTTAGCATTCTCAATGGTTCGTTGGAGGAATGATCACACCTTTTAGAAGGGCACTCTCACACAATACTTATACAAATCCGTGAGAGGCACTTGAAGCAGCTCTACACACTGAGGAAGTTGGGAGTGTAGATATAGGAATTTTCTCATTTTTTGAGGCCCATATTATAGCTATGGCTAAATAGTTAGAAAACTTGTTAGCCAATTCAGCAAATGAGACGCACAATGGAATTTAGTGCATGGATTTTGAAGTAGAAGAACATACTAAGGATAGTTTTCCTTGTAAATCATTGCGTGTCATATTGCTGGATTGCGAGATCTGTCACTTGGATCATAATTCAAGTCGGTGCCCATTGTTGCAATGTGAGATAATAAATAATGTGTCTTGTTACTGCAAGATATTCAAGTTTACCACTCATTATACTAAGAATTATAAGTTGATTGATCATATTCGTGATGTTATTGATACTGGTGTATGTCAGACTAGTGCTGCAAATAATTCTAAGGAACAAGGTGAGCATCATGAGCATAATCACAATGAAGGGTACTCTAATGGAGGTCAAGGTAGAGGTCAAGGTTATCATGGATGATTCAGAGGCTGAGGTCAAGGTGGTGGAAGGAGTGAATTTCCATGAGGGAAATTTTATACATGTGGATCATCTGATCACTACAGGTGTGAATTCCGTTAGAATGTTATTTTTTCTTTCTACGAAAAGAACCATAACTATCAAGAATGTCCAGTCTTGTATGAACACTTGAGTAAGAAGCACAAGCAAGATAAGGGTGCGGGAATGTTTAGAGTACAACATGTTGTGGAAGATTAATGGATTCCATAGTTAGTGTCAGATCCTAAGATGGTACCTGTGATGATAACTACACATGTTGAGGTTGCGCACATCAAAGAAGTTCCGAAGTAGAAGCCTATTATTAAAAAGGAGGAGGTAGTACATGCAAACTATCCAGACCCTATGCATCAGAAGGAATTTTATCTTGAAACCATGGAGGTGATTAGGAATTTCTAGGGTGAGATACGATGTTTGAAAGAATAGCTGTGGAAGATAGAACACTAGAAATTGGTTGAGTTACCTCGAAGGGATGTTGTTGATTTAAAGGATGTTTGTAAGATGCTACGATAAGAGAACATTATTACTTTAATGGGGGAACGGTTGAGGGGTACGACGTTGCATGCTGGAGTTGAGCGTGAAAGACAAATTTTGCATGCTAACCTACCTCCTCATAGTCTAGATTATGACAAGGTTTTATCTGAATGTTGTTGTAGATGGATGGATTTTGAGTAACAGTTTGATTGATACATGTGCAGAAGTGAATGTATTCACTTTGGACACATGGATTTAGATGGGGAGACCACCTTTTGATCAATAGGATCCTCACTAAGACACGCTGATCTAATATCTTCTCAAAAAAATTGCAGTTAGTTTTATTGCATAGGGAAAATTAGAGCTTTTCGGTGATATCTCGTTTGTAGAAATTGGAGCATGTATGGAAAAGTTATGGCTCGCTGAAATTTTTGGGTAACTAGAAAATTTTGGGGATAACACACAGGTTGAACATGTGCACACTTGCCAAGTAGACCAATGAAAATGTGACATGTGGACATGTGGAAAAAAAACAAATAATAATAATAATAGTTTTGCCACACCCATTTATCATTTGACATTGGCAACATTATTTAATTTCCAATTAAATTTTCCAACTATTATCTTTATCCTCCAAATATATATTCCAAGCATTATTTATCCCTTCCAAATGCACCAAAAATAGCATATTCCAGCCATTCCAAGATTGGCACCTAAGAAAATGGCTCATAAGCCAATTTAAGCTATAAAACAACTCCTATTTAACCTCCTCTTTATTGTCCAAGTGCCCAATGTGGGATAAAATGTGCCCAACATAGAAATTCAAAGTGCTCATGTAGGGATTTGAACCTTGGTCGCTTGGGTAAAAGGATTAGCACCCAACCATTGCGCCCAGAGGTATGAAATATTATAATTAGGGCTCTGTTGTATATGAAGGGATATTATTAAGTGATTGTGATATTGTTTTGCTCATAACTTGAGCTAGAGAAGGAATTTTGAGGTGATGTAAAAAGTGACTCCTATTATTTTTTGTAGAGGAACGTGATGAAAAGATCAGATTCTTGTAGAAATCTTTGTAAATATTTATTTTCAATATTTTAATATATTGGTCTCATTCAAGTGGACCCGGAGACGTAGGTCACAAGTGTTGAACTCCGTTATCAATTCCTATGTCAATTTGCTGGTGATTCATCTCTGTATTGTCTGATTTTAAATAGTACTTTCAGTTTTATTTCCTTTATTAAAAATACAAAAAAGTTATAATAGTCAATTTTTAATCAAAAATCAATACAAAGCAAAGTTATGTGTGTGCACAATTTCTAGTTAAATTTGATTTTCAGATCACCTTTACAGCCATCTTCAAATGTGTTGTTTATGGAAAATAGGACTAAAGACACGTATATTGGAGTCTTGAAGGATACTACAATTACTAAATAAGGGGCCAATTTTATAGGGGACTTTGAGGTCTTGGCACTTCCAAAGGCAGACAGTTTTCCAGTATTACTTGGGTGCCCTTGGTGTTATACAAACAACATTGATATGCACTTCAATAAGGGTTACATTAGTTTTGAGAACAAGGAAGAGCATATGATCATTCCTTTGACATACGAAAAGGTTACGCCTTATGTGGAACCTTTGAGCAAAGAGTACTTGATTAGAATTTATGTGTGCACCATTAGAGATATAGAAGTACTTGAGCCATCAAAGGAAGGAGTGGTTCAATGGGATGATGCACAGATGATGAGTGATACTACCAGCATTGCTTGTGACAACTTGGTACATGAGACTTATGAGATGGTTAGCCAAAATATGAGAAGTACAATTACGCATGAAAGTAGGCCACAATGTGTTAGGCATTTGGGTAGTAACTAGGTACTAAGGTACATTGGTGAAGAAAATCCTGAAGTTTTCTTGCACACTATGGAAGTTCAGTGGACAGATCAAGTGGAAAGAAGTAATATGTTGGTGTATACCTTGCGTGGAACAGCTGTGCACTAGTGGATGGTACACAGAGACAATCTTATAAAGTGGTGGGAAGTGAGAATCACCTTCTCTACAAGATTTCTCCAGAGCAATACGTCTATCAAAATCTGTGAATTTCATGGTAAATATCATGTTCATCACCACATTTAATAGTTTGAGAGATTCTGGACAGAGGGGTAAGAAGCCTTACCACCTTCACTATGGGTGCACAAGTTCTATGCCACCTTATGAGGTTGTGCATGTGCATCATATGTTTATGTAGAGATGAATAGATAGACAGGAAATTAACAAGTATTGACTGCAAGTATTATTCAGAACTTTGACATTTTTCCACTAAACCCACAGTGAAAGAAGCGTTACAAGTAATGAAGTGCTTGACTATGGGAGATAGTGAAAAGGTTGGGGAACTTATTCAGGAGTTACTAGGTGAGTCATATCTAGAGGCGTGCTTCGAAGAAGAAGAGAGAGATACATAACAGCTTGGGCGTGCCTACCTAAAAATAAAAAAGGGTAAGATGGCCTATGTAATTGATAATGAAGAGACAAAGAATATGGAAGTTGAGAAAAATGAGGGTATGCATGAGGTTTAAGACAGTGTGGATGAGAAGGCCTGGACCTACCATGAGCCGATGAAAATGAAGAAGGTTAACATTGGGACAAACTCTGAACGTAAGGAGGCCATCATTGGGGATAATTGGTCTGATTCAGAGGTTGCTAAGATAATTGAGTTGTTGTGTGACTTCTAGGATTTGTTCCCTAGAGACTACCATGAATTGAAGGGTGTGCATAAATATTTGGGTGAGTTAATAATCAAGTTAAAAGAAGGTGTGTGCCCAGTTAGGAAGAGGCCCTATAGGATGAATCCTAATTTTCACATCAAAGTAAAGGAAGAAATTAATGAGATGATGAATTCTAAAATCAATGAGCCCATTGAGGAGTCAGAGTGGGTTAGCCTTATGGTGATCAATTTAAATAAATATGGATGAATTAGAGTTTGTTTGGATTATAGGGAGTTGAATGTTGCATGTGTAATAGATCCCTTTCCTACCCCTTTTACTGAAGAAATCTTGGAAGGCATTGTAGGATGTGAGATCTACTCCTTCACTGATGAATTTTCTGGATATCATCAAGTGAGGATTGCTAAGGAGGAGCAAGAGAAGACAAATTTCACCACTCATGGGGAATGTTTTCATACATGGTTATACCCTTCGGACTGAAGAATGCACCTGCAATCTTTTCGCGCATTATTCTTCAAGAATTTCAGGACTTCATTCATAATTTTTTATAGGTTTATTTAGATGATTAAACAGTGTATGGGGCTCAAGAAATACTATTGTGATAACTTAAGGATTATGTTTGAGAGGTGCCGGCAGTTGAGCATCTCCCTAAATATAAAGATGTGTGTTTTTGGTACACCTTTTAGGACATCGCTAGGGCATATTATTTGTAAAGAATGCTTATTATTGGATCTTGCTAAGGTTGTTGTTATTTTGGGCTTAGAGGAACCTACTAACTAGGGAGAGGTGCATATATTCTTGGGGCACACAGGATATTATAGAAATTTAATCAAAGTATATGTTAGGATTGTCGCACCCTTAGAGGAATTATTGAAGAGTAAAGGAAAGTTCCACTAGGGCGAAGCGCAACAGCACACATTTGAGACACTAAAGGAAAGGCTTACTATTCTATGCTTTCCTTCATGGACCAAACCTTTTCATGTGCATGTGGACGCCTCTAGCATGGCCATTAGCACAGTATTAGCCTATCCTGTAGAAGGTATCGTTGATCATCCTATTTTCTTTGCGAGTATAAAGTTGACACCCACTGAACATAACTATACAACTACTGAGTGTGAGGCTTTTTCCATGATCTACATGCTTCATAATTTTTAGGAGTACTTGTTTGCTACCCCATTTATATTCTATACAGATCACATGGCATTGAAGTACTTAGTGAAAAATCTTGTCTTACAGGGGCACATATGTCGTTGGATTATGTTGTTTTAGGAATTTAATTGTATGGTGGTAGTTAAGCCAAACAAAATCAATTATGGACTAGATCATTTATCAAGGATTGATTTAGGAGAGGATGCGCATAGCAGTGAGGATATAATGCCAGATGCATAACTTTTCAAATTGAACTGTGCACCCTCTGACTTATAAGATATTGTTGTCCCTTTTATGAACAAGTGTGGCGCCTGAGGGAATGAAGAGTATAGAAAAGAAGAAACTTGTTATCTGCAACGTGCCTTACATGTTGATTAGTGGAGAATTATACAAACTAGGTTGGGATTAATTTTTGTGTTGGTGTGTAATTGAGCATGAGCGCAAGGTAATTATGGAGGAGGCTCATGGTGGGATTGCAGGTGAACACTATGCAGGAGATGCCACCGCACACAAGATTGTATTGGCTAGTTTGTGGTGGGAAACATGTATAAGGATTACAAAGAATATTGTAAGGCATGTGATCATTGTCAATGCCTTAGAAACCCTAGGCATAGAGATGAAATGTCTTTAAGGCTCATTGCTGGTGCAGAACCTTTTGAAAAGTGGGAAATTGACTTTGTGGGTCCTATTTCCCCACCCTGCACAGGACTGGATTGCACTACATTACACTTGTATAGATTATCTTACAAGGTGTGTAGAAGTAGCGCCTTCAAAGCATTGCATGGTAGTTATGGCAGCAAGGTTTTTGTGGGAAAACATTATCAGTAGGTATGGTTGCCCATTAATTTTGACAAGTAATAGGGGTACTCATTTCCTTAATGAGACCACCAGGATACTATTGGTAGAATTTGTGATTGCACACCATAAAACAACACCTATCACCCTCAAGCTAATGGAACTGTTGAGGCCTTTAACAAGATATTAAGACATACATTAACTAAAAATTTTGATGTTGGAAGGAAATATTGTGATGATAAAGTCTTTATTGTACTTTGGCATACAGGAAAACCTACAGGAGGTTGAATAAGGCCACACCCTTTCAATTGGTGTTTGGCACAGATTTTATTATACCAATAGATTTTATGTTACCTTCTCTACGTATAATGCACATAGGAGGTTTGGCTGATGAGCAAGCCCTTGAAGAGCGCATTGATAAATTGATGCAGTTGGATGAAAGGTGCACCATTTCCAGATGGAATAAGAAGACAAAAAAGGCTAGGCAGAAGGCATGGCATGATAGGCATAATAAGGATAAGAAGCTTGAAGTTGGACATATGGTTATTCTTTATGACTCCAAGTGTTTGCACCACCCTGGAAAGCTTAAAGTGAATTGATTGAGACCATATGTTGTGACTTATATACTTGATTCAAGCCCTTTCTAGTTAGAGGAGTTGGATGGGACACGGTTGCCTAGTTACTTCAATGAGATTACGCTGAAGACCTATTATAAATAAGTCTTCTTGGTGTTTATAATAAGGCATTATTTTCATTACATTAGATTTCCTTAATGCATTTCTTTTATATGTGTTTCCTTCATCATTGATATGCTTTGTCAATTTAATTTATTTTTTTCTATAATAAGCGTGTTTGCATACCAAAAGATGATTACTATATATTGAATGCATGCACAGAGGACCATGCATGCCCTTAATGCGGGGTGGATTATTTATAGGTTCCATGGACTAGGTTTGAATTTCTTTGAAAGATGGGTATGTATAGACAGATAGTGTGCAGGTGTTTGAAGTAAAGGTGTGGATAGAGAAATATTGCTCATGAATGAAAACCACGTATGGATGGATGGATGCACAGTGTAACGTGAGATAGGTTGCAACAGTTTGAAACTACTTAGTGAAAGGTGCATTGGATAGGTACTTCGGCGCATGAAGTCATGTGAAAGGAGGTTTGTGGCCGAGAAGTAGTTTCCGCGCCAGAAGGTTATGACTAAGGTGTGGAAAAATCAGTGCATAAAAGGAAAGAAACACCAAGTTAATGATGAGTACAGTGGTAGGTGAAGTGTAATAAATGCAGAATTTTTTTAAAAAGTTATATGAGGTGGTATTGGGAAATCATTTTTACCTTTGGGATTCAGAGAATTCGAGTGAGTTGAGGAGTGATCTAAAGATTGAATTTCGATGTGTGAAGAGTTGTGATACCAAGCTGAACTAGATGGATTTGTCAAAGTATGCACAGGATTGTTTGGCACTCCATTGGAAATGAGTGTTTGAGTGAAACAAAGACATACAGGAAGGATAAATTGTCTATTAGGGTTTGATTTTAAGCTAGGGCATGTAGAATTGAGCTAGGTAATGTGGGTTTGAGTTGTAGAGCTTGAATTCACTACAAGAACATGCCTTTATTATTTCTATGGCACCTAAGTGATCTCCTGGAGTACCCATAAGGGGAAGGAAGTAGAAGGAAGTTGAGGTCGAAGTAGAAGACTCCCATAAGAGCCATTTTTTGAGATACAATACCTAGAAGGGATTTTTATGGGCCCCGATTGGGATACTCACTTTTTTCGTTGCAAAGGAAGTGATTACAGCCACATAAACAAAGATAACAAATATGAATTGGAAAAATTGTTGGTAGTGAAGACAACCCCGAGAACAGCAGACGATATGGTTGTGTATGATGATGCGGGTGAAAATATGTTAGCAAAGGTGGGAGTTTTACACTTGTATGAGCTCCCTTATTTTGGAAAACCAAAAAAATTATATCACTGGTTTATGAGCAAAGTCCATGAGAACTTTTTCTACTTTTTTGGGCAATGGATGAGGATTATCGCACCCCTGATAGGGAGACTGATAGGATTAAGGATTCCATGCATAGAAATTAGTAGCGACCTCACGGATAAATAGGGTATAATAGCAACAATTAATCCTCTGTGTTACATAAAGGGATGGCGTGAAATGGACATTGATATATTACAAAAGTATCTAGTTTTTTGGGCAGCAGCGCACCTCCTCACAATGTTGAACAACCAGGAGCGAAGGTCGCATGTAAACACAATGTGGTTGCATATAAAAAAGAAGATGACAGAATGGTGGTATACAATTTTTCCAATTTCATTTTTATAACCATTATTGAGGAGACACACTAATGTGAGAAAATAAATTTCGATGCAATCCTTTTGTCTCTTGTATTTGTAGAAATTAGAGTGCCCGATGGGCCAAAGGATAAGATATGGCAGTACCCTAAGGAGAAGAAATCTCTTGCAAATATATTTGCTAAGTACACATATGATGGAACCATGAGTGGGCCCTTTAAGCAGCAAGGAAAATTTTGGTATGAGTGGCTCCACATTGTGTTTGAGGACAAGTGGAGAATACCTAAGTATATTCCTTTGGTATTAGACAAACAGGTACAGTTTGTTGTTTACCAGCATTTTTGCATAACGCGTTTTGGGATGAAGGATGGAAAGTGGAGCCATTGGTGTACGATCCCATATTCCTTCATTGCATGGTACTTTCAGACATCTGTACATAGGTTTTCTAGATATGGGCTGACTACTTTTCAATGTAGATAAAGTGGACTATGACTACCATACACTAAAGAAGACTTACACTTATACAAGTAAGTCTACATATATTGAGAAACTGATTTTAGATGATATTAACATTAAAGCTATGAGTTTGGCCATTGGAAATTCTGTGGCATCCCTCATGTATATTTACCTCAAGCCAAGGTTGAAAAATGGGAAGTGTGTTAAAAATGAGTTCAAGCTTCCTGGACCACCCAAGGGGAAGCATATTGTGGGCACACTACAAGATGAAGAAGACACTTTTCCCCTTGGAGAAGAAGGAGAAGAATAACTTTAGGAAGAAAGTGATGGCTTAGATCACTGGGGCAGGAAAACGATAACTATGGGAGAGAAAATAGAGAGTGAGGTAGTCTCTCCACTACAGAAAGAAGATTAATTGTTAGAAACAAACACAATGGAGATAGATGTAGAATAAGGTGCTAAAGAGAAGAAATATAGAAGAGTGTTGATAAAAACAAGGACTCAAGGTGCGGGAACTTCACATCCCCTTAGGAGGTCACCTAGGACTTCCCCTGTGAAATTAGATCCAAAGAAGAAGAAAAGGTGTAAGTACATCCCTAGAAAAGATGATGAGGATGAGAAATCTGGGGACAACATGTCGAACACTCCCATGAAAACTAAATATATAGAAGAGCCTCACGAAGAATAAATAATAAAATATGAAGAAGAGTTGAAATATACATAGATAGAAACAGATAAGGATGATCCATCAAGTGTGCCTCATACTACATAGATAGGTGAAGGACTGGTGCTAGATTCATACATGCATGTCCATAAAGGTAAGCGCTTGGGAAAGGGAAAGGAGGAAGAAATCTATAAGATGCTAACAATTGGGTATATTGATGACCCGACCAATATCATACGTGTGAGCTTCCAAGAACTTTGGATCCCAAGGACCTTTATGAATGGGAGTTAATGGATGCAGACATGGCAACTACCCGCACACAAAAATAGTTATCTTGGAGCATGCAGACTCATATGGATGACCCTGACTTCGACATATGTGAATAATCATGTGTCTCACACATATTGAAGAAAGCACCACACTCGCACATGTTACAGTTAATCCCACCCATATGTCAAACGAGTAGGTGAGAAATGCATTAATGAAAGGTATCAATAGAAGTTGCGCACATAAACATGGATAAAGCAGAAAATATTCAGGAGCTTCTGGATGATAAGAAGAACAAGGATATTAAAATCAAGTGCCTGACAGAATAAAAAGAGATAGATGAGGTGACGGTGTGTTCAATACTCAGTGTGGCAAAACAAATTAGTGATGAGATTATGAAAAAGATGTCAGATTTGGAGTATAAATTTGTAAAGAAGTTTCCTTCTACCTTACACTATTTACACACATTAGTTCATATGATACTAGGTGAGGGACACGTATGCATGCCAAAACCCAAGGATGTTATAGAATAGGCACAAAAATATAAGGCAATATTAGTAAAAAAAATTACTAGCTATGAATCATTATTGTAGACCTTGAAGGATGAATTAAATAAAGTAGATTTGGCATTGAATATGTGTGCAGCCCCAAATGTGATAATCAAGACAAGAACTATGGCAAAGGAGGATGAATTCCTCAAAGCAGTTAAGAATAATATGTTTGGGTGAGTGGAGAGGCTCACTTTGATAGCAGAGAAGTGTGATGTGCTTGCAGTAGCCCAGGACCCACACAAAGAAAAGATCAAGGACATCATGAAATTTATAGCGCAACGAATGGATGTCATAGACAGGATGGTCTTAAGCATGGCTAATGTTCTCAGGGTACTACAGAATGAAGGTGAGAACATCACTCTTGATTAAATGGAAGTGATACTTGTAGACATTTCGGATAAAAAAAATAAGGCACTTAGCAATTGGAATGACTTAGAGACTAAGATCAAAAAATAATATCCAAAGTTGATCCTCCTTATGGAAGAGTAGAGCATCAAGTATTCTCTCATTCTTTTTGTGCAGATATTCTTTTATTCTTTATTCTTTGCCATGGAGAGATAATATGGTTGTCCATTGCCAAGGACGACATTGAAATTGGTGTGGGATAATGTTGGGTTGATGAATTGTAGGCTAAGTATGAAGGTGCATAAGGATTGGGTGCATGGACACAGGGAATGTAGGTGCGCACAGAACTATTGTGAAACAAGGCACGCCCAATAAAGAGTAAGGTCGATACTTAGCCATTTTTTAGTATGAGGCTAATTATGGACATGGAGTGCAGAGAAATATTTGTAGAAGACTTGGAAAGCATGCTAAGGACAGTTTAGATAAGTGCAAGATCAATCGACATGCATATTTTTAGAGTTATTAATGGGATTAGACTATAGTTGTATTATTTAACAATCTATTATTAGCGAGCTTACATGCTTTTGTATTTATCATGTAAAGGCACATGGATATTCTTAGCATGCACTCTATTTTTGAATGTGCATGGGCGGTGAAGGGAAAATCCCCACCCTTATAAATATATATTAATTTACACGGTTTAGGGATCCAGATTATTGTTAGGGTTATGCTACGAGTTTATGGGTGTGCATGACTATGGCAAATCTATTATGTATGTATGAAGATTCAATGTTTTATAACAATTAATATAATGGATATTTATGGCTAGATATTGGTAATTGACATAGTTGAGCATAGATCTTATATAGTAAATATGATAATGGTTCATGTTTAGTTAATCTTGCATATGGTTAAGATCTAGATCTGGTTTATGCACTGCAATATACTTAATTATCTGGCATGGATCTAGAATATTTGTATGATCATGATAACTCCTTGAACAAGATGACATAAAAGAGGAACCTGGTACCCTTTCGTGCTTTAGGTGAGAGCTCAGTTCTGGTTGAGTGATGTGTCAATGTGCCTTGAGATGTTGTGGGTAAAAACTAGAGTACAATGATAGTTGCAGTAGGGTCGATAGCATTGTTGTCTCATGTAGTGAGGTGGATGATGTTGATTAGAAGGTAAATGGATCAAATGCTTGTCAAGCAAGGCATGTAGGACATCATGAGGTCAAGAGTGATGATAAAAATGTAACGACTCCCATAGAGGAGATGTAGTATTCTGAGGTGGAGCTTGGCATGATGGAGGAGATGAGGGAGGCTTATGTAATGAAGAAGAATAAACTTTATTGCGAGGTAGGGGAGATGGAGACCATGGACGACACTAAATGGATGTACGTGGAGAAGAACTAGATGATGAGGCAATAGTAGCGATAGGAGGAGGATCTATAACAACTGTAGTAATGAGGTCTTTTTCTAAATCGATGACCTTATAACATAAGAGTGTGAATGATACACATGTGGCATATTGCAAGCACTCTTTGAACATGAAAAAAGATGAATTACTTCTCTAATTCAATGGGATGAAAGACTAGTTGATACAAGCAAACATTGAGGCATAAAATGTAATCAACAATAGGTTTTGTCTTTCCTTGATGTAAGCCAGGTAAGTGGTCATGGGTGATTATAGAGCCATTGTTAAGTATAAAGCAACAAAGGAAATCCTCTTTCATCTCACAGTAGGTACTAATAGATCTGAAAGATAGATGTGTGTACCATTGGAGAGCATCACCAATAAGAATATTGTGAAAATCCTTAAGTAATAACCGATCATTGGAGTAAGAAGCCATTGCTATACAATAGTGCTTGAGATGTAAATAGGGGTTGTTAGTACCATCAAAGCATGAGAACTTAGGCATAATTAAATCCTTGTGGAATGCTGAATTGTGAATCTTATTTGGAATAATATTGTCATGTAAACAATTGTTATCAATGGAAGCATAATAGGCCTTGCTTTCAAGAGTGATAGATTGGACCTGAGATTGTAACTGACCAACAACATGCATGAACAATAATATATCCTATGATGGAATAGTATAAGATGTGGATGGTGCATTGAACAGTTGTATCTTTCCATTATGAGTGATTACAGGAATTTTAGAAGAAGAAGTGGAAGGTGTCAATGTTATAGGCACTGTAGGTGCAGGTGTAAAAGAGGTAATGTGTGGTGAAGAGAATGGAATATAAATAACATCACTAAGAATATCATAGGAAGAATTGTTAGGAGATGAAGTAATGGACGGAGATGATTCAACATGTTTGTTACTATACACAATCTCAAAAGAAGATAAAAGTGGAGCGGGGGATTCACATTCAGCAGTATGCAAAGAGGTGGAATCATTGTTATCATGTGCCTCATCAATATCAGACAAAGATTTGGAGGCAAGGATTTCATCAAGCATATCATTAATGTATAATTAAGGATAACTAGTATGATATGTAACCTTAGAATCACTAGAAATAGTTTTAGAAGTGTAAGGATTATGAGATGTAGTTATACCATTATCCTAACTAGTTTTAGAAGAAATATTGGGCACATGAATATTTTCATTTTGTGTTGTATCCTTACCACCTCTATCAAGGCTAAACATATAATCAATAATAGTCTCCTATAGAGTTGCAGAAAAAATAGAAGGTGGAGGATGCCTATTGCTAATAGGATAGCTAAGATGACAACACGAAACTACTACACAATCTGAAATAATACTAACGGTAGAATGATCAAAGATGGTAGGAATATTGAATTCATTGGCCAAAATATGTCTTTGAACCTCATCTGGAAGAGTAAGATTTTATTGAGAGTGTGAAGTTCAGTGATCGTTGCTTCATCGTATATAAGGTTTATACTCTCATGAGGCATAGCCTGGGTAGGAAGAGAATAATTGCTCTTATCCATTACGGTTTTAGTGAATCCTAGGGAGATGATTTCTAGGCTACTAGTTCACCAAAACGATTTAATTTAATCTAAATTTATTTTATTGAAATCTAAGAGCAATTGATTGCTATAAAGAACATATAATGAAATATAAATGCCAAGCAATTTATTTTATTTTAACTATGAAATCAAATGAGATAGCTAAGATAATTACTTTGATTTCTCTTTTCCCAAAGTGTGTCTGGGCTGAAGAATGTGATTAAACAGAAATACACACCATCACAACAAACCTCAAAAATGCAAAGGAAGTGGAAATGTCTAGACATGGGTGCCTAGGAAATAATAGAGGCACCGTCGGGTGCCCAAGACCTCTATGGGGGTGTTGGAGTTTGCAGAAAGGGTCATAACCTAGTTTTGATATTGTCTCTAGGGTTTCACACTTATTCACCTTTGGTCGCCTGTATTTTGCAGTTAGATTGACAAGGTACCTGGCACACAAATATCCTCTTGCAAAACCCTCAAAAAGACATAAAATCCTAAAAGTGAAAGATGAAAAATGAGGGGTTGGACTGTCCTTAGCTTGCACGTTTTGGTTACCTACCGAAGAGATGATGATGACTGGACATATATCGCATATTTTTATTGCCTATTTTTGGTGAAATGGTTTAGGTGATGGCTGTATATGATGCATGGAGATAGATGAGGGACGTTAGGTGGTATTTTACATGGACACAAGTTCACATTGATGTCCATATCATCCTTGATGTTATTCTGAGGTCAAGAGTTCTGTGATTGTGGAAGTTTATTGTTGTTATGATTACTTCCTTTTTCCTTTGGAGGGTGGTGGTGTATGCATCTTATATAAGATGCATGACATTTTTTGTCAGATAGAGGAGGATGGTATGAGATATGATTGGGAACGATGTTTATTGGCCCACTTGTACAGAGATCTATACATATTTACATAGGAGGAGCATGAGGGTGGGATTGGAGCTACCAAATTGTTACATGTATGGGCTTATGAGCATATTGCAATAATGAGGCCACTTGGTGGACCACGAGGAGATTGGGAAAGGCCAAATATATTTACTGTGAGATGGAAAGGTATTTGTAGTAGGAATATGGAAACTCATACCTATATAGCGATGTTAGATCGTATGGGGAAAGGGGTCATGATATGGAGACCATACCGATCCTATAGAGGATGACGTAGAGCTACAATGTATTTGGAAGACTATGTGGCTAGAGGATCAGTTTCCAGGTGTGACTGATTCATTTCAAGTGGAGCGTATATCATGAGAGTGTGGTATGGCCCAAGATGTTCCCCCAGAGCCATGTATATGGGTGAGATCTATTAGGGCACCGAGGAGGTATAGAACTAGACCAAGGTCCATAGAAGCACATCTAGTACCCCCTATCTGGATGAGGTAGATATGGAAATAGATTCATTATATGTCAATGATGTGAGTTGTATTGAGGCATACGGTGCATGGTGGATAGTAAATAAGAGGGTGCTTTTGTTCCCAATTTGTGAGGACGTTGTGGGATCACCGCTAGTGGGAGGGGTAGAGGGGAAAGCACATGCCTAAGATAGCATAGCATCAGTGGTATTTGAGTGTAAGGATAATTTTTATTTTTTATTCAGTTGATTGATTGTCATTGTTGTCTATTGCATTGATTTTATGGATGCAAGTGATGTGTATTAGTCACTAATTATGGACACATTCATCCACACATTGACGAGGAATGTGCCCACTGATGTACTCATAGGTGGCGTTATGTTAGAGCATGTGGATACTATTGTGGGTGAGCATAAACACTTATTTAATCTAGTTCTGCTAGCAGTGATTGCATGCACCATGTTATTGAGTGAGAGGGATGAGGCACGAGAGGAGACACGGTGAGTTGGAGAGTTTTTGGGTGAAGGTCCCTTAACACATGATGTATTAGTGAGGTTCATGGAGCTACAGGGTATTTTTATGGAGTAATCAATGGAGGTGATGTTATTTTGTAGGCAGGTAGAGAGATACAAGGGTTACGTTAAGCGACGTAGATTGAGTGGTGAAGCTTCTAGTTCTAGAGCTCCCACAATTGTAGATAGTGATAGTAATGATGAGATATGATATGTATTAATGTAGTGATGTATGGGGGAGTTTCCCCCAGTGTTGGAATTTTTGTAATTATAATTTTGAACACTTTATACATATATGGACTATTGGTGTATGTTCGTTGTACTTGATGTTTATTGTTGTGATGATTGAGATTTGTATCTTGATGAATGACGTGTTAATTATTTTTGCTATATTTGATGTGTGATGTTTTGAGATTTTTTTGAATTTTTTGAATCAATTTTCATTGTGTAATTATTGATGTTGACTAATAGATAAAAATTATGTGATCATACATAGATAAATGATGAGATAGTGTATGCGATAATAGATAGTGTATATAGTGTGAGTGCGCGATGTGATAGATAAATGATGAAAAAGTTTATTGTATTTATGAATAGGTTATGATGAATGGTATAGTATAAACTGAAGCAAGTGTGTGAATGATATGTTCATAATAGTGTATATAAGTGTGGGTTAGAAGGATGAAGAGAAGCAGAGAAGAATAACAATGCCCCCAGTGTGTGATTGACAAGGTTCATTGATATAAGGCCCCTCAGTAGTCAAGAATGAGTCGTAAAGAAAGAGTGCATCATTGGGAAGTGATATGATAGTATACACTGGATAAATATGTCAATATAATGTGTATAATGGAGATATGGTGAGGTTATTATTTTAACATATTCCTCAACAGTCATGTAAGAACCGTATTAACATGATTGCATCATTAGGGGGTAAGGTGAGAAAAATAACTAACCAAAGACCAACCAGACATGGAGCAGTAGAAGTAGTTGGAATGGAAGCAACATGATTTTATGTACCAAATTAGATGTCAGATGAAACGGTACCAATGATGGGAGATGTAGTGGTGGAAAGTGCAGATGTTGACGGCTTATGAAGCCAATGTGTAGAAGTGGCATTGTGTGGCAGATGACATGGTGCATCAGTGGATGAATGAGATGGAGAGTACCCATGTATAATTACCTATGGAGGTGGACAAATAATGAGCTTAGAACTAGATGAAGGAGGTAAGTAAACTATAATAACCTCATGCTTACGTGGAATTACAAACATAGATTACTCATGAGAGTGAGATCCAAAGGAAATGATGCCCTTATCTTCTAATTGTTGTAATCTATCATGAAAGACACAACATTCATTATCATGATGACCATTGATATGATGATAGTTATAGTAGGGTCGATCACACTATCATTACAATCGGTGAGGTGGATGATGTTGATTAGAAGGTAAAAAGATTAAACGTTTGTCAAGAAAGGAACGCAGTACATCATGAGGTTGAGAATGATGAGAAAAATGCAATGGCTCCCATGGAGGAGATGGAAAAGTTCTGAGGTGGAGCCCAACGCTGTGGAGGAGATGAAGGATGCTTATGCAATGGAGAAGGCTATGCACTTGCTTGTGAGGTGGAGGTGATGGAGACTTTAGAGGACACTCAACAGATGGAAGTGGAGAAGAACTAGATGATCATGTAGTAACAGTGATACGAAGAGGATATATAACATATACAGAAATAAGGTCTTATTCTAGATCAAGGAACTTATAGCATAAGAGTGTGAATGATTCACATATGGAATATTACAAGTGCCCTTTTAAGCCAGGAATCGAGCCACGAAAAAAGATGAATTGCTTCTCTAAGTCAATTGGCTGAAAGACTAGATGATGCATATAGGCATTGAAGCACAAAATGTAATCAACAATAGGTTTTTTCTTTCCTTGATGTAAGTCAAGTAAATGGTCATGGGTGACTTTAGGGCCATTGTTAAGTATAAATCCGTGAATTAAAGCCTCTTTCATCTCACAGTAGGTAATAATAGATCCAAAAGGTAGATGCATGTACCATTGGAGAGCATCATCAGTAAGACTATGACGAAAAGCCTTAAGTAATAACTGATCATTGGAGTAAGAAGTCGTAGTTAGACGATAGTTCTTGAGATGTAAATAGGGGTTGTCATTACCATCAAAGCATGAGAACTTGGGCATATTGAAATCCTTAGGGAATGTTGAATTGTGAATCTTCTGTGGAATAGGATTTTGATGTAAATAATTGTTATCAATGGAAGCATAATAGGTCTTGCTTTCAAGAGTGAGAGATTGTAGCTGAGATTGTAATCGACCAACAACATGCATGAGTGATAGGATATCCTATGATGAAATAGTAGGATATGTGGATGGTGTATTGAGTTATTGTATCTTTCCATTATGAGTGATCACAGGAATATTGGAAGAAGAAGTGGAATGATGCTAGTGTTATAGGAACCATAGGTGCAGGTGACGGAAGAAGTAACAGGTGGACAAGAGCTACATGGAATATCGATAGCATTATTAGGAATAACATTGGAATAATTTCTAGGAGATGAAGTAATAGATGAAGATGAATCAACATGCATATTACTAGACACAATCTCAAAAGGAGATGAATGTGGACCGGGGGATTCACATTCAACAATATGCAAATAGGTGGAATTGTTACTATCATGTGCCTCATCAATATTAGACAAAGATTTGGAGGAAAGGATTTCATCAAATGTATCATCAATGTATAATGAAGAAGAGACAATATGAGATGTAACCTTAGAATCACTTGAAACATTTTCGTAAATGCAAGGAGTATGATATGTAGCTATACCATTATCCTGACTAGTATTAGAAGCAAAATCAGGAACATGTATATTGTTAATATGTGTTGTATTCATACTGCTGCTATCAAGGTTAAGGAGATAATCAATAATAGCTTCATCTAGAGTTGCAACAGAAGTAGAAGAAGGTGGAGGAGGCCTATTGTTGATAGGATAGCTAAGACGAAAACCTGAAAAGCTTTCGGGTTCCGAAACAATACTAATATTATAATGATCAAAGCTAGAAGTGATATTACACTCATAGGAAAAAATATGTCTTTGAACCTCATCTGGAATAGGAAGATTATGATAGAGAGTGTGAATTTCAACGATAGCTGCTTCATCATATATAGGGTTTATACTCTCATGAGGCATAGCTTGGGTAGGAGGAGAAGAGCTACTCTTAGCCATTAGGGTTTTAGTGGATCCTGGGGAAATGATTTCTAATCTACGGGTGTACCAAAATGATTTAATAAAATATAAATTTATTTTATTAAAATGTGAAAGCAATTGATTGTTCTAAATAAGATACAATGAAATATAAATGCTAGGAAATTTATTTGATTTTAACTATGAAAGGAAATAAGAGAGTTAAGACACTTACTTTGATTTTGCTTTTCCTGAAGTGTTCTTAGGCTGAAGAATGTGATGAAACAAAAATACATACCGTCGCAATGAACCTCAGAAAAATGCAGAGGAAGTGGAAATGTCTGGACACAAATGCCTAAGAAAGAACAAGGGCACATGTGGGCATCCAAGATCTCTGTGGGGGCGTTGGATTCATCAGAAAGTATCAAAACCTAGTTCTGATACTATCGCTAGGGTTTCACACGTATTCACCTTTATCCACCTATATGTTGCACTTATATTTCCGAGGTACCTATAAACCTGCACACAAATATCCTCTTGCAAAATCCTTAAAAAGACATCAAATCCTAAAAAAAGCTGCAAAATGAGGGGTTGGAATGTCCTCAGCTATCAAATAGTGAACTTATGACTGAGAATTTCACTACATCTCAGAACCAATGTAGTTATATGTGCTTGTGTGTGCAAATAATTCTCATAGGTCACCCTCGCGCTAATGACGCCAAGATATCAGTTGGTAGCCAGATAAAATGCAAATGTGTGGATGAAATAGAATGAAATCCCCTTTCTATGTAGTGTGTATGTAGAAAAATTCACCCAAATTCAGTCCCTTTTGATATGTAGATAGATATCCCTTGATATAAATTTCCCTCCCTTATTATGGTATGTATGTTGTGTTTATATAGGAATCTCTTTTTTGAATTTCGACACTAATGACCCGACATGCCAACTAGTACCTCAGGATATGAGTGGGAAAATAGAAAATACCGACCTCAAATGTCAAAAATAAGATCAAACATAAATAGGGCATGAGCACCCAAGATAGAAACGAGTGCTTGGGCACTAGTGTCTATAGACAAGTGACGAAAAATGAGTGGAGAATGACTAACAGGGATCCCTGTGATCTGACCAAAATTGGGTGTATGAGTGATATGTTTGAAAGGTAAAATCAATAGAAACCAAAAAGATAAGTAGATGGAATAGCGAATGGGTCACCATTGAATACTTTCCTTACGTAAGATCCATATATAAAACAACATACTTGGCGGTATAGTAAATAGTAGTAAGTGTGTGATTTTTTGTCTACATTAACTTATAGCTCTTGAATTATGCATGTTTGATGATCATTGGTTACTAACTTGTTGAGTTGATTTGGTGTCTTGGTTTTTCTTCCATCACATGGAAAGGTGGACAAATTGGTACACAAGAAAAAGGTTTTCTGAAACCCATGCTATATGAATAAAATCTATATTGTCATGGTCTGGGTTATGAAACTTTTGAAAATAAGCCAGTAATATTTGATATAATGACTAGTGAGGAATAATTTAACCGATGCTTAGAAATGTTCCACACATAGCCTCTTTGAAGACATAGCTGAAACCAATTCGTTCATTGAAAACCTTTCTATTCGCACCCATGAAATCTTCTATCCTAGTCTCATCCATCAGGACCAAAAAAATCACATATCCATGGACCTCTTTTAGAATGATTATATCATCAAAGAGTTTCTCAGGACTCGAGACCCTATACCCCAATTGGATCACACAAAGAGTTTCGATATAAATATTTACACTTCATCTTATTTTTGCAAGGAACTCAACTAATCTATTCCACCATAACAACAAAATGAAAATAAGAAAAAGGAAAAAGGAAAACTTTCATAGTGAAAACCTCACTGAGGCATTATTTGAGAAACAAAATAACAAGAAAGAAAAAAAAGAAAAGAAAAAGGATGCATCTCCTAGTGATAACCTTTCTAAGACACCAGAGAGAGGAGACTCGCTCCTGGATCAAATAGATGATCTGAACCAACCTACAACATCCTTTCAAGACAAAGATACATAAAAAATGTTAGTAGAATAAACTATCATTATAAACATTGCAGCAAATGAGAATCCTAAATTGTTACGACTTGGTGCAAGTTTATTAGAGTCACAAATAGAATCATTCATGACACTACTTATTGAATTTCATGATGTCTTCACATGGTCATACAAAGACATGTTAGGTCTATATCCTTCTTTTGTAGTGCACAATCTTGTGGTTCACCCATACGCAAAACCTGTCAAGTAGAAACTCAGGTAAATGTACCCTAAAGTGGAATTGTTGGTCAAGGAAGAAATTTATAAACTGTTAGAAGCCATCTTCATAAGATCAATTAATTATTCCAAATGGATATCTAATCTGTTACATGTTGCTAAAAATACATTAGGAATCAAAAATTGCACTAACTTTTGGGATATTAACAAAGTCTATCTAAAGGATGATTTTCCCTTGCCCAATATGGACATGATTGGTGATTTTATAGCATGGCATGAAATTTTATCCCTAATGGATGTCATTTCGGGTTATAACCAAATCCAAATTGTCGAATAATACTAACATAGAACATCATTTACAACACCTTGGGGCACATTTTTTTACAAGGCCATGCCTTTTGGCCTTAAAAAAACATGGGCAACCTATCAACACACAATGACTATCATCTTTATTGATTTTCTTCATAACATCATGGAGGACTATATCAATGACATCCTTGCCAAATCCAAAACTAGAGTATATCATCCAGCTATCTTGCGGCACATATTTGAATGATTGTGGGAATATAAGGTATGTCTTAATCCTAAGAAATGTGTCTTTGATGTAACTTCAGGGAACCTCCTAGGATTCATAGTATCACAAAGGGGGATTGAAGTCGATCCCGCTAAAGTTAAAACAATCATGGAGATGCCTCCCCCACTAAATCTACGTCAGCTATGAGGTCTCTAAGGAAAAATTTAGTTTATTTAGTTTTTTATATCTCAACTTGCAAATAAGTGTCATCATTTTAATCAATTTTTCCAGGAAATATGTTCAGGTCAAATGGACCTATGAATATCAAGATTCTTTCAACTAAGGTGAAATAATTATTTATCAACTCTGTCCAATAATAATGTCGCATGTTCAAGATAAGCCTATACTTATTTATACATATGCTATAGAACATATTATATGGTCATTACTTGCACAACACAATGAAAAGGGTAGGAACATGCAGTCTACTATCTTATTAGAACTCTTATAGCTCACGAACTCAAGTATTCATAGGTTGAAAAATTATGTTTGGAAGTAGCATTCACTTTTCACAAGTTGCACCACTACTTGCTCAATCATATGACTAAGATCATCGCTAAAGTAGATCCTCTTAAATATCTACTGTTAAGACCTATTCTAACAGGCCAAACGTCTAGTTGGGTTATTCTCTTGAGTGAGTTTGATATCAAAATTTTCAATCAAAAATAAATAAAAGGGCAAGATCTATCAGATCAACTTGTTGCAGCACCATTTTCAAGCTCAGAGCCGCTTCATTTTAAATTCCTCATATAGAGAGATATTGTATGTTGATGTTAGTTCATGGATATTTTTTATGGCTCTTGCAACATTCACAAATCAAGAGGTGGAATTTTTTACACACTCCTGATGGTGATGTTACCCCAAAGTCTTATCACATTGGATTCCCATGCACAAATAACATCGTTGAGTATGAAGCTTTTATAGCCAGCCTAAAATTTGTTATATCTCAGTGGCTCAAAGAACTAATAGTTTATGGGGATTCTCTTTTGATCATTAAGCAAGTCAATGGAGAATATCATGTTAAGGATGAAAAACTTGTTCCTTACAAGCGTGTGGTTAATAGTCTCAAAGGTTACTTTCATCTCATAACATTTGAGCAAGTTCCTTCATCTTCAAAACAAATCAGTGGATGGTCATAACAAATATTGCATTCCTTATTGAGTTTGATATTAATCAAATGCATAGTGAGTTTCTTTCGAACATATTTTAGTGCCCGCATACGATCTGTCAGAGTCCAGCATGATATGTGAAATAGTTGGTCCTGATAATCCTTGGTACAATGACATATACACCTTTATCCAAGATAAATTCTACCCTCCAAACATGAATTCCCACAATAAAACATCCTTGGCATAATGTGCTTCAAGCTACACCATCCTTGCTAACACTATATACAAAAGAGGCTATGATGGGACTCTCTTACAATGTCCCAATCTGGATGAAGCTAATCAAACACTAGTCAAAGTAGAATTCAAAAATTTGTGGTGTACACACAAGTGACATGGTCTTAGCCAAAAATATCTTACATGTGGGTTATTATTGGTCCACTATGGATTCAGATGCATGAAACTTCATAACGAAGTGTCAGGAATTCCAAAGGAATGGTAATAATCATATTCATGCACCCTCCCAAGCCATTCAACCAATCACCTCACCCCTTTTTCCCTTTGGGGGCTTGATTTAGTAGGAAAAATAAAGCTCGCATCTTCTGATGGTCACACCTTCATAATCACTGCAACAAAATATTTCACCAAGTGGATAGAGGTCATGCCTTTAACCTATGTCACTGGGTCAAATATATCCAAGTTTATCTTTAACCATATCATATGTATTTCAGAATCTACCTACCTCCCTTATCATAGACGATGCCACATCCTTTCAAAAATAAAAATGTCAAAGAGTTATGCAAATGGTTTCATATCCAAATAAAATGGGAAACCCCATAATATCCACGGTGTAATGGCCAAGCTGAAGCATCTGATAAAATGATAAAATCAATATTAGAAAATATATTTTCAAGCAGGGTTGAAATTGGCATACACAACTATATCCCTCACTCTAGGATTATCGAACCTCATACCATACTCCAGCTAGAATCACTCCCTTATCCCTTGTATATGGATTTGAATCCAGTCGTATTACCTATTGAAGTTGAGCTCCCATACCTTCATACATATTAGTTACAACACCTGGTCCATGTTGATGATTACTGACAAGCGTGCTTTTCAGAACTAGAACTCTTAGATGAGAAGTGGGTTTGTGCCTTAGATCATTTAAAATTGTATCAAAATCGGCCCTATCACATCTACAAAAAAATCAATAAAACCAAGAGAGTTTGAAATTGCAACCTTGTGCTCAAGGAAAACTAGAAGAATACAACTAAGGAACATGAAAAAAAAAGAAATTTTGAACCTAATTAGTTAATATGTTACATTTTCATTGCTAAATTTAGATATAGTGCATACAAGTTATCCTTTGAATATAAAAAAGAGCTCAAAGAACACATAAATGTGGTTCATCTAAAGAAGTTTTATTCCTAAATCCTCTAAGATTATCCCTTGTGTTGAGGGCATATCGACACAACCACTTAGTCTCATACCTTCATTTTGTTATGCTAAACTGCTTCATCCCAAACCATTATTTGTCACTGTGTTCCTCATAGTTAGGATGTTTATCCCAAATCACAACGACCATGTTTCATTGCATCCACTATATTCCATCCCTTGGTCTCAATGAGCTTATTCATTTGTACAATGCTTGGTATGGTTTAAGACCACCTTATCTTTCTTGTTGGGATTCATAGATTGCAAAAAATCCAGCAATAAAAAAATAAAAAAAAGTACCAAAAACTTGATAAAATTCAAGAAAATATGTTCAAAAACTAAAAACATTCAAAAACATGAAAATGTTCTAAAAAGTCTTAGCAATTTTCAACACATTTAAATAATATCGCACTTTTGACTATAATGTTAGTGATCATTCCAAACTATCCTACGATTATCACTATTATTACTCCTTACATGTATCCTTTCTTAGGGAAATAAAATCAATCAAACCCTCGTGTGTATCATTTCTTGGGACATCTCTTCTCATATGTTCTTCCTTGCATGTATCCTTTCTTGGACGTGGTGACCCAGTAAAATTTAAAATCAAACTACAATAGGATCCAACAAGAATTTCATTACAAGTTACTTAAATCTTCTCTTCAGTATGATCTAATCCCCTTGTATGTATCCTTTCTTGGGGGTATTCAAATCTATTTACACTTCACTAGGTAACACATTAGGTTCATAGTTAGATGTCATTATTTCAAGATGTGTTACATTTTTGCTATTTATTGACATATTGTAAATAATTTTGTTAGCATTGTGGTTCATACATAACCTTGGTGTGTCGGTATTATTGTATGTGTAGGATTTGTTTTGCATTCTTGTCTTTGTTTTTGACCAATTATAAGTGTCTTACTACCATATTAGCTACTTAGTAGCTTTGGCATAATCATTTTTCTATGTATATTAGGCGTGTTTTCCAATTTTGTTTTTGTTTCTGACTAAGTGTTAGTATTTTTTAACCATCTTGGTTCATTGTTAGTCTTGTTGTAATCATCTTTCTTCGTATATTGGGTTTTTTTTCACCTTTCATTCTTTTTTTGACCAATTACTTTTATTTTATTGCCATTTTCACTCATTATTAGACATGGTGTCATCATTTTGCTTTATATATTGGACTTTTTTCATGTTTGTCTTCATTTTGGACCAATTGCAGGTATATTGTTAGCATATAAGCTTATATATAAGTTTGGTGTTATTAATTACTGTGTATATTTGGTTTGTTTTGTATTTTTTCTTTTCCTTTGGACCGATTACTAGTACATTTTTATCATCTTGGTTTATTCATAGTCGTGGTGTATATTCATCTTACTTTGTATATTAGGGTTTTTTTACTTCTTTTTATCTTTGATTTTTCACCAATTACAAGTATTTTGTAAGCATTTTGGTTTCTTTATAGCCATGTTGTACGTCATCTTACTGTATATATTGGGCTTTTTTAATCTCTTTTCTATGTGTGTGTTTTCTATGCCGCATACGGCTTGCTCATCATGGTTTTTCAATAATCATATGTTAACTCTACATGTGCAATTACAAAATAGGTTTCTCCAAAATTACAATCTCTAAATGGAAGCTAAGCCACGAGTATGTCATCAATATCATCTATCAACATCTAATCAAAATACAACATCATCATCTACATTATCTATATCTTCATGTCAATAAAATAGATAATAACACAAAAAATAAACCATCTCATTATATTTATCAAAGTCCATAGTCCAATGTCTACATCTCAAAATGTCATCTATATATACACATCAAATATTCATCAAGGACATCAATATAAAAAATCTTTGCCTACATCATGAAGCATATATAAAAAAATACAATATGTACATCATCATATATCAAACATAAAAAATGTATATCCATCCTACATTGAGTCATGGATGACTCTCTACAACATTGGGTCTCCCTGGTCTCTCATCCTCGCCCCTCAATGGTGGCATTTGTACTGATATCACTGATCTTGATGGCCTCTATAATCTGCATGTCCTAATATGTCAGTTGCCTTCTCTTTGACTATAACTTTGAGCCCTCTGACCCTCATAAATTGTTGATTCATATAGGGATATGTGATATCCAACCTCTTGTGATACAATAATCACCTTTTGTAACACATCCCCCATCCCACCTCTTTTCGCCATATGGCACGTGACATCTCTCTCAGTTGTAAATTTTCATACTTGTGTGGTAAGTTGATCTCTCTCTATGGTTACATATTGCACATGTTGTACCTATCTACGTGACAAGATCAAAATCACATCTCTCTCCCTAATTAATGTCTGTAGAGATAGCTCTGTAGTTGGTGGTCCTAGAGATGATACCTATGCAAGCTAGCTCCAAACATTATTCTCACCTTCCTCTCCCCATCTGTGGCCACCTCCACTACCGTCACCATCTCCATCTCCATATATGCCCCTAAATCCTCCTACTAGAATAAGTGGCCTAGTTGGTGATACAAGATCATGCGCTAGAACCTATAATGGTATGTTTACCTATACGGGAACCTATAAGGGAACCAACCCCTGTCCTAGAATCTAAATTGGAACCTATACTAGTACCTACACAACTTGAACCTGAGTAACCTGTACCTGTACCTTTACCTTTACTGGTCCCTAACCCTGTAACTATACATGTGTATGTGTTAAGCCCACTCTACCTAAACCTCTACCCCCTCTCTATTATACTCCACCCATGGTTGATGTCATTAAAACTACTGTTATGGCTACCTGGAGAATCATAAGGTGTCGAGGAATAATGTTTTCATACCATATAGTATAATTTATCACCATACCTGGATCTACAACCTCGGATCATGCATCTTGAGCATGTGGTATAACTCTAAGATGTTTTCCTTGACCACCATCTGTCTAATATGGGCTTCAAAATCTAAGGTCTCTCACATAACTTGTGCATATTACTGCTCACCTCTGGGTATATCCTGTATCACACCCAACTATCTCTTGATCATATCTACTTAATATCTCTCCATGATGTGCTCATGAGTCCCGATAATATAATGATCTACATCTAATATAACCAACTTTGTATCATTTGTGACTCACTTGTATTGCATGTATGGTATCCATGTCACCATACATAGTTGTAAATCATCAAACTCTCATATATAGAACACCATGTCTCCCTAATGTCCCCTGTGGCAGAAACCCACAATCTCCCATCCAAATGTTGAGGGCTCCTCAGGATTTCTATCATGTAATATCCCTTATGGTTGATAGATATAAATATGGTCCCATGACCATAACTGAAGTAATGTAGCCGGACCCAGGATCATTTGACCTTTGTATACCACCAAATGTAAAACTCTATATAAATGAGCCAGGATAAAAGGCCCTCATGAAAAATTGTGGCCTCCATCAAATTTTTAACTATGTCAATCAATCCTAATTGAAAATGATTGTGTGTCTTATCAGGCATCAAGTAGTCGTTGATAAGATCCGTAAGGTAAATTAGTAACTACGTCATTTCCACATCATCCATACATTCATACAGGTGTCCAACCATTCCCTCACTATGGATATCCTCCAAACCAAATAAAGACCATATGTGCCCTCGTACTACACTAATCCCCCTTGTATAAGAACTTTTAGGATCTAATACACGTCCTTTAGTGTCACTTTCATCTCCCAAGTCAGTAACCTAAAATTATGGCTCTCACTATGTCATCGCTCAACTAGCACGATCAATAAAAAGTGGTCTAGTATAATATCTAGTAGTTGTGTTGTGTATGCCAAACCTATCACCTCTAATAGGGCACATAACCCTCTCTTCTCCCTCGTGTCATCACATGTCTCTCCATTAGTGGAAATCATCCATTATGCTCTCGTAAGTCTAATGTGGCTAATCTCTCCTGAAATACATCAAAACAACATTGTCAGATAGTATTTCTTCAATTTCAACTTCCACTTTTCTTCTACATGTTACTGACTACACTAGTGCACCTACATGTACGCTAAGGTGTATATTTGTATGCTAGAGTATCTATACTAGCGTATCTACTTGTACACTAGTGCATTTAAGTTAGTGTGTATACTTACACGCTAGCACATCTACACTAGCATGCTCATATTAACTCTCATGTTCTTTCATCTACACTAGAACTTTCATGGAATTAACACATTTTTCTATTCACATAAATGTGTATTATTTTATGCTAGCGCGTAAACTTGTACACTAGCGCATTTCAAGAGTTATGCTAGTACACTTAAGTGCATGCACTAGCATCATTTCCTAATTTTCTTGTATGTCTAACAAACAATATATGCATTCAAATAAGATTCTTTAGCTACATACTATGTCACCCTTATTTTTTGTTTGTCCAAACTCTCGAACACAATCTGCACGATGTGTATGATGAGAACAACGAGCTATCTCTCTCCAAACTTAGAGAAAATATCCCACTCAAGGTGCAAACAAACCCTAATAGAAAAAATGAGTTGTACTATTTGCTACCCCTCCCACCCATCTATTTATACTCTCCTACTAACCCTAATTCTTTAATTTTGGCCTCCATGACCCAATCACTAACCTTCTTAGCCATTTCTTTCACTCTTTGACCGTGTCTTCTTCTCTCTCCTATCGAGCAGGTGTATGTGGCTTCATCGCATCACCCACTTGCTCAAAAGGCTCTCCATCGGTACTAATCTGGACTTGTTAGAGCATCCAAATGCTTCACCGGGTAAATCAGGCAATCTTTCACTCTTCTTCATCATTTTTCCATCGTTTTACAAGCATCTACTATCTTTAAAGCATTATTACTTTGTAATAACACTTTAAAGAGGGGAAAATATAAACACCCCTAAATTACCACCACACGTCGTAAATGTTCAAAATCCCACTACATCCATCATCCCTGTGTAGAATTAATTTATTTAATTCTATTTTACACTTTATCACCCCTCGTAGTTAATTTTATTAGATACTTAATGTTAAATTAAATAAATAAATCCACATGTTCACATCCATATTTAAATTAATTAAATAATCCTCATATCATATCCATCTCCTTAACTCAAGTCATGACTAGAGCTTAAATCATTATTATAATCAAGAGGATGTGTTCAAATTGACTTAAATCAACATTTGAGTTAACTAAATCTATCTTCCAAGTCATGACAATCCAAAATCAATCCACCTTTTTCCAAAATCCAACTATTCATGACACTTTTGGGTGAATAAAATAACAAATATGGAATTAAAAATCAAAAACATGTGCAACCCCCTTGCCAACTCAACATGATTCACACATGAAAATTTATAACAATAGTCTAACTCTCTAATCAATTTGGAAACACAACTAAACAACTCAATCATGTTTAGTTATCTCCAAATAAAATCAATCACAATTTAGCTTGAGGATTCACTTTCCTCATCTATAAATCAATGATCCTTCCTTTGAAAATAATCCACCAAATATTTGAGAGTTCATGTCGTTATTTTGTGTAATTATTTGGTGAATCAAATCAATATTTCATGTTGTTATGTTGCCCAAATCACGTCAAAATCACATCTTCATGCTCGTGGATTAACTATCTTCCATTTGGAGTACTTAGAGCATCCACAATCCACGAGAAGCTCTCGACTCAAATGGATCCAACAAAGAGTGTCACTAAACCATGTTCTTTTAGTTAGTTCTAATCTGAGGTTACTTTGGGATCTACAACAAAAGGTTTGCATTTTATGTTGTTTTAATTTCCCTTTTTATTTTTATTTTCCATGGTAAACATTATGGCACACTCGATGGTACACCCACACTTATTTTATAATTTTTATGTTATTTTTCACTAATATGATTATTTCTCTGTTTTTTTGGTCTTGTTTAAGACTTCCAACTCAAATTTCATGGTTTTAGGTATAATAGATAGGGATAAAATAAAAAAACATGTCTTTGGTTGTAATTCTTTTAATCTATCCATCTACAAGTTAAATGCGCTACCATTGCACGTAATTTGTGCTAGTGTATCACTACACGTGCTAGCGTCAAAGTGTGTGTATTTGTTTAGTAGTCCACGTATTTTCGTAACACTACATTCTTGCTTGGTGTACCCTGCATGTGTTAGCGTAGTCTTATATGTGCTACCTTAGTATTACATTTTGTTTGCATGCACTAGCATAGTCTTATACGTGCTACCATAACATTAAACATTACTTACACATGTTTATGTCTTTGTTCACAGGTTTACATACATTTTCATGCTCTACTGTCACCAATCTTGTTAAAATTAAATCCTTTGTTACGCTAGCACATCTAATTGAATGTGCTACTTTTAACAGTTACGCTAGCATACCCAAGTGCACACGTTAGAATTTTGTATAACCTCCACTAGATGTCAAATAACTTAAGTATCTTGTTGAAAAATAAACTAGATGTCATATAACCTCCACTCAGATCAAGGGGGAAAAATCAATATTAATTCATTCACAACATACTTGAAAGAATATAGAATTCATATTCAATTGACTTTACCAAGTACCATCCACAACAAATTGGTGTTATAAAATAATGAAATTGTACAGTCGTAGAAATGATAAAAAAAAATGTGATTGATGATGTAGGCTTAAGTAAATCCTACTTCATAGAAGCATCCAAAATAATAATATATCTACTAAAAATGTCATCAATAATTCCACTTAACAACATGACTCCACACAAAATATGGTCAGGGAAGAAACCATTAATTTATCATCATCATGTTTTTGCAACCAATGCCCATATGCTTATCTCAAAACAAAAAAGGAAAATTTTCATCTTTACGAGATACAATGAAGATTTACTAATATATAGTTTAATTGGTCTAAATACTAAGAAATCCTTCATCGACAAGGATGTTGAGTTTGACAACACATACCCATTAATTGAATCATTTGTCAACTCACACATAAACACTTTATAAGAAAGACTTTTCATGATTGAAGAAAATGGTGACTGTGATAATGGGAAATTTAGTGAGAATCCATCACCCATTGCTTAAATTATTCCAAAATGTTGTACCAATCTACTTAAATATGCAAAAATATATGGAGTTCTATATTTTAGACGAAATACTCCCAGAAAATTTAAAGAAGAGGCTAATATGGCTTTAGTGTCATCTATTACTCTAGAATCACAAGAGTAAAAAAATAACTTGAATATATTCCATTAAAGAAGTAATCAATTAGATGTAACAAGGATATCACTAGATTGAAAAGAAAAGGAAAACGCTCAAACATACTTCCAAAGTTTGGAAAATCTTCAAGATTGAAGAGCATCTTAAGTATAATGGATATTCAAAGAGTCCAGGAGATAACCCATCTCAACCTCAAACAATAATAGGGGGATATGGTAATAAACAAAGAAAAATGAGATGATGTAGGAGCATCACCTAGGAAATTCAATTCAATAAATTCTATAGATATTCAGGTTTTATAAATCATTTTGTATGTGTTTTTATTAGTTAGAGTTCATAGTTTGTTCCCAAATTCAAGTTTGAGTCTGATTTGGGTTATCCCGCTCAAATTAGTACTTAAATTTATTAACTATGAAACTCCACATTTTCAGCAATTTTTGGTCTTGTTGGTCTAGGTTTCTTAGGAGGGGCTAATTCAAGTTTGGAGTCATTAAAAAGGGATTTACAATTTTTTGCCTATGTTCTTGTTATATAACTCCCAAACATGTCACTCAAGCACGTTAAGAGGGATGGTTAAGTCAAAAATATGTTGTGTAACTATGAGAGAAGTAGTTAGGGATAGAGGGAATTCAAAGTGTGTATGAAAAATATGAAAAGAGAGATGTTCTTTATGTGTAAAAACTGCATGTTATGAAGTGTAAGGTAAGGGAAATTGTAAGAGCAGGGTTCTTGTACATTATTTAAGAAGGAAATACCTTTTTTGTAAGCAAATGACTCTAATTTTATGAGTGGAACAGACAAGAAGATATTATAGACATCATAATTCATGCATGTAATAAGCCCTGGAGGATTTAACAAATAAATCTTTATCTATGTGCACGATTTAATTCTGTGTAAGTGTATTTTCTAGTTTTCCTTGACTGGTAAACTCAAGTTTCAATGTCTTGTGATTATTTTAATGAACTAATATTGGTTCTTGATGGTGTGAGAGACCCACATAGACCTTTTAGTGAAATTTAAAGCTTTTAATTTGAATTTTGAGTCAAAACCCTTAATTTTACTCCTCTCGGGCTTGTAAAAACCCTACCTAGGGTTTTAGACCTATTTTGTGATTTCAGGAGTTTTGAGGCCATTTAAAGGTTGAAATTGATCCTATAGTGCCTATCAAACTTGTTTAGTTTATTTCAATAGGTTTGGACTATTGTGGCATGTATGAGGGCTCTGTTCCATTAATGTTTTGTTACAAAGCCTAAAGAGACCTAATTGTAAATGGTAATGGGTGAAATGAAGGGGTAAACTTAGTTTTAAGGTCTAAAATTTGATGGAGAGTTGAAAATAAATAAAGGGTATCTAGAAAGGTATTTACTCTTTGCAAGTTGGTTGGAACTATAAGCTTTACACAAAATCAAGGCTATAAGGAAATAGGTCTAACTAGAGAAAAAGAAGATAAATTTGAAGCAAACCCCCATACACTCTGCATCATGAGATTGTCAATAAAAACAAAGGATCGTGTAGCATTCGTGATGGATTTTGTATTTTGAAAACCCAACCTATCATGACCACATCTAAAAGCTCCAATATTCTTTATTAATTGAATTGTATGTAAAACATTTCAATGGAAGCACTTGTGTGTAAACCAAATAAGATATTTCATCTCTAATCCTTAAAATCAATGCATAATTAAGGGGGGATGATAAAATCATAGTTTTAATAAATTAATTTAGCATTCAGTGGATAATGTTATGGAAAATAAATCACATTTTTAAGTGTTTTTGTAACTAGGTGTTACTATTATGTCACTTTTGTGCTAATTTAGTTTGGTGTTCAGATCATCAGTGTGCTTTAATTAATTGTATCTTGTTTGTCTTGCACTCAATCCAAGATATCCTTAGAAAGAGCCAGTTGTTGTCACCAAAAAAATAAAAATAAAATCGGATAGTTTGAAAACTCGTAATTTTTGTTATGTTGTGGCAAAGTCACATTTATGATGAATTTCAAGTATAAACACTTCATAGTTTAAAATTCTTTTAAACATATCACATTTTGATACTAATAGAATTTATTCCTCTGTCTGGTTCTTGTCAAATCCTTTCTTGAATTGTTTTCCAAATTATCCCTCATTTTTGTTTTACTTTGGTCTTTAGTAGTTAATGGTTTTATATGTTCCTTGACCATCCATTTTTGCCAACAAAGGCTCATTACAAGTTGATCCCTTATGTTACTTTATCCTAGCTGACTAGTGTGTTTTCTCCTCATTGTTTCTTTATATATCATAATTTTTTATATTTTCATCTTTTAAATCAAGCCAATCAGCTAAGTCAGCTCTCATAAGAACCTAGGGAACATTTCATAGGTTTCGTTGTTCTCTAAGTTCTCTATATGTCTGATGCAATTGATAGGTAAATAATTGAGAGTTAGGCATGGTGATCAGTGAAGTCACTCCCGACTGGCCCATGAAGAAGAAGAAGAAGAAGATATTTTAGCGTCCACGAGGCTACCAAATACAACCTACGGGACAACAGAGCTTGCTAAAAATCTTTTTGGGATTTAGATCTCCTATTGATGAGTTTGATAATCAGCTCCCATGTTTTTTCAACCATATTCTCGCTGAAAATATTTTGAAAGGATGCAGTAGCCACCGTGCTAGCAAACTGGGGCTTAATGTCATTATAAGCATTACATTCCAACATGAAATGTTTCTCTAACTCCACTGAACCATTCCCCAATTCCTAGTAAGCACTGAATCACTGAACAAATATAAAACTAAGGCTTTTGAATTAAACAAAATTAAACTCTAGTTGTGATAAGAGTGCCATATGGGAAATGTGCTTCATGTTTGTTTTCATTGCCTCGAGGTACATGGTCAATAATTTCAAGCCTTGGAAAAACTGGCCAAGGATAGCAGTTTTTTATTATTGGAACTGTTATTTATATTAAATGAAAAAAATAAAGAGAGTTACATAGTAAGGGGTGATTGGAATACTCACAATCCCACAAAACACCACAAGGGCACCAACAAAACAAAGAACGCCATGTGGGCTACAACAGAATGCCCAGAGGGCAAGCAAAAAACATAGGAAAACAACCAAACCAACATTTTTTTGATATTGCAGCTTTTTATTAACAATCTTAGTCGTCTTACACCAAATGTTACATATCTGTTGCTCAAATTTAATGTTTATGGGCCTCCGGAGAGGACAATTTTACAACGTAAATACCATTTTCGCTCTGTGAGAGTTATTTATGAATTATTGATGCTAATGTAGTTCTTCATGAGTTTGGATTTCAGCTCATATATGAAGTTTGTGTGGATGCCTTAACTAGTGGTCCCATGATTGATCTAAGAAGTGTGAGTTATTTATGAAGTATTTGGATACATTTACATGTTCGACACTCCCAAAATGTGAACTAACTTATTGATAAATTAATTGAAGCTTTACACACTGGAGTTACACACAAGTGACGTGATGTCATTACAAGATAATCTTCGCATGGATCAAGATAATCTAGCTTTTCAAAACATTTGTATCCAACAACATATAAATGGTAAAGTGAAAAATCTTCATGTTTTTCGAATTTTTAAGGCACGGATTGAACCAACGTAATTTCCTAACAAGCCCAATTCAGGCTTGCACAGTTTTCTAGCTCGTATCAATTGGGTGAGTTTTTGTCATTAGTAAAAAAAATATAAATTTATTCCCATACTAATCGCGCCATCCTGAGGTAGAAAGAACCAAGGAATGGTTCCAATGGTCTTCAAATTCCCAAAATACCCAACATAACCGATGAATTTTCATTTGAAAAAATATGTTGTAAAGCTCGACTTCGGACTGTGGACGCACGTGAACTGTTTGACAAAATGTCTAGGTGAAAATCTAGATCTAATTGACATGTAAAGCACGATGACCATGATAGTATATACTAAAATGAGGATGGTATCCCTTTTGTACAGCTCTATGCAAAAAATACGAGAAAACTGACGTTGAAGGCCCTTGGATGAGAACCCGATACTGCCAAAACAAGAGAAGTTCTTTGTAGAGAAGTTAAGGAAAGTATTTTTGACATATCTAGAGGGGCACGAGGATTTGTCGATGAAGCTCTTAAGACCATTACAAGATCCTGGAAATTATTATACCAAGATCTGCTTTAGCAATCGAGGTTTTGATGTTGAGGCTGCCCGTGTCATCAAAAAAATCTTGAGGAAGTGGACCTTGCAGATTTTATTGCCGGAAAGCCATAGGATGAGGCTCTTGAGGAGGGAAGGCCCTTAAGGCTTTTTGGTTACCCTTGAAACCTCAGTTAAACCTTGGGAGAGTTATAGAGCCATATGTGAGCTTCTTCCATCTCTCGAGAGGATTAAAATTTTACATTTCCTCAGCAATATGATAAAATATGATGGAGCAGACCCCTTTCACAGCTTGTGAAGAATTGCATTGTTTTGGAGGACTTTAGCAGGAGCTCTGCCGGAAGGTGGCATGTTCAAAAATTGGATTTGATGGTCAACATGTTTGGTAAAATAGGTGGGATTCTTGTTAATTGAGCTATCAAAGGGAAAAATTTTATGCATGACAAATAATGAATGTAATCAGCATATTACTCTGATGAAATGTCTCGCTGCCTAAAACAATCAGTGGAAGACTTTTAGCCTAATTTTGTTTCCCCACAGCTAAAGGGTTATAGAAAAGGAAACTTATCAAAATGAATTAATTATAAAAGTGAAAAATTAAATAATATTATAAACACTTTATATTAATTTATTAGTTTCTACCCGATGGTTTCTACCCGAGCCCTAGCCCTAGCTTCACGCAAGTCTTGTAACATCCCCATTTTAAGATACTAGAACAAGGGAATTTTTTTTTTTTTGTATAACGTTCTCTGTTATGAATTATATAGTTCAAACACACGTTCAAGTTTTAATAATTGTTCTCTGCCCAAACAACATAGTTTGGAACACACAATTTCCTTTTTAAAACTAATGTTCCCTGTTTGCATATTTACAATATGGAACACACATTCAATGCCATTCAATCTTATAACAGATTCTATATGTTGCTGTAAATGACTCGAAGAACTGCCGATCTCCCATTTTCATGGCTCGGAGTTTCAACGATCTCTCATTTCATGACTCGGCAACAACCAATCCTTCATGTTCGTTCATGCATAGTATATTATATATACAAGTTCTCTTAACCATTACCGGTTATCGAAGTGATCCATTTAAGAAGCCTATCTGAATATCTGTTACTGATATTCATCTGACATCCTGCATCTTAAATTAAGTGATTAGGACAACGCAACCAGCACTTGCGATACTTTGGCCAAATATTTTCACATGCTTTGCATGATCATATTCCTGGATGTGATACACATCAATGGAATACGTCCTACACTTCACTTCACCTGTTATCTAGAATGGTCTTTCCTGGTTCCTACCAGTCCTTTCAATTTACGGTTAGGTTCAAATTTCCAATTTCCAACTAGTAATATGAACGAATATAGGAAGGTACTCATGGTAACTAAAGATATGCAGACATACGATGTCGTTCCCCACGACTCCGTGTGTCTAGTTATCTTTAGTCCTCCGGAGTCACTCCGTATACGTGATCATACTCCTATCCCCAGCCAAGAACTTCACATTCAGCCTATGTATTCTTGATGTTTTAATTCGGGAGGGCATTGTAATATGTCAGCTATAACATTGTGTCGTCATGAAGACCCCGTCTTCATGAAGACACCGTGCTGTAGCTGGCGTATGTCAATGTCCTACGGAATCCTCCCATCGAGAGTACACATCCTGCTCAAGTGATTTGGATATGATTTTAATATTTAAGATCAACTTTCAGTAACCATGTTGATCCTTTATCCTCGTTCCTGTTATAGTTGTATGTAGCTAAGAGAGACTAAATCAATCCTCTAGCTTGCTATGCATCTTCTCCTTCGTACAGAAGGGCTGCATTTTCTCTACTTGGTTTTCTTCTTAATCTTTGGATTAAGCCGCCCGTTACCGACGGACGTGATAAGTTTAACCTATTAAACTTAACCAAGATTTTCCCAACTGTAACTAAATTCAGAATTCCAGCTTATTAGACGTCATTTAAACGAGGTCTAATTCCCAATAAATGTATTCATTTATTTTCCTTAACCTTACATAGTTAAGGTCCATTAGCTCTAGATATATTTATCCCATATCTTTTCTTGCTGGATTTAACATACGAGGTTATTAATGGAGTTCGAAAACGAAGTTCGGTTACTCCTAATTTAATTGATATTCCTTAGCTTCCATGCTAATCCTGAATACCTATCAGTTATGGAATCATATTCTTCCTAATCCCTTTTAATGTCAATTAAGAATTCATCTTTACCCAAGTATGAACTAATTGCACATTTCAACTTAAAAGTTGCATTTAGGTAAGAATAGATATCAATTCCTTTTTAACATCCATTTAAGGACAATTAAATAAATCCAAATCAAGAAATAACATTTTATTTCCAATTAATCAACAATATCAAACTGATATAGTTATTAAAATATCACACTTGTATTTGTATTCATCAATCCATTTCATAATCCATACATTTGCCAATCCAACTGACTGGACTTTATTTATATAAAATATCGTTACAACTCATAGATAGAAGAATGTACTTTCTTCTTTTCACAATTCCTCGTAGAGGAATAATAACTAACAAATACAATTCATCTTCTGATAATCAAAAGAAGCATCAGAAAACAGCCATGTCTTCATTCTAATCAATTTCCATCTGCAAAATTACTTGCACGGGTCAGTTCAATGAACTGAGCATATTAAGCACTTGTCATTAAAATGAAGTGCTTCAATTAACTGTCTCAATAAAAGAACCCTGCTTTTTATGAAACGACAGTATGAACATCAATCAAGAATCAAGCATCAAAAGAATGGACAGCATAACAACTGAACCATCTCAATACCATCCCAATCAGCCAAGAATTGTTGTCCTATTTTCCACATAACCGTTACAAGTTCCAAATTACAATATTTGTAAAGTTTAGGAATACAAGTAGCATACTGCTGATATAACTTAACTGTTATCCTTTCTATTCCTTTCATTAGTAATAAATGCAAAAGGTAAAACTAACTGAAACGTAAACCAATTACTTTCCTTTCAGTTCATGCAACACATTTGATTCCAAGCAATCATGCACAGACGAGAAAGCAAACAGCAATGCATATAGTTGCTCATACCCTTGAAGCGATACAAAATTCGTTCTTAACGATTATAGATTTCCAACTGTATGAAAGAAGAAAAGATCATTTTTCCAAGTTATCCATCCACATTCCTATTTCTTTCCTCATGACTGTCCTAAAAACTGAATCCAAACGAGACACAAATCAAGATAACAGTTCAGAGTGAAACTTACAAAATCCATTCGGAATTCACTTTCCAGCAGCAAGAATAATTTCATTCATAATCAGTTTTAAATGAAAAAAAGGAAAAATTTATCATCCTTATCAATACTTCATTTAAATCAGGCTCATATGAATACCCAAAGACAGGTTAGTACAACATCGTATTTATCATAGATCAAATAGTATAAGGATGCATACTATGTACTTACCGTACTAGAAGACTCCATACTTCTTTCATTGTATTTTTAACCAAATAAACAGTTATAAAATCATGCAATCAATTATTTACATGACCTTCTATATCCGTGATCGCATACAGTTCAAAATACAATTTACACATTGCTGTTACCTACAGCAAGACTAAATCATAATGCACAGTAAGGCTCTAATGCTATTTCCAGAATTCAACAGCAAGAAGAGAAGAATTCATTCCTTTCACCTTTCAATAAGAAAACAACCATTTTCTTCAAACTCAACAAGAATTGTTCAGGTCGGTTTCATTTCTTTTAAATGACTGTGCAAAATCGGAGACCGCAAGAAACATTTAAATGTTCCATTTGTACAGAAAAACACAGCACTCAGGAAACAATTTAAATGCCGTTGTCCTCTCTACTGACTGAACTTGTAAAGTTCAATAAACCCCCCCCCCCCACCCCCGGCTACTGATTTTATCAAATCAAAACAGCAGAAAGAAGAAGAGTTCGTTTCCCCATAATTTCAGTGAGAACAATCATTTGTTCAGAATGAATAAAAAACACCCAAATCGTGTTCATCTCAGCATGACAGTTCAACTCCAAATGGCAATTGAACAATCGTTCAACAATGAATAGCAGACTCACATAGCCTGAACTGTTTCAATTTAATACACCATAAGCAATGAAGACTTAATTTGAGTTCCTTACCAATAAATGTTTCTACCCGAATCCATTTTTCTATTCACAATGATGTACAGAACCCAAAATGCGATTTTCATACAATAATACCCTTATTAATAAAAACCCGCATAGGATATCAGATGCACAACAAGGTACAGTCAAGACAGATCCAAACTGCCTACTCATTTCCAAAAAATTTCCATATTATACATAAATAAAAAGCCGAGTTCTTGTTCACAACTACAGTCTGAACTGGAGATCAAACCACCTCAATTAAGACATAACAAATCAACTTTCCACCAAGGCAAGAGGAAGTATAGTTCATAAATATTCATTCATTGCACAGAAATGCAAAGCCAAGTTTGTAATCGTGTCCAGTCTGAACAGGAAGACCAAGCAGCATCAAATAACACAACAAATCATCCTACCTTCACAACAAGGAAGGAATCTAATCAAATGCAAGTTCAGAAGAAAAACCATTAACTTTTTCCTACTTTCACGAATACCCAATACGTATTCGTTCATTCCATAAACAAGAAAAGGCACAGCAATAAAAATATTGTTATTACTTCCTTCAAATCAAGTTCATATGCTCTTGAAAACCCAAAAGCCATTTCCATCAAAAACCAAAACAGCAGAAGGAAAAGGATCTATTTCCTTAACAATTTCAATAAGAAACTACTTCAAACATCTACTATTTCTATCATTCCAGTTCGTATTAGCAATGGAACGATTAATTCAATAATGAAAACAATTCATACAACATGTACAGTTTCATAACACACATGACGAGTTCCTCATTACTGTCAACCAAACCCGCGCAGCATGGAGGTGTTTCCATTCAAAGAAAATGCAAGGATAGATTAATCACAACAACAAGAAATGATTTTACCTATTTCATTCCAAACAATGACAGCAAAATTGATTAAACCCAAAACCCAAGAGCAGGGTTGTTTTAATGAGACGCTTAAACAAAGCAAGTGTTTTTAAAGAGAAGGGCTTAACATGCCTGCAAATTTCTTTCCCGAAACTCGAAGAAAACCGCGTTTACAGAAGGTGTTTCCTTCCACGGCGACAGCAGCGAGCTTCCAAACAATCCCTTCCTCTTCAAGCTCAGCAACAGCCACCAAATTTCCAAAGAACAGTGATAAAAACCAAATGAAACTGGTTCGACTGAACCAAGCAAAAACCAAATGCAGAGCAACTTCTCATAATAGTAGCATTTTCAGAATAGTAGTTATATCCTTATGGTATTCAGCCCCAGAAGGATGAGCATGGTTTGTTTCCTAGTCATCTAATTGGTCCTTACCTAAGTATGATCACTACACAAAGGTATGAAACCACTTTCATTTTTTTTAGGTTATTTTGGGACCATTTCCTAATCTTCATCTTATTGTCGTAAAGTTTTTGAGTGATGGGCTGCCAACTATATGGTTGATTATGGAAGTTCCAAACATGAATTTGGTAAAACTTGTATTAAAGGTAGATGATGAAAAAGAACTTGGCGTGAAATTTACACATGGTATCTCCCTTAAGGAGGTGGGAATCGATGATGGAAATTTGATCGCTCTTTATAAGAACAATAATTTTTAGAATTTTGAGTTTTTTGTGAGTCTTTGCAATATTGCTATCATTAATTTTAGACTGTCATATATCATGTTTGTTGCCACAAACAAGAAGGCAACCATTAAAGCTAGTAATTTTCATTTTTTCAAGCCTATTCTAATCACTTGTGATGAATTTTCATTTGTCACCACTTCATTGGATGGTAGGATGCACATTTTCAATCATATGTTGGAAACATTGTTGTGGTCGTGGACAACGGTAAGTACGCAACCTGGGAGACTCTTTTTGGTGTTCTAAGCATTCACTTTTGGGAAAGAATATATTCTCCTATAGCAAGGCTATGTGGTAAATGATATATCGTCTCTTTTATTATAGGGGTTAGATCATGAGGATATTTAACCCATTATTGACAAGAATGCTAAGGAATTGGTACCACAAAGTCAATATATCATGAAGGAAAGAGGGAAGAAGAATCTTAATGCCATTGAAAGGTATGGACTGAGTGAGATAATGTCCTATTTATTTCTGCATATTCATATTTATTTTCCACTTGAGGGAAATGATGAGTTTGAAGATGAAATCTGCAAAATAATGTATGTGATACCTTTGATGCAAATTTGTGTATATGATCATCTTGAGAGAGGTATATGGTGGCAAGATCTATCTCACTTAACAGGTACATGAGCTCATATTCTGGAACACTACAGTTTGTTTTGTCTTTTGTGCATGGAAATTGGAAAAATAAGTTTGGAATTGCTTGAGGGAAAGCAATTGGGGAAGGGAGGACTGAAATTTCCCACTTCCTAAAATAATCAGTCAAAGACCTTTAGCCCAATTTTGTTTCCTGATGGCTAAAGGGTGATAGAAAGGGAAACTTATCATAATGATAATTATAAAAGTGCAAAATAATATAATATTAGAAGCACTTTACATTAATTTATTAATGATAAAGTCAAATTAAAAAATAGAAAATAAAAATATAAAGTGATAAAGTAAAATAAGAAAAAGGGGAATATCACTTTATGTTTATTATTCTCCCTTAGGATAAAATGCGACCCCTTTGGAGGATGAAAAAGGGTGGAAAAATCATTAAATGCGGGAGGTGAAATCTAATTCAAAGATGAGGGTGGTTGGTTGTCCAAGTTCATCTATAAAAGCAAGTCTACTTGCTTATAGAAAGCATCATTTTCTATTTTATATAATTTTGATTTCTTTCTAAGCTTGAAAGCTTTACAAAGTATTTTCTAAGGACAAAATTTTTAGAGATATTCTCTTGAGGACGAAAACCCTCTAAGAGATCTAGTGGAAGGAATAAAACCCTTCTCCTGGTTAAGCGGATTCTTCATTCAGGGGTTTCCATCGCATATCAAGGAGTTAGCTGATTTTCCAGTTGTTTTCCAATTGTATTGAGGGTTGAAGTTGTAGATCTATATGAGGTTTTAAAGAAGAAGATTTTTTTTTGTGTTTCTTATTTGTTTCCAACCTTTTCTTGATGGAGTGACCTATCTATGGAGCTGGTTTGTGGGGTTCCAGAGCTATTTATGATCAGATTTTGATTGTTGTTTATATGTCTAATTTTTTAGAGATCACAACAACGAACTTGCATAACTTTTGGTTCAAGGATTTGGCACTTTTCATGTGTATGAGGGTAGCTATCTGAAAATTTATTATAAATAAATTCAACATGTTTTGAATCTCAAATATGGTATTACTCTCATGAGTCCATTTTTGAAAATTTTGTTGATTTGTTTCCATTAAAGATTCAATGGTTTTAATACAGATTTGGTGGGTTTACATCTCCATACCTAGCCGCATTTTCTATATAAAAATTTGATTTACATCCATAAATTTTGGAATATCTTTAATAAATTGATGCATTGGATTGGGATTTTCCTAAAATCCATTTGGGCTGGAAAATTTTCCAATTGGGGACATTACATTTGAAGATTGCACCAAAATCATTATCGCTCGAATAATATATGAAATGAAGAATTACATCCCATGTTATAAGTGGTAGGCTATATTGAGGGAAGTTTTCCTTGTTTAAGGTATACTTTCCCATAAAATTTGATTGGTTGCTAAATTTTATAACATATGTTAAATCGATCACCAAGTCAGGAAGATGAAGGGTGGAGATAAACAATCCAATTCTTGGTGATATCCCAATCATATTAGTCAAACATTTCTTAATGGCTTGAGGAAAATTTGGAAGGGATAGACACAAGTGTGAAGACAATGTTGAAATTGATTGAAAAGTGAGGACAATAGAGATAATAGTTCTTCAAGAAGTAGTAGATCATACACAGAGTCTGAGAAACCACGAGAACCTCATCTCAAACTTTAGAGGCTAATGGAGGAGAATGAGATACTAAGAAATGAGTTTTAAATTATAAAAGGGCCTAGGCATGAACAAGGTTACCCAACAAAAAATCAAGGACTAAGAAGAGGATGGATTATTGCAGAATAATGGAAGTAGGCTTATAGGAATGGAAAATAATTTTTCTTCTTGGAAGAGTCAAATGTACACCCTAAAATTTGAGATTGAATATATGTAACACAAATCATCAAGGGTGCATGAAGAGAACAATGCATTGAAGGTGAAAAATGAAATGGGTATTTAGAAGCTAAACTATACAAAGGTAGAGATTAAATATTTGGAAGATAAAATCTTAAAAGTCTAGACAAAAATCAAAGACTTAGATAAGAAAAATCCATTAAGTTCCCTAACCTCAATGACCTCGAAGTTTTACATTCTAGCTTGATAAATGAGAAAGAAAGTCTTGAAGCAATGCTTTTACTAAAAGAGGACATTATGGAAAGCATAGAGGAAAAATTGAATGATTTGATGAAGAAAAACTTAATAATATCTTGAACATTGGATGCTTCAACTCAAGAGCAGAAAGACCAAATTCAAATTCTATGAAAAATAATTTTTGGTCTACAATACTAAAACAAAAACAATGTCAGAACACTCAATACAAACTAAAGAGAAGCACAACATGTTTGTAATCATATTGACATATCTAAAAGAAGAAAGAATAGTTTTCTAGTGACATCCTTACTCAACAATTTTAGAAAAAAAGGCCCTTTAAAAATATGAAATGTAATAAATTAATTCATTTATTGAATTAATTAAATATCATAATTTGTAAAAGACATGATGTACAACTCAAGTTGACTCAACTTGATAATAGAGATAGGTTGGGTTAAAAGTATTTTTATAACTAATTTTGAAAGAATGTGCTTATAAAAGGCTGAGATGTAATTATAAAGGGGACTGACTCAACCTCTCTTTTATCTCCTGATGTTGGAGGATAACAATCGTAAGTTTGTGTAAATTATTTTCTCCTTATTTAATGAATAAAATGCTTCTCTCACTACGGTATTGATGTTCCTTAGTTATAAACTTTGTCATTCCATTAGTGATGGGATGATACCATTGATGTTTTTTTCTCCTTTGTGGTGTATTTAATGCTCTGATATTTAGATTTTGTTTTGGTTTTCAAGGTACATGGACTTTGTGCCATATCTATACGGTTTGAGGGATTATAAAGACTTTGTGCTTTGTAATTTTCATTCATCATTGTATTCTATCATTCGTGTGAGAATGAGAGAGGTTTTGTTTTGTGTTTATGTTTGAGATATCTCAGTAGTTCTCTAAGTTTATTTTTTTGTAGATTTTAGTATATCTCTCTTTATTTTTCCTTCCCAATTTGGTTTCCCTTTGTGCTTCCTAGTTAAAATCACCAAAAATATTAACACCCCAATCATATGAGGGAACTACCCCTCTCAAACATAGAGGACCGTCACCCTGTCGATAAGTGAAATTCCCTAAATGTTACAGATTTTATATGCTTCCATTGTGTGAATCAAGAATATATAAAGAAACATAAAATCCCACCACCAGGACGACTCCACCTTAGTTCTCTACAATTGGTTTTATGATTATAAGGGTATTAATGTGTTTTCATGCCCCAAACATTACCATGTTCTCTTTTCAAATCAATGATAGGGATCTAAGGTCAGATGATGGAAATTAGAGGTCTAACAATGCTGGAGGTATCTCAAAAATGGCCCCAGTGACACAAAGGAGCTCATGTTTGAGTGAAGCATGATGGGATTAGGATAGGCCTATTTTTTAATGGCCTGAAAAGGGCATGAAGAGACTACCAAGGCTCAATTACCATGTTCTCTTTTCAAATCAATGATAGGGATCTGAGGCCAGATGATGGAAATTAGAGGTCTAGCAATGTTGGAGGTATCTCAAAAATGGCCCCAGTGACACAAAGGAGTTCATGTTTGAGTGAAGCATGATGGGATTAGGATAGGCCTATTTTTTAATGGCCTGAAAAGGGAATGAAGAGACTACCAAGGCTTAAAATGGGATATTTTGATGGGAATAATTATTTGAGGAAGTGAAAGAGAAAGTGATGGCTAGGTTAGTGATGTTTTCTAGTATGGTAGATGTGGTAAGATCATATATGTATTGGGGAGGATATGCTTGCTAGGTTTTAAAATAAACATGATTTTCATCATGCAAATTATGGTTGAGGTTGTCCATCACTATTTTGGGAATCCACCACTCACCCCTTCCAGACATTTTTCTTTATGTAGTGTAGTAGTTGAGTGTAAGTGGTAGTTATTTTTTAGGGGATGAAAATATTTTGGGTTTCTTGATTCATGCAATCGGGCGGTGTAAATAGATCTTCGTATTTCTCTTTGAGTTCATTAAATACAATTAGTAAAGTGTTTTCCCCTATGGTTAGGAAACATGGTAGTGCCTTTTGCCCTAAAATGGATAATGATATGTTGTGAATACATGCATGCAGATATCTAGGAATATTTAAATAATAAAGAGAAAGGAAAAATAAGGGATTGGAAGGGTGGGGAAAGCATGATCTACCTTATGAAGAGCTTGATCTAGACCTAATGTTTGGGTTATCTAACCTAAAAACAAATCCTTGACTTACTTAGAGTTGGTCAATTAGCTTCTTAGGTAAGGTACTTTGTTATAGACTTCCTCACTTTATGTATTTTGATTTAATTTTTGGGAAAATATTTTATACTCTACAAAATGGTTAATTAGTTTTTAATTAGTGAAAATATAATTTTATAAGAGTTATTGTCTTCTAGACTGAGAGTATAGATCTACCCTTTTTTTTTTGGTGATAATGAAAGAAAGAGAATAAGAGAAATTAGCCTATGGAAAGAAAATAATAACCTCACTGAGCCCTTTAATGTATGCCCGATTTTGAATGTTGTTTTCTTACATCATTGTGGATTAACATGTTGAACATTTTTTTCATTGGCTATTTAATATTGTATTTCATTACATTCTGGTTTATAATGTACTATATTGTATTCTTCTTTATTCATGTCTATAGTTTCTTTGTATTGGCCTATTATTTCATTGTAGAATTTAAAAATATTTACAAACATTAATAAAATGGGTGCTAAAACATTTGTGAGGGATTGTCTCCTTTACATTTAATAATTTATTATACAAGAATTTACAATATGATAATGAAATTGATGTCAAAATTGCTCGATTTTCAATATTATTGTATCTTTACAAGATGATGAACATCTGTCCTAAATCATTATTATGTATTTAGAATAAATTTCCAATAATCTAACACCTTTAATATCTCATATGGGGTCGTTTTTGTGGTTGTGTGATAAGTTGTGTCATATCACTTTGTAAGAGGTAACCACTTGAACCAATATTGTTGTCGCTCATAGGAGAAACATTGCAGGAATTTTTTGTGTTTCCCAACATTTTTGACTATTTCTATTTAACCATATATCTATGGGTGATACCTAGATTTCATCTTTAATTATGTTCCCTTTATGTGGAATAAATCTATCCAAAAATGGCTAGTAAAGTTCAACTCATGATCTGATAAAATCAAAGCGAGGATGTCATGGAGGTAAAGATATGCTCAAGAAACGTTTTGGTGATGGTTGAGGAGGTGTACGGGTGGGCTAAGGAATAGAAGTGGGTGTACTTGGAGATGTATTCCACCACCACCAAGATGACTGATTTACTCTTAGATTTTGGAAGGACCTCGATGAGATCAATGAAAATATATTTCTAGATCAAGCTCGTGAATGAGGATACCTAAAATTAGCATAGGTACTAATATTATAGTTTCAAAGAGACACACGATCACCAATGATGATGAATTAAAGGGATCCCAAATGGAGAAACATATATAGGGGCCACTAATGGGAATGATGCTACTTATGGGTTATATAATCCCACTAAACTATAGTGTACACCATGTCATAGGGTACTCAACCACATACCCATTCAATAACCTTAATCCTCATACAAGAATAAAGACGAGTACACAGGGACCATACTTTCACCCACATGTATTGAGATATCCACAAACTAGTTTATTAGACATATGAAAAAGAATAATATATGTAAATTTAAAACAATATAAAGGAATTTTAATACAGAGGAAGACCCAAAAATTTAAGCAAACATAAAGTAAAAAACTCATAGTTATTTTACCAATGAGAACTCATGATACCCCAATAGCCTCTGATAAAACACAACAAATATAGGTAGCATGAGAAACAAAATGATAGAAAGGGAGAAGGAAAATTGAATACATTACTTCAAGATGAAATAAAGACAAAGCATGCCCCAAAACAATATCATCAACTTACTCATCATATACAATAGGAGAGTAATAATACAAACAAAAAACATGATTGGGTTTTAAAGGATAATAAAAATGACATATAATGATGTATGGATATGCTAGTATAAAAAAAATGAGAAAGAGACATGTACCTAAAGGGAGAAAGAAATGGATGGAGATCTTGTAGACACAAAATCACGCACTTAGGTACATTTCTATGTCCTAATCACATACTACTATTCATATGATTCCTAAGCAAGAAAAATAGTAATTAACAACTATCTTTGGCCTCTTTGTTTTGTTTCTAGTCTTCTTTCTAGTCTTACACACCCTATAGCCTAGTTGTTTTTTTACTTGTTTATTTTTTTATTACTCTAGACACCATCGCCCAGCCAGGACGCCAGGGCCTAGGCACCCTCGTCCTTCAGGGATGCCCCTGATCTCTTTCTATCTTGCTCGCCTCTTTTACCTTTTGGGCCTCTTATTTTCTTATGGGTCGACCTTTTAGTTGTCAATTATATAAATACAAGTATATGTTACCAAAATAAAGGACCAAACACTAAGCATCTATTATCACCATGTAAGGTTGCATCCAAAGGCATCTAAGAGCAAAGAAGGCATTCATCTAGCACTCTTCCAAGGGACAAGAGACTACGTTTTCTGCATACTCACATAGGAGGAGAAGTTCATTTTTTCATCCACACATCTATTTACATTGCCACATCTAACTATTTCCCACTATCACATGCATTTGCACAATTTCTACACACACACAAGAACTACATGGAGTTTGAGATGTAGTGCAGTGATTGGTCGTAAGTTCTCTCTGTCAAATGACCATCGGGGTCAATTTGACTCCCCATTTGCATATTTCTTTTTTAGTATTTGATGTAGTTTGGAGTTTTGTAGGATATCATTTGTTTTGTAGGTTACAGGTGAACTCTGCAATCATCCAAAAACATATACCCAATCAAACGTGAAGGTTAGTGACATTGGTGTGTCACAAGAAAACCTAATTTCTGAGCTCTTATGTAGTCACAGGTGCCTAACAGAGGTATCGGGTGCCTAGGGTCGATCACCCTAGTCCAAGTGCCCTAGTCTTGGCACATCCAAAATTCATAATTTATTAGGCATAGTTGTGATAGTTTTCTCCTCCTTGTCATCAATTTTCCAATCCAAAATACTTTGGGATCAAGTGTGAAATCAGATAACTCTTCTACCTTGTCTCTTGCACTTAGGATTTTATATTTCTTTAGCTTATTGCTTGTGTCAAATATGTACTTTAGTTTTTATTTATCATACATGAATATGTAATTAGGATTTCAAAAATTTCATATTTGTTAAATAATTTGGTGAACCCTTCATTCGAACACTCTCATACCTTTCTTTCTTATTTTTACTTCAATATCCTAAGTTTCTTCCATCATGGCTATTTCTCTTTATGCATTTTTGCATGCTAATTCTAAATGTAAGCTAAATCAACTCTCTCCTGGCGAATACTTACATTCTTGCTAATACTCCTTCAGATCATGTATATTAATTATTCGTTGATGTGTTTTCTCAACACCTTACCTTGTCATCTGATGTAGTTGTCATTCTTTCTATTTACGACAACGATCCCCCTCTTTATATTAATGATTGCATATTTAACATAGGCATTAGGTGGTTACTAGTTGATAATGGATCTGAGATAAATGTTTGTAATCTTAGATTTCTTCAATAGCTTGGCCTTTCCTCCATAATCACAATCCAACATTTTTTTCCATTCGTAGCTATAATTCTTCTGCATGACTATGCATGGGCCGTATCACCTTACTTGTCACGGTTGAGCCAAAAATTGACCCTATGGTATTCTTTGCCATCGACGCCAAAATCCTACAATATCTTACTTGGTAGGATGTGGCTTCACGATATACAGGAAATAACTTATACAGTTCATCATTGTGTTAAATTCCTGCATGACGGTTGTTTTATATTGTTCTTTCTAACCACGACCCATTCAAATATTGCACTCTAGACCAACTCAATACTCTCCATACTCTATTTCTCTATCACAATGTTGGTCATCTCCATAGTCCTACATATCTCACTAACTATTATCAACTCGCGGAACATCCTACCTCTATCACTGACATGATTCATCTCTAGGGATCCATTTGTGCATTGGAAACCATACCTTCTGCTTCAACCCTCCAAGAACACTCCATGTTAGCACCTCCTCCATTTACATGCACTCTTCTCATCCATGACTCTTATTGGTCACACATTCTGCTTGATCTTACTTGCTCAGACATTGTTTGTACACATGATGTATTCATCTGACTTGGATTCACATTGAATCATCTCCACCCACCACATCACTCTCCTCACCTTTATCATGGATGTATCTTTGTTATTGTTGTGTATGGTCTTTGTGTCCTTCATTTTCTAGTCTTTTTTACACGCACTTCTCGTACCTCTCCACTTACACTTGGAATATCTTGGCTTGGTTACATTGGGAGTACTTTAGATCCTACTTGCACTAATCTAACATTCTTCATGCATTTTGACTACATATTTATTTGTGATGATTCATTTCTTGGCTATACTCCAAATCTCACCTACTGGTATGCTCATGGTTGTCCACTACCACCTTTCACTGATGAGGAATACACAATGGGCATGTACAATTTATGCCATAGTGGATCCTTATATGATCAACTACATACTATTAATTACCAGGTCTCTGACACATCTCCATTTGGCTTTGACCATGTGGCAATGATGATATCTTAGACGATGTTACCTGATTCTTCTCTACATTATACACTTGGGGGGAATCATGCTTACTCCTCATAGCATTATAAGGTGTCTAACATTTCTAATTTTACGCTATGTGCTTCACATCTATCCTTTGTCATTTATTGTACATACATTGATACACATAACTTGCAACATCATTACCATATAGCCCACTCTTGTGATGTGGTTCACACTTGACTGTTGAGGGAATAGTACATACATAAACCTTACACACTACACATTTCATGCTTTGTGTTTCATGATGCATATTTCTAGCACTCCATTCCCATACATCATATCCTATTCTACAATATACGCTTTGCACTTCATGTTACAATTTTTGTGCACATTTTCAAATGTTTTCTCGATGATGCACTCTTGTTTTATGGTTCATTCTTGACTATCGAGGGGTCTTTTATAAATGAACCTCATCTCATATTCATCCACATATGCTTGGGGGGAACGCTTCTCCTATAACATTCACATTGCATATCATTCCATTCCACTCATTCACAACATATTACATATCTTATTTACACATACTCTTGTTTGCTTATACTTGTTACATGTACACTTTGTTTCACACACTAGATAAATACTTAGTATGTCATTATATTTCTATATATACACATGCACATTCACTGGTTCTTTAGTTGTGAATGTAGACTTCCTACAGATCCATATATGCAACAATGATGTTTTGCATTGGACCTCTTACCAATCCCACCAAGGCTCCTGGGGGCATCTACATTTCTACTCTTATGTATCACATGTTCTATTGTTTCAATATTTACTATTTCATATCCTTACTAACACACTACTTTATATCGGAACATACACACTTTGACATACTTTTTATCTCTTTAACATGATAATGGGTGCTTCATGTGCAATATTTTCCTTGCAGGCACTATTTTCCACCATGGTTGTTTGATACTTTTCTTACTACTGTTTTCCACTATTTTTCAGTGTATGTAATTGTTTGTGGGATTTTCCCTATGTCTTGTTTGATCATTGCTTATATGCTTTTGGCCACTTTGGCCTTGATTGTACTGTGACATTATGAGTGATGTCCCATGTTTAAAACCTACTTTTCGTGGTCTACTTTGTTTACACTATTGTTTGTTTACATTATCTTCTATAACATGTTTGTCACTTTTTTTACCAACACATGTTTCTAGCCATATTGTTTGTATGTGTCTTGGTTTCTACCAAGCACATTCCCTCCCCCTGTAGGGTATCAATTTCAAATTAGAATTAGGTCCTCTCCTTTATGTCACATCCTCCTAGCGGTGTCGCATGCACCCCAAACAAGAGGGGTATACATTGGGTGAATCAATCGCCCCATACAATGGCTCAGAGATTCATTACAAGACTACACATTAACAGTTACAGAAAGGACCAGATTCTAACTTGGGTCCTCAGTTCAGCACAAACACTAGTGCACAGATACAAACACTAGTGCCTAGGAACTCATGGCCTTTCTTGGGCACCTATGACTAGGGGGCAGTTACAGTTACTTTCTCAGATCAACACATTTTCAACATTTCACATAGTAGTTTTCATAGTACAAACACATTCCTCCAACAATCATAATGCATTCTATCTCCTTTTTATATTTCCTGGGATCAAACTGGAACAACATGGAACTAAACGTAGATAACACCATCTGTAGTGGTGCATAAATTTAGGAAATAGTCATGGATGGAGAGTAAAACCAGACCTCTCTCCTCAACATTCTTCTGTCGTGGCATGAGATCGCCCAAAAAACTTGCACTTGGCATGAGATCACCCAAAAAACTCATACTTGGTGTGAGATCACCCAAAAAAATCATTCTTCACAATATTTTCAGGACACTTTTCTATCCTTTTACACTCTTCTACATCATGTGCACTTTGTTTTTTTACTTTTCTTCACAATATTTTTAGGACACTTTTCTATCCTTTTACACTCTTCTACATCATGTGCACTTTGTTTTTTTTACTGCTTTTTCATATTTACATACTTTACATGTTTTTACAGATTTTTCATAACATGTGACTTTGACTACTCTTTCGCTATTCTTTTGCAGGTTCATCCTTAATACACAACAAGAAGCAGCCCCACATCAATCTACAACAACAAAAGGTACAACACCATACAACTCATATGCTTCACCCCTAGGGCCACTTCCTCTTTCTTAGCTTCCATGCTTCATTTTTTATCACTCCACGCTTTCATTTGTCTCCTCAACATGCTTTTTCCATCACACTATACATGGTCATCAGGTACACATCTCTTATATACTTTATGTTATCAAGTATTCACTCAACAACGTAAAGTGGGGGAAAATGTAGACGTAAAATCACACACTTGGGTACATTTCTAGGTCCTAATCACATACTATTATTCATATGATTCCTAAGTGAGAAAACTAACAATTGACAGCTATCTTTGGCCTCTTTGCTTTATTTTTGGTCTTCTTTCTATTCTTACACACCCTATAACCCAGTTGATGTTTACTTGTTTATCTTTTATGACTCTAGACACCAACACCCATCCAAGACATCAGCGCCTAGGCTCCCTCATCCTTCTAGGTTCCCCCAACCTCTTTCTATCTTGCTCGCCTCTTTTGGGCATCTTATTTTCTTATGGGTCGGCCTTTTAGTTGTCAATCATAAAATTCAAACAAGGGAATCATAAAAATGCAAATGTATGTGACCAAAATAAAGGACCAAGCTCTAAACATATATTATCACCACCTAAGGTTGCATCCAAAGACATCTAGGGCATCAAAGGCATTCATCTAGAACTCATTCAAGAGACAAGGGACCTTATTTTCTGTATACATGCATAGGATGGGGAGTTCATTTTCCATCCACACATCTATTTACAATGCTACATGTAGTTATTTCTTGCTATCACATGCACTTACACAAGGGATTCCTAGGGCACGATTTCTACACACACGCACAAAAACTACATAGAGTTTGAAATGTAGTGTAGCACTCGGTCATAAGTTCTCTCTGTCAAGTGACCGTCAGAGTCAGTCTGAATCCCCATTTACATATTTCTTTTTTAGGATTTGATGTAGTTTAGGCTTTTGCAGGATATCATTTATTTTGTAGGTTACAGGAAAATTTTGTGTTCATCCAGAGACATAAATGCAATCAAAATAAAATGTTAGCAATATTGGTGTGAAATAAGAAAACCAGTTTCTGAGATTTTGCGTAGTCACAGTCACCCATCAGAGGTCTCTGGCACCTCGACGCCGTCACCTCGGTCCAGGGGACCTAGTCCCGACACATCCAACAGTTACAAAATTTATCAAGAATAGTTACGACATTTTTCTCCTCCTATTCATCAGTTCTCTAGTCCATAATACTTTGGGATCAAGTGCAAAATCAGCTGAGCCTTCTACCCTCTCTCTTGCACTTAGGGTTTTATATTTCTTTAGCTTATTGCTTGTGTCAAATTTTTAATTTAGTGTTTATTTATCATACGTGACTCTACAATTAGGATTTCAAAAATTTCATATTTGTTAAATTAGAGCCACACATAAACGCCATTATCATGGTCTCTAGAACTATATGTTAATGAGTTAATGAACATGAAGAGGAGGGGTGAAGCTATTGAAGCAAATGAACAATACAAGGACAAAAAGATGAAAGAGATCACATAATCAAACTAGAAAATAACAAGAGAGATAATGATCTACCAAGGGAACAAGTAAATGAAGTAAAAATACCATAGAAAATGGGTAACAATAATTAACCACAATAAAATAAGTTCTAGACCAAAATATAGTAAGAGTGCCTAAAGGAAGGGATGTATTGAAAATAAAATATATTCATTTTGTAATTACAAACATTAAAAATAAAAGAAAACAACTTGAGAGACCAAAATGAGGAGGCCAAGTTAAGGGTGGAAGAAGTAAGAGGAGCGCCACACAAATAGAGAAAGCTCATATAGAAACAATTCATAATGAAAATAAGAGAAGAAAAGGAAAGACATGACATAGTTCCAAATATCATTATCAAAGGAATGAAGGACTATGGTGAAGATGAAAATAATAACAAAATAACGAGATATTTTATTGAAGACCGATCATAATAAACATGTCATATCCATCAAGAAACTAGGATCAAAAAAGTGATAAGAAGAAGAAAAGGTAGAAATGTAAGGGTTACCATAAAAATAATAGAATATAGTAACATAATACTAAGGAACACATGGTTTCTTATAGGTGCACAACTCTACCTAGAAGGAAACCTAACCCTAGTACAACAAGAAGAGAGAAGGAAGGAATGCGAGAAAGAAAAGGAAACAAGATACGTAGAAAAATAAGCATTATTACAAAATGGAAAATCCCAAATCAACCATCAAATGACACACGAGAAATAAGGATTTAGGCCCCCCAGGAGCACTTGACCATGGTTAGTAGGAATTGTAGAGGTTACCCTTCTAGAAGAGGTTCTAGATTGTGGCCCATATTCTTACTAAAACTCGTGAATATGATGGTTCCTAGGTCCCAAATTTCAAAGGGTATAAAAATATCAATTTTGAATGAAAGTATTGAATTTGGAAAAGGGCGTATAAGAGTAATAGTGCTAATTACATAAACATGTTGTTGAGTTATAAAAGTAAAGAAAAATGACCCATAGAAGAAATAATATGGATAAAAATAATATAAAATGAGTTAAAAAATTAGGATCTCTACCTACTACTTTGCGCTGAGATTCTTGAAAACATATTTATAAAAGAACTTAAACTATGAAGACAGTTATTTATCACTAAAAAGTGTAATGAAATTACTTAGGTAGATTCAATAGTAAATCTCATAGTTGAACACATAAGTATATCAATAGCAATAATTCACAATTATAATAGCAAAATAGAACAAATATTTAATATTTGATAGAAACTAGAACAAAATATATGACTTCACCACTTTGAGTAGGGGGAAACCTCCATAACCTTACAATAAGAATATAATACGCAATAACCATATATACCAAATGAACTGTTATTATTCTATATATAATGTTTTTGCCACCTTTTGTTCGTAAGGGGTTCAATGTGAATCAAAGAAATTAGTTATTTGATTGATCCATATGACCAAATGCTTCCAATCAAACTTATGTGTATCCACCTTTGGTAGCATGTTTTGAATCCCTATATTGGAGCCACATGGGTTTTGATCTTGTGATGGATTTGAATTCAGGTTTATTGAAGATCTTATGTGAACAACTAATCTATACTTGTAAATAATCTAGGTTTGTGGTGATACATGTAACCTATGGATGGAATTATCATTGAGTTGTGTTTAAGTTATCATTGAGCACATCTAGATCATTATTTTGTTTTCATGTTTTAGACTTCTACCTAGAATTGGGCAAATTTTATGGAAGCATCTAAATCAAGAGATTCCAATCCATACCTTCATTGAGTGGTGTCTTTCTTGGAGTGGAGGAAACTTCTCCCTTACCTCTGGTTGACCTCCCTATCATGGTATATGGTTTAAGGTTTAAGGTTGAGATTATAGGGTTAGGGTTTTAGGGTTTAGAATTCATGGTTTAAATTTTAGAGTTATAGTTCATTGTTACAAAAATTAGAACTAAAAAATAGGGTCACCAATAGATTATACAATTACAATCACGTACTCAAGATGAATCCAAACATTATTTATGTAAAAAGTAAAAAAATCCCAAAAAGGGTTATCAATAACTAGTACCATTATGACCGTCTCTCTAAGATGAATCAAATGATTGTTGTTTTGAACAAGGGTGTGAAAAAAATTGAGACTCTCTTTTTATATTTTTTTTACTTCATTTAAAAAAAAACCTTGATCAATATTGCAGTGATGAAAATGATTTATTTTCCAAAGCATGAGCTATTTTTTGGTCTTACATCCCTAAGAACAAGTGCTAGGTCTAAGAAAATATCGCACAAAAAACCTTGCCAAACTTAGAGCTTTGATACCACTTGAAATGAAAATACTTAAGTAGATTCAATAGTACAATGCATAGTTGACCATATAACAATAGTAGTAATACATGACTAGAACAACATAAATAATAAATACACAATATTTGATAAGAAACAAAACATAATATTTGAAATGAATACATCAAGGGGGAAAACTCCACAAACTTAGAATAATAATAGAATATGCAATATGATATTCAATTACTAACCACTACTTCCTATATATACCTTAGTTAGGATATGGTTACTCATAGGTTGACCCTATTAACAATATGCAAACATACATAAATGTAATATGAAAATATCAAATATTATGTTGGCCACAAGTTGGCAATGCACATCCCAATACACGTTATAGGTTAAGTGTGTTGTAAAAAGTAACATTTACATATTTAACACATCATGGAGGATTCTTGATAATAGGGTGATTTCAATTCAAGACAACAAACAACCAAGCCCTCAATATAATAAATGAGGGTATAGTGAATAAATATTTGTTATGACTCAAAGAGGCAGACAACTAACCTTGGGAGATGACATCATAAGACAAAAATGGTGTGTTAAACACTATGGAGAAGAATTATATGGGCTATGTAACGTCTATGAATTTGGTTATATGCAATGACACAAGAACGTGGCTTAATTTAAAACACATCACCTATAAAACATAAAATGGGCAAAGTGTGATGGAATACATTATTTTCTCACATAGTCTTATCTCAGGATTGAAGGAGCTAGAAGTTGGTGGTTTTCGTATAGAACTGGAATCATATCATAATCGAACGTATGTGAAGTTTGACATGCACATAAAAAATCAATAAGAAAAATAAGCCCGTCATAGCCAAAGGAAGATGCCTCTATACGGTAAAATCCTCATGACCCATGAGAACTAAGAACTCTTCAAAACAACCCTTTATAAGCACTTCTATAAAGAAAATAATAATATATCATGCAAGTCAATTTGTTTAGTAAACAAAAATATGTTGATGTTGATCCCCTTAATTCACAAAGTACTAAGCACATATAAAATATACATGCCTAAGAGGAGAAATACAAGTAGATTTCCAATAAATTTGTGATAAGACGAAGAGTGTAAGGTAACAAAGAGAACTTTGAGGGAGGTTAGGATAAGAAAAGAAAAGAAATAGGCTTATGAAAAATTGATATGATATATACAAAAGAAAGTTATATCGATACTAGAAGGAAAAAACTATTAGCTTTTGGAAAATACAACCCCAAAGGCTTTTGGATTGGACAAAAATTAAATTAAAAAAATAGAGAATACTATTATAGATATTCAATGGTTAGAACACACAAAGTTATTTTATGAATGAGATTAGGGTAAATAATTCCCCCTAGTACTCAACACTATAGTTAAGCTTTTGTAATGTCCTCATTCCTTCATCGAGGGCCTAACGACCATTTTTCAGTCTTAACCTTGGTCATACCTGAGGGGCTAACGACGTTGGAGGCTATTGGGTATGTACGTCTGATTACCACCTTGCTTTATGCTATATTTTATCGTTGACATTAGTATTGGGAAACTTAGTGGGAATTATTGTTATATTTTATCATTGGGGGGGGATCATGGAACTTTATTATTCTATTTCTTTGTTGGCATCGCTTAAGTCACTTTTGGAGCATAGGGGGAAAAGTAACTTAAGTTACTTTATGTTCATGTGGAGTTTCCCCTAAGGGGTTGATTATGGTTTTTCGGGCCCTTTGTTGCATTGGAAGGTTATCAAAGGTGGTGTTGTGGAGTAGAAGAGGTCATTTTTCTTACAATCACACATATCTTGATATTGGAGCAATTGTTGTTTGCATTTTCCTTTGCTTGTGGAGTGAAATCCCATAGGAACCCTAAATTCAGTGGCAAGAGATCCACTCCTCGCTAGTAGGGCACTCTTTGGTGGTGAAAGATCCACCCTAGTTTGCTATTTTAGAGCCCATTTAGATTAGATTTTCAAGAAGATTTTACATGGTTTTCAGGAAGAGTTTTTAGAGAGTTTTTAGAGGATGATTTTAGAGGTTGAGGAAGATCATTTTCCCATATATTTCAACCACTTGCATTTCAGATTTTTCCCAATGCTTAGGGCAAGTTTGGCACAGCTTTTGGAGGAGTTTTGGAGGATTTCCAGCTCCTTTCATAGGGTGAATTCAGTCCTAGGAGATTGCATCTAGTATTTCTAAGGTTTATAGGTGCCCATTTTTAGAGTTGGAGGTTGGGATCATTTCTATATATGTTGTAGATGTTATTTCCAGAAAATCATATTTTTATCAGTTGCATTCTGGTAGTTATGTATTTTTAAAATATTTAAGCAGTTTAGGGCATTCTAAAATTTATTGGCAATCATTTATTATTCAGAAAAATAAAAAAATATTTCTAGAAAATCATATTTTTATCAGTTGTATTCAGGTAGTTATGAATTTTTAAAATATTTCAATAGTTTAGGGCTTTCTGAAATTTACTAGCAGTTATCTATTATTCAAAAAAATCAAAAATATTTTTCTAGTGTTTGTTATCATATCAACAATCTCTCTATAAAATTATGTGTGATTTGGACAAATGGTTTGCAAGTTATCATTATTTTTTAGTTCACTTCCCTATTTGAGATTTTATTCTAGAAACATCATAATACCATTTACTGCAATTTTGATTAATATGTCTAGTTATAAGTTATATCCCACTAGGGATATTTCAGTGGTATTAGATTCGTCTTTCCTCTAGCCTGCTAGGTGTGAATGCAAGTTTATTCTAGGAGAAATACACCGCAAAAAGAAGGGCGGAAAATGGGTGACAATGATGAGTTGAACGAAGAAATCATGAAAACATATTTATTAATATGGTTAAATAACAAGAGACCACTAATCTTTAATTGAGCTAGCTCATCGAAATATTAGCGCAGGTCAGAGTTGAGAATCATGCAAAAAAGGGAGAAACCTGTAACACGGGGCAAGAGGCTTGAAGAGGTGAAAATAGTAATTCAGGGAAGCACACTTCCCATTCCCATAATACACATTCGAGCCTACATGAGCTCGCATTTTTGAAAGATCTAGAAAATACACAAATGGAATAACAATCAGAATTTTTTGATGAGGAGACTTGTTGGCTGAAATATGAATCCTTGAGTAAATGGTTTAAAGCTAACATGCTTTTTACCAAGTACTGCAAGATGAAGATCGGTAGTAGGCCTAAGAGGGATCACACTACTCAGGTTCTCAAGTTACATAGGAGATTGGGACAAATTTCCATTCCCCACTTTCATGGGTCTAAAAAGTGTCTAACACAATCCTAGATTTAGAAGTTGAAGGCATACTTTGACTTGAATTCCATGCGCTAAGAGGATGCAATTAAGTTTGCAATCCTACACCTTGAGGGAGATGCACATGACTGGTGGCATCATGGTCTTATTACACAATGACACATGCATATTGACACTTATGCGGAGTTAACACAAAGGTTGATTGATGCTTGACATGAGGGATTCTAACTAGTATTTCAGAGAGTTGACTCATTTCAGACAGACATGTACATTACAGACTTTCAAAGGTTGTCAGTCATGGTCCCCGATGTTTTAAAGATGAGATTGACTTCACTTTGTATAGCAAGGTTGACAAATGCACTAGCAGGACTTGTGAAGGCATTTGAGCCTTCTTCATTTCATGATGCTATTAGAAGAGCACATGATTTGGAGTTATTTACTGCAAAGTGGCGGTTTTCACCTCAAGTTTAGCAAAGGGTACCTCCATCTAGAATGGATGGCTTTCAGAAGAATGTGCCTTTACCCAGGCAAGATATGACCAAGAATCCATTCATAACCTGAGAGGTTAGAGATGAGTTGAGGCGAAAGAAACTATGCTTCAATCGTCACACACCTTGGGATCTAGAACATGATTGCACAGGGAAAGGAAAGGCCCAATTTATTGAGGTCTTTGAGGAGAGTGATGGTGACAGAGATGAGGAGTAGGAGACTCGGGGATTGGATGATGAGGATGGAGATGCTTTGGGCAGTGTTGGTGTTGAACAGGAGAACGATACTTTCCCTTAGGAGACTATTGCTACTTTTTTTAGTACCCCAAGGTACAAGGCATTCAGGGTTAGAAGATTTTTGTAGGGTTAACGAGTAGTGGTGTTCATTAACAGTGGGGCCACCCAAAAATTAATTGATGCATCGTTGGTTGAGAGACGAGGATTGCAAACATAGGATTTTGAGGGCTTCAACGTGGTTGTAGCTAACAAAGAGTTTATGAGGTGCACACAACGAATCCCACAACTGAGCATTACGATAAGTAACTACACAGTTACCGATGACTTTTATATTGTTAGTATCAGAGATAGCAACCTTGTATTGGGAGTGTAGTGGCTCCACTCTTTTGGAGATTTTTGGACTAACTTTCAGACTATGGAGCTGAAGTTTAGCTCTAGAGGGAGGAACGTGATCTTGAGAGGATTATGTATAGATGCATCCAGGGTGATCATGGCCAAGCAGATTGAGAAAATTTACAGGCACAATGGGGTGGATTAGGTGGTACAGTGCCTGGTTATGACCAAGAAGTTAGAGAATGGTCAACCAAAGTACCATGTAGATGTACAGGGCATACTGGACAAACATAGTGCATTTTTTGGTCATATACCTCTAGGTGTGCCTCCGAACATGGGATTTGAGCATGTGATTAAGCTTGAGGACAAAAATTAGGTGGTTACTACTCCTTACCATCATCCTAAATGGTTTAAGAATGAGATCGAGAGGACTATACATGAGCTCCTGGAGTTGGGGCATATTAGACCTAGTTCCAGACCCTTTACTTCTTCAGTAGTATTGATGAAGAAGAAATACGAAACCATGTGGATGTGTATCAATTACTGTGCATTTAACACAAAGACAATCAAAATTAAGTATCCAATGCCATGCATTGATGAGTTATTAGATGAGCTATAAGGGCAATCCATTTTTCTAAAATAGATTTGCAATATGGATATCACCAGATCAAGGTTAGAGAGGAGTATGTGTATGAGACGACTTTCAGATGCCATTATGGTCACTTTGAGTTTCCAGTGATGTCATTTGATTTGTCTAATGCACCAGTCAATTTTCAGTCTTGTATAAACCATGTGTTCAACCGTCATTGTCTTCTTCAATAACATATTGGTCTACAAGAAGACTTGGGAGGATCACATTAAACATCTAGATGAGGTGTTTGGTATGACAAAGTTATTGTATTTGGGATATGTGATTGGTTGAGATGTAATTAAGGTTGTCAAGGAAAAGATTCAGGCGATATTGGATTGGTCACCACCTAGGACATTGACACAATTGAGAGAGTTTTTGGGGCTATGCACATACTACATAAGGTTTGTGAAGAACTTATCTTGTTTGACTACACCATTGACATATTTGACCAAGAAGGGGGATTTTGCTTGGTTAGAATCAACACAATAGGTTTTTAATCGCCTTAAGTGGGTGATGAGTTCATTCATTAATTCTTGATCACCAAAATCACACTTAGAAGCTTTCGTGTATAGCGAGTTGGCTTCTTACAAGAACAAGAATGTGACACATAAGGTGATCAAGCTTCTTGGATTGCCAAATTTCTCTCGTCCATTCATACTTAAATATGACGCATAAGGTGAGGGTATTGGATTAATTCTTATGAAGGATAGGTACCCCTTTGCCTACGAGAGTCAAAAATTGAGCCCTATGGAGAGGGGTTACTTGATTTCTGACAAAGTGATGTTGGCCATTATGCATGTTTTGGCCAAATTTAGACAGTGCTTTGTGGGCAATAAATTCGTGGTTCATACGGATCACAACACTTTGAGGTTCTTCCTAGGGCAGAAGGATCTCAACGATAGCCACCAAAGATGGGTGAATAAGCTGTAAACATATGAATTCAACATAGAGTACACTAAAGGTAAGAATAATGTTGTTGTTGATGCATTATCTAGGAGGCCTCACCTTATTTCTATGTTTAGTTCTATGTCTAAGATTTCATAAGATTGGAAGGATCGCATACTTGTTGAGTATTCCAAAAATTAGTTTGCATGTGAGATTGACATTATACAAGATGATAGATACATGATCTTGGATGACCTCATATACTACAAGGATAGGATTTTTCTTGTACCAAAATCCAAGATGAAAGAGAAGATCCTGCGAGCACTGCATGATACACCCCTAGTGCGACATCCTGGGTATTTCAAGACCTATAGGTACATCAGGGAGATATTTTCATGGAAAGGGTTGAAGGATGACGTCCTTAACCGTATTAGAGAGTGTGTCGTTTTCCATTAAACCAAAGCTGAGCAATCTTTTCCAGCAAGACTACTCCAACCTCTTCCTATTCCAGAGCAGAAGTGGGAGAGCATATCCATGGATTTTATCATAGGGCTTCCCTCAGTACACGAGCATGATTTTATATATGTGGTGGTTGATAGGTTAACCAAGTATGCCAATTTATTTTATATGCCTAAGGGGCATAAGGCACCACAGGTGGCTCAGATATTCTATAAATGTATTTTTAGGCTTCATGGTTTGCCTAAAAAAATTGTCAGCAACAGGGACGAACTCTTTATGAGCACTTTTTGGTAGGATATTTTCAGACTTGTAGGTATAAAATTGACTCCTGGAACTAATTATTGTCCACAGATGAACGGGCAGACAAAGATAGTCAACAAGTGGATAGAGGGCTATTTGCATAGCTATGTGACATCCGCATGCATGGGTTAGATGGATACACATGAGTGAGTATTGTACAATACCACCTACCAGATGAGCATCGACATGAATCCTTTCCGAGCATTGTATGGGTATGATGCTACATCATTCACATATTTAGTATTGTTAGATAGCCGAGCTCCCAAAACTCACGATTGGTTACAAGAGAACCAAGATAGTCTGAAGGCCCTCAAGGAGAACCTCCAGAAAGCATAGAATCAACAGAAGATTTATGTAGATAGGTACAAAGTAGAGAGGTCTTTTGAGGTGGGAGATTTAGCCTTCCTACGTTTACAAAGCTACAAGCAATCCTCACTTAAGCAGAGCAAGGTAGAGAATCTGAAACAAAAATTCTATGGACTCTACATGATAACACGAAGGGTTGGGATAGTCATATATGAGCTGGAACTTCCCGAACACATCATGATACATAATGTTTTTTGTGTTTCATGCCTCAAAAAGGCACTATGACAACATATTGTGCCTTCTACATATTTACCACCAGTGGACGATGAGGGGAAGATGATTTTCGAACTTGAATCCATCATTGAGGTGCGACAGAGGAAGCTCAGGATCATGGTTATCACAAAGTACTTAGTACCGTGGAGAGACTTACCACTTGAGGATGCTACTTGGGAGGGAGAGAAGATCTTACAACATCCTAGTTTGCATTTTCTCGGGGACAAGAAAAATTTGGGAAGGGAGGACCGTAATGTCCCTATTCCTTCATCGAGGTCCTAATGGCCATTTTTTGGTCTTAGCCTTGGTCATACGCGAGGGGCTAATGACAGTGAAGGCTATTGGGTATGGATGTTTGATTACCACCTTGCTTTATGTTATATTTTATCGTTGACATTAGTACTGGGCACTTTGGTGGGAATTATTGTTATATTTTGTCGTTAGGGGGAGACTCATTATACTTTATTATTCTATTTATTCGTTGGGGTCAGTTAAGTCACTTTTGGCGCCTAGGGGGAAAAGTAACTTAAGTTACTTTATGTTCATGTGAGGTTTCCCCTAGGGGTCGATTAAGGTTTTTTGGACCCTTTGTTGCATTGGAAGGTTATAAAAGGTGGTGTTGGGGAGAAGAAGATGTCATTTTTCTTACACTCACACATATCTCGATATTGGAGCAACAATTATTTGTATTTTCCTTTTCTCCCACAGGAACCCTAGCTTCAGTGGTGAGAAATCCACTCCTAGCTAGTAGGGCACTCTTCGGTGGTGAAAGATCCACCTTAATTTGCTATTTTAGAGCCCATTCATAGTAGATTTCAGGCAGATTCTACAGGGTTTTCAAAGAGTTTTCAGAGGTTGATTTCAGAGGTTGAGGAAGATCATTTGCCCATATATTTTTGCCACTTGCATTTCAAATTTTTCCCAACGCTTAAGGCAAGTTTGACACAACTTTTGGAGGATTTCTATCCCCTTTCATAGGGTGATGTCATCCCTAGGAGATTGTAGCTAGTATCTCTAGGGTTTCTAGGTGCCCATTTTCAGAGTTGGAGGTTGGGATCATTTCTATATATGTTGTAGATGTTATTTCCAGAAAATCAGATTTTTATCAGTTGCATTCAGGTAGTTATGTATTTTTAAAATATTTAAGCAGTTTAGGGCATTCTAAAATTTATTGGCAATCATTTATTATTCAGAAAAATAAAAAAATATTTTTCTGGTGTTTGCTATCATATCAACAATCTCTCTAGAAAATTTCGTGTGATTTGGACAAGTGGTTTGCAAGTTATCATTATTTTTCAATTTGCTACCCTGTTTGGGGTTTCATTCTAGAACAAATTAGAATATCATTTGCTGCAATTTTTATAGGGTTATTTCAACTCTTCTCTATGAGGGATATTACTCATAAGATAAAGAGACTACTGTGGGGTAAAACGCAAGACATTTATGGGTAACAAGCAAAATATCTATAATAGAGTTTGGAGTTCCTCATGCCACACATCAAAAAAATATTCAATGGTATTACTTAGGAAAGATTCTCGAAAGATTAGATGAGAAACATTGTCATTCCTCTCTATAAAATCATTGATATCAAGAATCAATAAAACTATCACATTATCATGGTTAATCCTCTTCTTGGAAAGCTATTAAGGAGCATGGTGAAGCACAAAATATTCAAATTAACTTCCCTTTCGAAGGAAGCCCACATGTAGTAGTCTTGAATACAAATACCTCGAGCTTGATTTTCATAAGAAGCTTAGTTAGGGGACTTGTTGAGCAAAAAAAATACGTGGGATATGAAAGGCTTAATACTTGCTACAAAATAGGTGTAGGAATGCATAACTATGGGATTGGAAAACCAAGAGAACCTTGTTCAACTTGGTTGTGACACAAGTGGTTCTATAAGGATGTAAAGTTTGTGCCAACAATGTGTGAGATATAAATCAAGATACCTACAGAAAATTAAAAACATCTAATCACAACCAATGTAAAAATTAAAACATCAATATCATATGAGTTTCTGTTAACTAAAACATGTACTTTCTCATTGACGGCATCAACAATGATTCAAATGTTGAATTATTTAAAGAAGACAAAATGTGAAGCCTCATTGGTGGACCACATTGGTGCTAGAGGAGAGCTAAGCAAGAAGAAGAACACATGGATGCAACACAACAAATGGATGAGAAAATGGGCATTAACATGTTAGAGTGACCAGACACTAATGAGAAAATAAAGAAATATGCGAGAGAAAAATTCATGGTAGTAATATGGACAAAGAATCTTGGGTGGAAGAAAGAATACTATGTTGAAGTGTTTAATCTCATATGGAACCATGACGAAAAGGCTTATTTGGGTGAAAAAATGAAATGGAAACTGAAAATATAATAGTTCGATTAAAAGCTAGCTCACATTGTCTTAAACATAAAACTGACAAATAGACACTCTCTAAAATAGAATGGGAAAAGAGAGCATGTATATTTTGTAATAATAAGGTGGCGAAGACAGAATAACACTACATTGAGGAGTCTGGATAACAACATAACAGTCAAATCAACTATAAAAACAAAGTAAAAATTGACAACATAATATCCTCGTTTAAAGACAGGTGGGTTAATGAATGAATGAATGAATGAAAGTTTTTAATGATGTCCACGAGACCGAGTAGTCTATGGGACCCTAAGTGCAAACACTAACCAATGCCCTCTACTTTTGCCTTTCTTCCAGCTCGTTCCTAAGCTTGCTTCTTCTGCAGTGAATTTTGATCAAGAAATATGTTGTTTTTGTCACCCTTTCCTCTTCAAACAAGGTTGTAAGATCAGGCACTGTTAAAATATCTGCGTAATTGCTCTGTATGCCCTCGTAAGCTACACATTCCATGACAAAATGCCATTCTGATTCTATCGCACCCAACATGCAAAACTGACAAACCCTTTCTAACCACTTCTCTTTGGGCATTTTCCATCTCCCGGTTTCACATCTAAAATGATGTGAACTAGTTTTTAATAAAATAAGAAGTTTTTTTAATAAGGATCCTTAGTGAAAAAGCCAACATAATAAAAAAGACCAGACATTCCTCAGGCTTTTCCGCAAGGGTAATTGAAGTGTCAACGATTATTTTTAGCACGCAACACTGCTGTTAGGACCTGGTCAGGGAAAAAAACAAAGACCCGGACGGCAAATCCTCTTTTCTTGGCTTTTTGCGGTTTATATCATCTACCGAATTAAGCTTATTTTGGTAAGCTCCGTCATCTAGCTGCAGGCCGTGATAGTTACAGAGTCAATGAAATTCAGGGAGCTCCGTCATCTAAATCTGCGGTTATGTAAATGGGTATTTGTTCAATGCAACTCTCCATGAAGAGGCGCACACAGCATTTCAAAGAGATCAAAGCATGGCACGAAAGATGAACTCTTATTCATTCAAGCCATTGTTTCTGCTTTTCCTCCTCCTGGTAACAACTATACTCATTTACACAGTATTTGAATACACTAATCTCAGAGCAAATAAAAATTTACGGTCCAATAGCAATAACTTTATCAATTCGCCTTTCCCTAGAATTAAAACCCACAACACCTCACTAGCAGAAAACCCTCCTCGATCACGACCAAGTAAGAGAAATAAAACTTTACAAAAACACAATTCAAGTCATAATAATTCAGAACGGCAACAGGGGCCATATCATAACTGGGACCTATTTCAGGCAGATTTCCAGCAAATGCTCAGCGGCCTCAAGATTTTTGTTTATCCTGACATCTACAATAGCAACTCTTCATTTGCAGGAATTTTTCTTCCCTACCGAAACCCATATAACCCTAAACTAGGAAACTATTTCAGTGAACACATGTTCAAGATCAACCTTCTTAGGAGTCCATTTCTTACACCCAATCCAGAGGAGGCCCACTTCTTTTTCCTTCCATTTTCCATCAACTCTCTGAGGAATGATCGCAGGGTATTTTCTGAGGCTTCCATTTCCCAGTTTGTGGCAGATTACTCTAAGAACATCAGTGAGAGATTTGGGTTTTGGAACCGGTCACGAGGGGCAGACCATTTTTATGTATGTTGTCACTCTGTGGGAAGAGATGTTGCTTCCAAGTTCCTTGACCTGCACAGGTATGCAATACAGGTGGTGTGCTCTTCCAGCTACTTCCAAAAATTCTATGTTTCGCATAAAGATGTTGCCATGCCGCAAGTCTGGCCTAGGTTGCCAAAGACAAATTTGGTTCCTAAAAGTGAAAGGTATGACATTGCCTTGAATTTGTTTCCATTTAGTTTTGATCTATACGTATCATAGTTGAGATGTAGGTTCTCGGTAAATGGGTATATACTAGTTTATCATCATATTTCTCAAATTGTCAACATTGAGAAATCCGAAAGGAAACTTAATATTAGCGACGGACATTGTCAGTTTCATTCCAAACTCACAGGATCATATCATTTTCTTTGCGTTTTATTTTGGAAGGATATTTAAATTACAGTCAGAATATTCATGGAATTTTCTATTTGGTTGATTTTGTTTGAACACTTTTGTTTGCTCCATGGCAAGTGCTTGCGAATCTTTCAAGTTGATGCCCACTCTGGTAGGGAAAACTCTCTTGCCAGGTATATAGAGGTGAGATTTTTGTGCGTGTGCTGTTTGAAGGGAAGGGGTGATTGCTCCTGCAAATAGGTGTAACTCCCGGGTCACTGGATTGCCTGGCCTCCGGCAACTGGTTTGTATCCCTTTATGCAGAGATTCTCTACATCCAAGCGATGAATTTGGGCGTCCTAATAAATGTGGGTTAGTGTTTGAGGCCTGAATCACACCTGGTGAAGAAAATAAAATTGAAGTATTTGGACTAATGCTACACAGACTTGAATGCGATCGTGGTATTTGCGGGGTACATTTTATTGGTGGAATTGGTCTTATGATGATATGGGTATTGAACTTGGCATCACAATGATGCAATTCCTGATGCTGGTTTGCCCAAATTCATCATATATTTTGTTTTGCTCATGCTATAGATGAATGCTGACTGGGTATTCTGATGAAAGTGTCATTTCAAATCAGTCCAATGATAAAAATGATAGGTTCCTTTTATTTATTTATTTATTGTATTATTTGTGATCCCTGTGGAAGAACTAATAGGTGAAATTACGTGATAGGCATTTAGAGCATATCCTGCCACATACAACATCACATCCATTAGGTGATAAATCCAATTTATGATGTTCATCAACCCTGGATTCCGATCATGTGTGGTAAACTTGTCAGAAGGCTGCATGATATTAGATTCGTCACCTCAGTCTAGACCTAATCAATTTTGTTGTTTATGGTTATTGTTGGAAAAATTCATTATAAATATTTAAATTACAGTCAATTAAGCAAACTTTAGAAAAAAATAGTAGACATTTATCTTTTATTTTCAATAAATTGGTTATGCAACTGAACAACATTATTTAATAACTTATCCTGACCACCAAATTAAATTTAGGCCACTTCTGTCCATAATAGCGTGATGCAAATCTGGACTCCAGATCCTGCTAAGTTTGAAGACTCAGTATATAATCATTCACGAGGATTCTAAGATGTTTGTAACTGTAGAACTTTAATTAATGCCCGAGGTTCTGAACAGGTTTATGGGAGCAATTTGCTTCACTGTTATTCAAATTACGGATGGTAATTTCTCATAGTTAGCAATCGTAGAGAAAACTTGTAACACCATTTATTGATATTATCGAATATGTATTACTTGTCCCTTTCTAATTTTCATTGTCTTCAGTTGCAATGTTATAAACATCTTACATTTAATCCAGCTGTCAACTCTGCAGCACATTTTATGTTCATTTCTCAATTAAGGATTCTGATGGCTTATTGTTGACACTGTGGAGAGAATTTTGTATAGTGGGAGTCTTACAACTTAGTGATATTACAGTTTAGGACTGTTAAGAAGCATTTTTCAAAAGATCATATGCAGATTGAAATAAAATCAAGTCAACCTTGGAGGTTATTTTTTAACTGTCTGTGCATATATCTGTCACCTATAACCACTTCTGGAAAATGATGATCTCTTTGAAGAAGAGGAGGAAGGGCTGGAGCTCTCTGCTTATTATTATTTTCTAGAATTTACCCTGTGTTCATGTGAATGGGATATGCTTTTTTTTCGTTTGGTGAATAGGAAACGTAAGCATCAGAAGTGCCATAAAGCACTGTCAAATTCAGTAAACCTTTCGGTTGAGAAGAAGTTGCCTCTTCCTGGTTGGATCCACTTAATTACCTGGCCACATAATCAGTAGAGTTTGTTCCCGGGCCACCAATGTTGCAATCACTCCTGTGTTACCACTAGACCATGGCCCATGGGATAAATCATATATGTTTTTGCGTAATCTATCTTCTTTTCTTTTTTGCTATGTTCTGACAGCTTGTGGATGCTGGATTTTCTCGTAGTGGACTTGTATAAGCTGTTGATATCTTCTCTGCAACTGTGGATCCACTCTTTCAGGTTCCTCATGGTCTATGCAAGTTCATTGGGTGATACTGGGTGTGCAAACTTTTCTAGTTCTTCATTAAGGTCTTGCTTATGACCACGAGGATCCATATACATTTCCTTTCTTTCAGTCGGCCAATGTTGAAGTTCTGAGCAATCTGAAAAGTTGTCTTGGTTATGACAAGTCCAAGTTAGATGGTAATGCTTTGTTCACTATTAAAGCCAGTGAGAGATTTTCAAAAGAGGATTGCGATTTGCAGAAAATGATCCCAAGAGTATTTTATATGATTTCTAACAATGCTTCAATTTTGTGTCTCTTGCATGTTAGTAATTTCTTACAATATGCATGTTGGTGTGAAGAATGTCCAATGCCATGAAGGCGCACCTTCAATTTAACTAAGTTGAGAGGTTGCTCTGATGGAGCAAGGTTGCAAAAGATAAAATAAGTTTGCTTCAATGGAGCAAGGTTGCGCAAGGTAAAATAAGTTGGTTTGACGGACCAAGGTTGCTCAAGGTAAAATAGGTTGCTTGGACACAACAATTTTGCTCAAGATAGAATAGGTTGCTCGGATAGAGCAAGGCTGAGCAAAGCATGAGAGGTTGCTCGGATGGAGCAAGTTTGAGCAATGCAAAAGAGGTTGCTGGACAGCGCAAGGCTGAGCAATGCAAAAGAGGCTGCTCAGACGGTGCAAGCTAAATGGAATATAAGCGTCCCTAGTGTGCAGACGTGTGCAAGGCAGCATGAAGGACGAAGGACATGGTTGTTGCCTGTTGGTGGAAAATTCAGAGGTGGCCAATTTCAGAGCAGACACAATGTCCGAAGCAAGTTCGAATGTCAGAGTGAGTTAGAGGTCAGAGCGAGTTAGAGGCCAGAGCAAGTGGATGTTAGGCATCAGCATGAGACAGAGGTTGCGAATCTTACACTTTTTGTCCATGTTGTATGTAATGACAGGTTGGTGAGAAAGGGTTGGATGCCTATATAAACCCACCCGCCACAGTTGAAGAAGATGTCCTGGATACTTGAGTCATTATAACAACACACTGTTGCTGTATATTAGATAATCTGAGTGTTGATGTAGGAAGTTAGCATTGGGGTCTTAATGGCTGGTTCCTTGTCTGCACAGGAAACGGCGTGTGCGGAGGCGTGCCATAGTAGATTGTATTAGGATTCTCTTACGTTAATGTAGTGAGATGTGTGTTATGTTAACCGTGTATGTTTCCTTAATGGATTGATTTTGGTCAAGTTATGAAGTTAGTTCCTTTACATGATATGGATAAGGGTTGTGTACAAGTGTTAGTGTTGTTATCTTGCTCAAAAGTGTTGCATATTGTTAGTGTTGTTTGACCTTAGTGGTATACAGATTGAACGACGACTGGTTAACCTTAGTGGCTTGGGCATACCCTAGGGTTAGGATTAGTGCTAGGATGTGGTGGTGTTTAGTGCAACTTACACAAAACTATTTTTGTAGTATTATTGGGATAATATCACTCTTCTCTTGATGTTATCCCTTTTCCCCATTGAATTTTCTCCCAATGCAAAATCCGTGGCAGGGTAATGGTGTTCTAGAAAATGGAGTGGGGGAATGACGTGCCAACGTTTTGGTGCACCAACTGCCAAATAAAGCAAATTCCTATTTTCGAATGTTGCACGGAGACTTTTCTTCTACCACTAGAGATGCATCTCGAAGACTTGCATTTCAGTGTTTAAAATAAATAAATATTCTGTACTCTTGAACCTAGATATGATGAGATATCAAAGATAAATATCAATATGATTACTCTTTTCGTTTGTCAACATCTAATATCTTTACTTTAAAAAGTTATTAATATTTTTCTTAGGTCACATTATGCTGTATAATATTGCTTTTAAAAAATTATAAATATATGTATACATAAAATTATACACAGACACACACATATACATATTTCTATCTCTGAGTACCTGTCTCCTATTTTTCTGGAAACTAGCATACTTGTTCCCGTCTCCTTGTACCAGTACTTGTACCTGTCTTGTGGTAACTGTGCTATTTTTCTTGCATGGGATGTTCTTCTCACAGTGTGTTGGCATTGGCTGCGAGCAATGGATTGTTGGTTTATTCCTAGGTGGGCTTTCTTTGTAATTACTCATTACCATTGTGTACTTTTCCTCCGTGGAGTTATTTTGGCGTGGGATTGGAGTACTTGCTTCCTGCGAGGATAATAGGATGCAACAATACTCAAATTTATGCGTGGAATAACAAATTTATATGTAAAAGAGGAAGTTTTCTATGCTAGTTAATAGAATTGGGTTTTGGTGGGTTGAATGTCTTCTTACAATATTCTTCTGCGGATCAGAGGTTGGAACATGCAAGGCTTGAAGGATGAACTCATAGTAGGTTGCAAATGCATAGTGATGACTAGTAGTACAAGGGGATGCACAATTAGGTAGATTCAATGAACATTGGTAAGCACGATGTGAAGGTGCACAAAATATGATTCAAGTATAGGAAGGTCCCTCAAGACTACCTTCTCATTACGGTACTCTTGTCGCCTTCTAGTGCAACATAGAGTATTTGGTGCCACCTTTGCACTATTTGATAGGCATACATTAGATCAGAAGACAAGTGCGAGTGCAACACCCTTCAGCGCTAGCTTGTGCACTTTTAAGTTCTCTTTACACTCACACAATACCTCTCAACTATTGCACGAGCCTTCGTAGCACCCTTGCAGTAACTTGTAGCATGTGCAATATTGTGCCCCTCCAAGTTGACTCAAACTATCCGAGTGGCTCAGCCTAGATTGGCAACATCACAGTTAGTTTCGTGTTTGATGCTCCTCTCGATTGGCATACGACGAGGTAGTGCATGCCACCAAGGACTTCTACACAGGTTGATCTTCATCAACCTCTGCGCCATCATTCCAACATACTGGCACTTTCCCTAAGCATCACTCTACTTGATTGGAACACTAGATTTGAGGCAAAACAGTAAGGAAACATTGTGCATACCGCACAATGTCATGCATATTCACGCCGCCGTGCAATGCCTTTACACTACTATGGTAGTGCACACCACCCTTGCACACTTCTGCAAGGCTAAAATGCTTTTTGTACAACACTTAAACTCCGTGCATGACGTTCAACACACTATGGCTCCGCATCCTTGTGATGCCTTATGCCAGGGGTTGTGTCAGTCCAAGTTTACTTGCACTTTTGAATAGCTCACCCTAGATTGATAACATCACAACTAGCTTTTCATGTTTGACACTCCACTTGATTGACACACCTCAAGGTAGTGCATGACACCAAAGCCTTTTATGTAGGGCGATCTTCAATAACCTCCACACCATCATACCAATATATTGACGCTTTCCCTAGGCTTTGCTTACTTGATTGGAACATTCCCAATTGAGGTGAAGCTCTAAGGAAACAATGCCATGCATGTTCGCATGCCCCTTGAAACTTGTTGACCATAGCAATAGTGCGCACTACGCATGCAACTTCCACAACGTCAAGATGCATTCCCTATAGCATTTAGACTCTACATAGGATGCTGAACAATTTGCTACATTTGTGAACTTTCTTTGCATCCTTACAACGTCTTGTGCCACGCACACGGACTTGCATAACACTTCCTAGCACCGGGGCGACACCTCCCAACGTACCTCACAACTTTATCACGACTCGCAACACATCCCTCGCTTTGTGCTTGCACACAACTTGACGGTATTGTTGTGCACCACACCTCGTAGTCCCTCGTGCATGGCACAACACCTCGCAACTGTGCATGGCCTCCAGATATCAACGACCACGTGTCAACATCCTGCTGCTGCATGACACACTAGGTGACATTGTTCACATGGGTGCTATGTTAGAGCACATGTTAGAATTTCATACATCTGGTAGTCCAACTATTACACTTGTAAGAAGGCTAACCTACACTCAGGGACAAATGACCATTTCTTGTAACCATTCTCTTTTGTAACTGTACACTGCTGTGACTGCTTTCGTGTAATGATATATTGGAACCCACTCAATCTGAACGGAATGGAAATGACCATCATTCACAAATGTTAGTGTGCCCCGAGAATCTAACATTAAATGGTCATCTCCCAGACTAGGAAAGTTAAATAGGGGGTGTTACCACCTTCTAATCATGGGAATTCTCATCCTTTGGCTATCCACAATCTAGGGAAATAAGATAGGAAGTGTTACTGCTTTTGGTTGTGAGAATTCTCATTCTCTGTCTTATTATGCATTGTACACGTATATACTTTATCCTATTCTTTACATCGAATAGAAGTTACATTATTGCTAATCTCAGGCATTTAAATATGTAATGGTTATTTCGCTTCTTATTATTAGATTCCATTGCATGTTCTATGATCTGCAACTTGGCTTGAGTAGATCCCTCTAGCTTAACTAGTTGTAGTTTGTCCTTTGTGCACCTTGTGGGCCCCGTGCTTGTCATTGATATCGGAGCTACGAGTCTAGTACATTGTCTTGTCATTAGATATTGACACTAAGTTAGAAAATCAGTATCAGACAGGCACTCACTTCTTCATTGGTGTGGTTGTGAAGCAAGTTGAAAAACAATCCCTAGATGAAAGCATTAGAGTTTCTATGCGAGAACAAATGCCTGCTTAAGGAGATACAACATCTCCAACACCATAACCAATAGTTGCAAGATGCTCTATAGTCCAAGAAAAAAAGCTTCAGTCTTATCATAAAGTAGATAATAGATCTCATGGCTCAAAGTGTTCATGTCGCTAACCTTGTCCTCCATGCTCTTGTTCAAGCCAAGGATAGATGCACTCAAGTCATGAAGAATCTACAACAAGATTTTTTCGCAAAGGAAAAGTAACTAGCACAACTCGAAGCTGAGTGCACACAATTCCAAATGCTTGATCAGTTGGTTATTAATGTCCCACCATGGCCAAGCGTGACATGCGATGTGTAGACAATGAGATATGAAAACATGGTAAGCCCTTGTCATTCGTATCATTCTAACTCATTACCTTTTTGTTTTGTAGTCTCGAGAAGCACACCAAAGGCATTGATTCCGAACTAGTGAAGCAAATGGACTATGAAGGCCAAGGCCTAGGCAAAATGAGCCAAGGCATCATAAATCCCCTCTAGATGGAGATGAGACTGGACAACATTAATCTTACTTACATGGTTTGCAACACAAGCAAAAAAGGTTTCATACACTTCTCTCTGTAGTCAAACGTCAGCATACTTCCACATTGTGCTTTGTATCACATGGTCCAAGTGTTTCCACTTGTGCGCCAAGTATCTCGACCCAACATCTTTCTGATAGAGTTGAAGAAGTTGTGTGGGCATCACAATAATGCTTTGTGCAATCACTATTTCAACAAGTGAACGCCTCTATGTAATACTTCAAGCAGAATCATCCTTAGGCATGTGCGCAAGCCCTCTAGTGACAACCTGCGCAACAATAGCACCAAAGTCGGCATATGCCTTGACAAGGATCTGCGCCTCACCAATTTAAGGAACACCACATGGCTCAACCATGCAAGTTGTGAAGACATTCTCATTGAAGACACACAATGCACACCCTAGCAACATGTGGCCATTGCAAGTGCAAGGGTCATAGAGCTAAATGGTGTTGTGATATTCATCCTTGTGGTCTTTCTGGAAGAAATAGCCATTTCCAATTCCCTTGGTTTTCTGACATCCCTGTGCAAAGGATCACACATTCTCTGAAAATACACTATGGCTGGACGGAACTGAACAGCTGGGGAAAAGTCACCTCCTCACTCAAGCATGCTTACAAGTGCAACGCTTTACACAGTAGTAATGTGTTGGATAACAACACATCGTGTTACACATCTGCACATATACTAGCATTTGCATAGCGCACCTTGTTTCCACACGGCATTGTGTACCAACACCTCTGCGACTACATGTCATCAATAGGTTAGATTTTGATGCAACATGTCTTGTGCTCACATATGAAGCTTCTTTGTTCTGTGCAGAGCTACAACACACATAATTTTTCAACTTCTCTTCTATATTAAGTTTCAGTATGGGACACTAGACTCCTACTGCACAACTCCAAACAACATTGGTATCAAGTGCTGCCCTGATTGGATTACCCCAAGATCAGCAACATTGGTATCAAACTTGTGCCATCCTGATTGGGCTACCCCAAAATTTGTGTAACGAAATAATTGATATTAGGGTGATGCTATTATAATTGGTTTACCCCAACATCACTGCTACTATAACATTGGTACCAAACTTTTGCACAAGTCTTCAAGGGAACTACACTCTTGCACAAAGTTTGCCACGTTCCTGAGCATGCATCATCCACGTGATATCGATACATCATTTGCAATCCGCTCTCACATACATGGAGCCTTGACTCATCCCTCAAGAAGGTAACATGGATACACACACCCCTCTTCTCAGCTTGAGAGTATAAGGATGTCACATACAACCTTTGGCATTTGTAGGCAGCCATAATAGGTTCTACACCAAGCTATTAAGATCAATGGTACACTCAAACACCTTTGGGCATAGTTTCTAGTTCTACAACTGCAAGAGAAGGCACCATTGCACAAGCATTGTGCAACATAAGAGAACAACCAAGTAGATTACATCTCTTCTCAAGGATCTGACATCCTATATTCCATCTAAGGGATTAGATTCCACATCAACATACCACTTGCCTTTTTTGATTCACAACATCCGTTCAACACCACCATCTAGGAACCAAAAACTAATAACAATGGGAACCATCAGTTTAGAAGGGGCGACAAATGATCTAAGCACATGGGTCATTCAAGACGACCTTCTCATTGGGGTACTCTTTATCGGTCTTGGGTGTTACACATTGTATTATGCACCACCATTGTGCTATTTAATCCGTAGACAAGTGTGAGTGCAACATCCTTACTCATTGCCTCGCTCACTAATCCTCTACACACTTGTGCAACACCTGCGGTTTGTTGTGCAAGACTTCATTTGCAGTACTTCACATCTCTATCGCAGTAGTTCATAGCATGAGGACTGATGTGCCAGTCCAAGTTGACTTACGCCATCCTTATGGCTCATCCTAGATCAACAACATCACAATAAACTTTCTGTGTTCGATGCTCCACTCAGTTGGCACACCTTGAGGTAGCACATGACACCAAGGAATTTTACACAGTGTGATCTTCATCATCACAGTGTGATCTTCATCATCCTCTGCACCATCATCCCAACATATTGGCGCTTTCCCCAAGCATCCCTCAATTCAACTAGAATACCCTAAGGTGAGGTGAAGCAATAAGGAAACATTGTGCATACCACACAATGCTACACACATTTGCGTGCTCCCATGCAACTCGTGCTCCACTATAGTAATGCGTGCCACTTGCGTAATTTCTATGCACTCTTGCACTCTTCCACAATGCCAAGATGCATTCCACGAACACTTAGGCTCTATGTAGGATGTTCAACACTTTGCAACACACATGAAGTTTCTTTACATCCTTGTGGCATCTCATATCACACACATGGACTTGCGAAACGTTGCAACACCTTACAACATACCTCGTAGCACCATCGTGACTTGTAACACGTCCTTCACTCCACGCTTTCCCTGAAACCCTGCACTACTACTGCACACTACACCTCATAGTCCCACGCGCACTGTGCAGTACTGTGTAGTTCCTTACAACACATCAAAGCTGCATTTGAACTTTAAAATTCAGTGTCCACATGTGAATATCTTGTTGGTGTGTGGGATGTTAGGAGCACTCTCCATGTATGTGCGTTGTTAGAGAACTTGTCAGTATACGACGTACCTGGAAGTCTAGTTGTTACCCGTGCAAGAAGACCAACCGTTACTTGGGTAGAAGATGCAAGGTTTTTTGTAACTGTTCTGTCTTGGAACTGTTATATGTTGTAATTGGTTTTTTGAAATGATATATTGGAAACCATTCAATCCTAAGGGGATCATCGAAATGAACATGACCATCATTCATGAATGTTAACATGCCTTGAGAAGCTAGCATCGAATGGTCATCTCCCATAATCAAATAGGAAATGTTATTCCTTTCCGACCATGAGAATTCACATTCTTAGTCTTACTGAGCATTGTATGCATATGTACTTTACCCTATTCTTTCCATTGAATAGAAGTGATGTTATTTTGCTAATCTAATGCATTCGAATGTGTAATAGTTATCTTGCATCTTTTTATTTGTTCTTGCCTTTGGTAGGATTACTATATGTTTCTCCTCAATCAATAATTATTTGCTCTCAACCAAGAAGCATAAAGAATTTTATGCCCTTCTATGTATAATTTTCAAATCATTTTATAAAGTTTGCTGAAATTTATTTTTTAAGTTTTCGATTGGTTCTTTGGCTAGAAATGACTATTTTCATACCTTATTCTAGCACAAGTTTTTTGAATTTTTAAAAACTAAAAATCTGGGAGCATTCACGTGTCCCATCTTTAAAATGATATGACTACATATTAATAATCGCTGGGACTGAATATTAGTAAGTCGGATTCGGAACACCTTTTGCCGAATTAAGGAAAGACTTATGCCGAATTCTAGAAACTCTTCAATGCACCTTCTTTGAATATAGTTGTTGCTTTTATGGAAAGTAAGATTCTAGTCAGCTTCTTGCTATTATTGTGGCGTTTGGGCGAAGCTCAAAACCAAACACGTTAGCCACTTTGGTGGCACTTCTAGTGAGAAGGGCAAATTTGGGCTCACTATAGTGGAAATCCGCACAATTATAAAATAATTGGGAGATGCCGACATGTTGGATTGCTTGTAGCTTCTTCTTTTTCACATTGGATTGCAAATCCTGTCTATGGAGGTGTTCAATGATGGCGTGAGTGAAGCGGCCCACTTTTCAATTCTTTGCACATCTACCAAGTTTTGCACCTGTGACCTTAGTGGACTTTCTGTAAAGATGTTCCTCGAAACCTAGAGCTTACATGTCAGTCCTCTTTGCATCCCCGAGTATCGAGATCGAGACCTCTACTTTAATGGAGGCTCCTTATTCTAGATCTCGACACAATAAACACTATCAATATGAAGACAAAGGAGGAGGTTAGGGATTGAAAACTCATGACCATCACAAATGCCACTGACCCTCATACCCATCTCGTGGACCATCAACTCCTCATCATCCTTTCCTAAGAACACCAAAACCCTCATCGAGACCTCTACTTTAATGGAGGCTCCTTATTCCAGATCTTGACACAATAAACACTATTAGTATGAAGACGAAGGAGGTCAGGGATTTGAAACCCATGATGGTCACAAATGCCACTTATCCTCATACCCACCTCGTGAACCATCAACTCCTCATCATCCTTTGCCGAGAACACCAAAACCCTCGACAAACGAGATGATCTTCTGCATATTGGGCCCAAAAGCTCAAGTGGGAAGCATAACTGGAAAATGCGACATAATAGTGAAAACTCTTAAGGGCTGAAACAAGTGCCTGCATCACCATCCAGGATGCTATGGCGGGGCTCGAAGAATGGGTGCTCTTGATCTCCTCCTACGACTTTGGAGGCTCTAGGGACAACAACAATTACATTTCATCTATGCAGGAGGGTTTGTTTAGGGTCCATTCGAGGATATTTGAGAGCAGTATCGAGGATTTGGAAGGGTAGAATAGGAATAGTAAGACCAAGCTTGTGGTGCTTGCTTGGGAAGGTGTGGTGCTTGCTTGGGAAAGACAAAAAGTTCATTGAACATATGTGTCAAGAAACCAAGGCACACATTCGTGACTTGCTTAGAGATCAACTTCCTCTATGCAAACTTCCTTTAGACTTGTGCAACTGGAATTCCCATCCCTGCATTTTTATCAAAAACCTTAATTCCTACATTTTGGTGATGATTGTTCGGGTGTCTTGCGACTAGGAGTCACACATCTCGTGCTCTATAGCGAAAGTGATCAAGCTCTAGTCTCTCATCGTTCTCGGCTTATTTTTGACGTGCTTTCTCTGCAATTGAAGGTTGCTTCCGCTGGGGTATTGCTCTAATGGACGAGTTACTCAGGGAGTGGAAGTCCTTGAAGGCATCTGCTCGCATGCATAGATTTGTTCAAAGAAGGCTAGGTCTCGCATAGATGGCCATGGTCGACAGAGTCTGCGATGTGGTGTATGCTCCTGCACCTACCATTCGCCACGTGAATCTTTCCATATTCAAGCTCGTTCAAAACTACTGGGCAATAACACAGTTCTTCCCCATGGTGCACATTCACAAGCTCAACCTACAGGCCAGTAGTTTTTTCTTGAAAACATACAATTGTACATCTAACCAAATGGAGCAATAATTACATCGACAATTGTTACATTTCATTTTTAGCTATATTTTCTTGACTTATAAGATGAACCTTTAATACATATTTGCAAGAATATCGATGAACAAAACAACTCATTGAAATTTAGTACATATCTCTACAAACACAATTCTCTTACATAGATCAACTTCTATCAATTTGTCTTGATCCAACAAACACCTTGCAACTTATAGGCAAGAACTGGCCACTTCGTGGCTCTTGTTAGATTCCATTGCATTTTCTACTCTCTGTAACTTTGCTTGGGCATATCTTTCTATCTTAACTAGTTGTAGTTTGTCCTCTTGTTATCCCAAAATTCCCCCCCACCCCCAAGGTCATTGTGGTATTAACAAAGCTTTATTTTGGAATTAGGAAAAAATTTGGAAAACGATGCATGACATTGCTTTCTAGTGTACTGCGGACTCAAGGAACTTAGTGTTCCGCGGGTTCCTCTAACCCGCAAAAAAAAGGGGAGCATCAGTTAGACTTGGGCGGATATGTGGCTTGAGAAAGCCGTGGAACAAAGGATCCCAATGTTCAGCGGAGTGTGTAAACGAATTATTCCGCGGACTCTCTTAGTCTGCGAAATAAAGTGAGTTTGAGCTCGGTATTGCGCGACAAAGGAAAGGAACAAGGGAATGTGGGCTTCTCAAATGTCAACATTTCATAGACTTAACAAGTCTGTGAAACGAAGAAATGAGGCCATGGGACATAAAAAGCCCGCGGGACATTATAGAAGGCTGCTAAATACCTAAAACTCTGCCAAATACCAAAATGTGTCGTGGAATGTTTAAAAACATTCAAATATTCAAAAACCCGTGAACCAAAGGAATAGAAATAGGGAAGCCATGGAACGAGTGATGGAGGTTTTTTTCCCATAACTTTCGATGCGGCCAACCAAATTGATCAAAATTGGTTTTGTCAGAAAGTTATCCTCATCACCTTTATTATGGGATCACGAGCTTTTAGTTTTGATCAGGTCTTGGGGGTCAATTATGCAAACTCGGGCTCAAGGCATAAAGGACGGTCCTGAACATGCAAGGTTATCAAGTCATTCCCCAACCACCAGAATTAACGAGGAATGGCGCTCATTCTCTATCTCCAGGTCAGATAACGTGTGGAAATGATCTTTCAGAGGTGCAAATCAGCTTGAGCATCCACATATATCAAAAGCGAGTCTACACAACAAGGGAGGTTTGCCTTCACTTTTGTTTATGTAGTAATGGGTTATCTTATGCTTTATCTTGATGTCTTTGCTTGAGTTATAGATTAGGTTTTATATGCTGTTAAGTCAATGATTTAATGCATGCATACAACAGACAAGTCTTTAGAAGTTGGCTCAAGCAAAGCATTCATTAGCACCTATGTCACAAGGTTTGCTGAATTTTTTGGATAAAATTTGAAATTCGTTGATTTTTATTCAACCGCCAAAAAATCGTCAAAGTTCGCTGATTTTTTGTTCTCATTTTTGCCAAGTGTCTGATTAGTAGGGGATCTTGATTTCCAAGTCTGGGTAACTGTATAGAAGCAAGGCTTCATGAGTTGAAGGACAAGGGTTCGTTGCAGTTTGGGTTTGTGTTGTTGCATCAAACTCTCGAGGTCTTTCTCTGTGGTGTCATTCTGGCCCTGTTTTTCCACCACAAAATGTTGCAGATTTTTGACCTCATCTAGTTCTCGAGATATGCTGTAAATACCTTCTCAATTTCCTCCACTGTCTTGAAGCCATTGGATTTTAAATTGCAAGTAAAACACCAACACATCTTGTATTTTCTCCCCACGGTTGTAGATTCCAATCTGCCAGCTCCCTCTTTTTTTAGGTTACGGAATATCTTCTTCGTTTGTCCTGTTGCTTGTTGCAGTTTATGTAATTTGTATTGATAAACGTGCATGCTTCTTAAAAGTTAAAAATAGAACACAAGGATGTAAAATCACCCACCGAGGAGTATATGCCATATTAATAATACGGTAAAATTTTCAAGCATTAAAAAAATAATTGGACGATTAGTCTTAATGTTTAATGTTTTTAATTTTAATTTTAATAAATATTATTTTTATTTAAGTATTTTATCTATTGGTTGAATAAAATGACATTTTTTTACCCCCAAGTTGTCAAACTTGAACCGATTTTTATCCTTTTCAAACTTGAACTCGAACCTGAACCTGAACCTTGTGACATAGATTAGCATAGGGCAGAAAATGGTGATTTTATAGGCAGGAGGTCTTGTGTAGAAAATGGACTCTTAGAAAGCATTGCAACATCTTCGTGCTAGACAGTCTGGATACGGATACGGGTACGGGAACGGGTACAAGTACGGTACGCCAATACGGCAAATTTTTAAAAATCTTGGGTACGGTACGCTTTTGGGTACGTTTTATATATATATATATATATATATACATGTATATAAATATATAAATATGTATACAAATTATAAATTTAAAGAAGCATTTGCATACTTATTGAAATTTATTATTTCTCTATCACAGTTATTTATCTTAGTGACTGTGATAAGATTCAAGGAGTTTTGATTGTTCATGGTGACCTTCCTTGATCCACTCAGCACGATAGTATTGTCTGACATATTTCCTGAAACATCATAACTAAGCAGGAAAAATATGGATCCAAGCTGGCAGGTGGGACGATTAGTCCGAGCACGGGAGAATACTCGCCGAGTTTTGGAAAGCTATCCAGTATTTTTAATTACTAATCTGTCTACAGGCGATCAAAGCTCATGATTCTTTCAGAAGATTGCAAGAAGTTGCTTGGTACAAAAAGGTGCAAAAATGGATTTTATGAAAATAAGAAAAATATTGCCATCAATGTGTAGAGCTCGAGAAAATATACACTTTTAGAGAAAACGACACTTGAAACGGAGTCACAGAATGAAAGTTATGGCACATGCAAGTTTTTATTGCTACATCTTTCCGGACCCTTTCCAAAAATGGCAAATTTTTTTCTATCCTTGTGATTTTTTCACCAAAAATCCAAAAAAGGAAAGAATTGCCAAAAAAGGAAACAAACAGTCTTTGGCAAGTTTTTTTTTGATGGGTACGCTTCGAAACATACCCACAAACCGTACCCAGACCGTACCCTGTCCCCTGTGGGTACGTTTCCAAGCGTACCCACAGCGTACCGTACCCCGTACCAGTACCTGGTACGTTTCCAGGCTGGTACGGGGGGGCCTTAGGCGTTTCCAGACAGTCTAGTCTTCGTGTTATATCCACATAGATTCCAAATGATGGTGCAAGGTCAAAACATTACTCAATAATTGGAAGTGTAGCACTTAACCCACAACCCTTTAAAACGCGTGTAGCAACACACATTTCATTTTCGGATGCTCATGTTAGGAGGGGAGACTTATCTTGATACCACACATCTACCTACGAAACTGCGAGGTTATTAGGACTTACTACTTCTTGAGCAATAGTGCACACAGTCTCAAAGGAGCGTAATTCGTGGGATCCCTTGTTTAAACATCATATAAGTGCACACGGTCTCAAAGGAGCGTAATTCGTGGGATCCCTTGTTTAAACATCATATAAGTTCCAAATGTGAGCCAAGGGTGATTCACCTAACTTTAATATTGTGTTTGTTGGGCCGTCTTTGTGTTTACATCAAGTTGTGCTGTGTTACAAGCCCTTTGGGGTTTATTTCCTATTTAATATGCTCAACACATGTACTATCCATATGGGTAGGATGTAGTTGAACGTAATATTGTGAATAGATGATGCTTTATCTATATAAAGTTTAAACACATTGCTACATTTGTAGAAGGCTTTCAAAAATCTTTTAAGGAAATAGTCTAGAGTGCAGTTGCAAGGAGTACTACAATTACAGATCTGTGGTAGGACTATAGGGCTGAATCACTTGGGATAACACCGTGGTGTTGAATTGTTTGTAAGCTTATGGGCATTACACGTGGGTGTTGTAAAAAGCCAGATTTGGCAGTGTGTGAAGTTGTGTGTGTAATCTCTCTTTTTGATGAATAAAGAAGTTTGTTGTTGCTATAATTTACTGTGTAAGTGTATGTTATAGTAGGGTGCACGGTGTAAGGCATCCCTTTACTGGGACCCCTAATCGTGATTGCATCATTTTGGCTTGGGAATCTATTGAAGCTTAGCATTGGCAAAGTTACGAAAACAAGTATTACAAAGAAGACGGTCATGTTGGTTGAAGCAAGAACAATCTAGTCACGTTGTTTGAAGTACAGTAAATGACTGTATAATCATTGTTAGTCTATCATATTTGGGGAAAATAATGCAGATCGGTGTACATTTGCCCCTAATGCTTGAATGACAACTGCCTTGCACTTAAACCATTTCCATTCACATCTCTTATAGCTCTTTACTGTTAATGATTTTAAATGGTCTGTAAATAATAGCAGAATGCATCATTAGTTTTTTGTTTTTCCCATGTGCTTATGTTTCTGGTATCTTCATTATTGGAGTGTTCTTTTCCAATAAATAGAAATACATATGGCAAGCCAATTATGCTCACAAGCTTGTCTCAGATCATATGCAATTATCCATCTGTTTTGAGTATAACCCACACTACATTGCAGTATTTATTTTACCAATTCTTGCATTCCTTACCCTTTTCATTCTTTCGTTAAGTATTTGCAAACTTCTCATGAGTGCTAAAACTGTCTGCCTGATTTTATGTAGGACAATATTGGCATTTTTTGCCGGCCGGGAACAGAATTCCATAATTCGTCAGCAACTAATTGACATGTGGGGGAATGATACTTCAATGATTATCTCTGGAAAATATCACAATTCGCAGGAAGGCTTTACAAAAAGTAAGTATTGTCTGCATGTGAAGGGCTATGAAGTGAATACAGCTCGGGTTTCAGATGCTATTCATTTTGGTTGCGTTCCTGTTATTATCTCTAATCACTATGATCTTCCCTTTGCAAATGTGCTGGATTGGAGTAAGTTCTCAATTGTTATAAGCCATAGTGATATTCCACATCTGAAGGCAATATTGCTTTCTATTTCTGAGAAAATGTATGCAAGTTTTCTTGCAAATTTACATAAAGTGAGAAGACACTTTCAGTGGAATACATCTCCACGAGATTATGATTCATTCCTTATGACTGTTTATCAATTATGGCTTAGAAGAGGAATCCCGTTTCCCTCGTATTCCTGATATATATAATATACATCTTATTTTCTTTATATTTATTACTTTCCCATTTGGTTGTAAATTCGATACTGTGTGGTCTGTTTTTGGGTATTATCTTCATATGGTCATTGAAATTTTTAGCATCTAACATTCACTATCGATCTATTTTCACTTCTAAGAAAAGGTTGCCTTAGGTTTTTTGGATCAAACAAAGTTTTTTTGAAATATTTCTTAACATTTAAATCAAATACATAACAATGATTACTGTAAAACTACAGAATTTTTGGAGAATTTTTTCTACTGCACTGATAAGCTTGCTAACTACCTAACAACTGTGAAGGGATCTATATGCTTAAAATATTCATCATATCAACCTGGTTTATGACACACAAGGTGCTGAGTACAGAAAATAAGACTCACTGTTTTTTCACCTTGTGTGTCGTATCCACAACAAAGGTATTTTTAACTGCTTTGAATAAAAATATTTTTCTACCAGAGTGCTTTAAAAGAAGCGAGGCTTGAATTTATTGGAACAAGCCAAAGCTACCCAAGTTGGGTTTATTGTTCTTGGGCTTAAAGGCGATTTATCCAACATCATTGCCTTTTTGCTTTGCACACGACGTTAAGTATTGGAAAAAAACAACACTTCTTTTTTGGTATCCTATTAGTTCAGTTCTTCAGACTGAAAGGGGTAGGGAAGTTTTTGAAAATGTTACACAAAATAAATGTTGTGCGGTTTAAGTATTTGACTACTAAGATGAGGTAAATTTCGTTATTGACAAATATATAGATGGTTTATAGGCAGCAATTTGATATTGATAAATATGCTCATTTGGTCATATTGATGCCCGATCGTTTAAATAAAATCTCTTGCACTACATTGATTGCAACGTTTGGACACAGGCATCTTCTCACATCATTAAAAATGGGAGCTCAAAGCAGCAGTTTATGGAGATGCATCAAGAAATAATTAAAAACATAGGAGATAAAAAAGGAGGAAAAGGGGTACAGAAGTAGTTTACTTAAAAGGAATCTTAAGTACAATGTCAACAAGTGTGCCAACATTATTTTATTTAGTCCAATTTTATTTCATATAAATCAATTAACATTAAATAAATGTTTTAATGTCATCTTGAAGTCATCACTTTGAACTTTTCACCTTCTAATTTCTTTTTCCATTGCCCCTTTATTTTATGGTTATTACTAAATTAGTATATAAATAATTTATTATTTGAAAAATGTCTAGATAATTTTAAGGTGTTTATTTTTATTTTTTTCACATAACATATTGATTAGTAACTTTATTATATTGCCTATAAATTTCAACAATCTCATTGCAACACTATGTCGAGCTCAAAAAATATTTTTGAGAAAAAATAAGCATCCAAGCTCTACTATATAACACGATATTACGATTTTTTGTTTGACTTCTCCAAGCAAAAAGAAAAAAACATCTAAGTAATGGTGTCACAAATGTCAAATTAATATGGTAATTATCAAATGAACGTAAAATATTTAAAATTATCCTTTAAATATTAAAAAACTTACAGAAATTACAATCCACCTCCAATTGCAATTATCAATACCTCTCAACATTAGTTTTTTAAATTAAAATAGTAATTAATTAATAATTAGTGGTCATACTCACATAAAACAAAAACAATCCATCAATTTATTTAATACATTGGCTTGATGTTTCTTTGATGCTTTTTCCTCTTACGATTACTTGTTCTGGACATATGAAGGGTTAATTGTGCCCTCATTTTTCTAGGAGCATATGACCACAGATGAAATTTGATACCCTTCCATCTTTGGTTATTTTACCCTTACTACGCCGAAGGCATTCCCCTTATGGGAAAGCCCCTTCTGGACGTTTTTGCAACTACGTTAAATTTAACGTCTGTTTGGACGTTTTTGACAATTAATTAAATTTGACGGTTGTTTGCCTTTTTTATTTGCAATTTTTGAACTAGGTTTTTTTTGCATCGAATCGAGTTGCCTTTTGCATCAGCGTTGGGGTCTGTATGTTTTTGGTAAACCCGAGTTTGACTCAGTCTCTGACCTGCGTAACAACTTGTTCATCTGATTGTTGGGGAAACTTCGGAGACGACTGGTTATAGCATACAAGGAGGCAGTGTGTTGAATGTGCCTTCGTCCAGTAGAGCTTCATCTTCTCTAGCCAAGGCCAACTTTTCACTTTTTGTAGGAAAGAACTTTGTGGCCTGTGCCTCCATGAGGTTGTCAAATGGATCTAATGGATCTTAGTTGAATCTGCAAGGGATTATATTATCTGTGTTGATCAATGCAACAGTTTGTTTTGTGCATTACTTTTATTTGTTTTGGAATTGCCAAATTGTGCAAGCACGACGAAGTTAGTAATTTGTCTATAAAATGAGGGATTCTACAACACAATACCCTGGTATTTTTTGGTGGATATTGGGCAAGATGTTCCAATATGCAGGGCGTATATCTTTAGATGCACGGTCAGATATATCGACGGCGATCCTTGGACTATTCAACAGATTTGACCATGTGACTAAGTTGGCCCTCAGGTGCGATCGCAAAATAGTAAGTATAAACGACAAACCCCTTATAAAGATTGGAATTCATTGCACGAGTCTTAGGAAATTAAAATTGAAGGCATGTAGGGAATTATCTGATGTCGGGATTGAGGAATTTGCAAAGTGGTGTTGTAATTTGAAGAAATTGTCTTTGTGGCTCTTGTACTTTTGGGCCTAAGGGCATGAATGCAATACTGAAATAATGAGGGGCTTAGTGTTGTGGCAAGAGGATGTTTGAATTTGTAGGAGTTAGTGTTGATTGGGTTGAATCTAACTACGATGAATTTGGGGCTTTTGGCTTCAAACTGCCAGGCTTTAGAAAGGTTGGCTCTATATGGTAGTGATACAATCGGTGATGTGGAGATTGGCGGCATTGCTGCCAAGTACATTTCATTGAAGAAACTCTGTATCAAAGGATGTCCTGTGTCAGATCAAGGGATCGAGTCTTTGATTAGCGGTTGTCCAAAACTTGTGAAGATCAAGGTGAAGAAATGTAGAGGAGTGATTAGTGAGGGTGCGGATAGGCTAAAGGCCAATAGAGTGTCTTTGGCTATAAACTTGGATTGCATGCCGTCAGCGTTGACTAATCTGATTATTGGGGAAACTTTAGAGACGACTGGTTCTAGCATACAGGGAGGCAATGTGTTGAATTTGCCTTCGTCTAATAGAGCTTCATCTTCTCTAGCCAAGGCCAATTTTTCACTATTTGCACGAAGGAACTTTGTGGCTTGTGCCTTTATGAGGTTGTCAAATGGATCTATTTTTTTTTGCTACAAGCACTGTTTATAAATGTGTTCTAAAGAATTGTAAGCCAATTGCTATAAAGAGATTGTATAGTCACTACCCACAAAGCTTGCATTTTGGAAGCATCAAGCATCAAAATCTTGTGAGTTTGCATGGATATTTGCTTTCTCCACATGGAAACATGTTGTTTTATGATTACATGGTAAACGAAAGTCTATGGGACATCCTACACGGTGAGTAAAATGAATAGTTATGAAGAAAAATGGATCTTTACATTGTAGATTCATATTTTGAAATAGAAGAATCCAAACAATCTCAGGCTCTCCTGGTCTACCAATGACAGGATCCTCAAAGACGCTTTTAGGCCTTTCAGCCAAGTCACTAATTCCAAGGTCTATTCTTATGTTTTTGCTTCTTCTAGATGCTCTCTTCTAAAGTATTTATGTAGAGTTTTTTGATTTGTTTCCAATATTTTGCAAGTTGTGAACAACCAACAGATTGGAAGGTCCCATGGTTTGGGATTTGTAACTTTTACAAATGAGCAATCAATGAGAGATGCCATTGAAGGGATGAATGGAAGGGATTTGTATGGATTGCTGACGGAAATCCTTAAGACGATGCTAATGATTGAATTTAATAGACTGGTTTGAAGCTGATTTAATGCAGTTAGTGTTTCGATTTGGTTTTCCTCTATCAACAATCCTGATATTCATTTTTCTCAAGGGTATATTTGCTTTCTTTTCTTATTTCTAAATACCCATTGAAGTGGATTTTATATTTGGTAGCTTAGATCTGGTAATTTTTGTTGTTTTGCTACAAACATTGTTTATAAATGCGTTCTAAAGAATTGTAAGCCAATTGGTATAAGAGACTATATAGTCACTACCCACAAAGCTTGCAAGTTGGAAGCATCAAGCATCAAAATCTTGTGAGTCTGGATCAAAGAGTCCTACTTACTGTTTGATCTCATTGGACTCAAAAACTGAAGTTTTGTAGTTACTAATGTATGATGACACTACATCTAGGGTATGTATGTTGTGTAACAAAATTGTGGACCAATACAATGAACATCATCCATCTCAAAACCAACAATTGTTTGGAGCAAGGTGATATAACTAACTTGACTAGACATGATTTCATATTGTATAGATTATCAGACAACAAATTAGAAAGCAATATCCTATTATAATTTCTTTATTGACACATCTATTTGTTACATTTAGGTTCTCCAAGGTTGGTCATACTACACATGGACATGGCTCTTCACATGTACGATGACATAATGAGAATCACAGAAAATCTAAATGAGAAATATATAATTTGCTATGGTGCTACAAGCACTCTTTATAAATGTGTTCTAAAGAATAGTAAGCCAATTGCTATAAAGAGATTGTACAGTCACTACCCACGAAGCTTGCGTGAAGTTGAAACTGAGCTGGAAATAGTTGGAAGCATCAAGCATTAGAATCTTGTGAGATATCATGGATATTCACTCTCTCCATATGGAAACCTGTTGTTTTATGATTAAATGGTAAATGAAAGTCTACGGGACATCCTACATGGTGAGTAAAATGATTATGTTATGAAGAAAAATGGATATGTACATTGAAGATTCATAAGAATCCAATCAATCTCTAACCTTAAGATTAAAATGGATTGTTGGAGAATCCAACAAGTGTTTTTTTAATTTTTATTTTCATATAGGATCATAAGAGAATATAAAGCTAGACTAGGACACTTAGCTAAAGATTACTAATGCTGATATAGAAGGATTGACATATCTTCATCATGACTGTAATCCACACATTGTTCACAGGGATGTGAAGACCTCTAACATTCTTTTGGATGATAATTTTGAAGCAAATTTTTCCGACTTTGGCATTGCCAAGTGCTTTCCTCAGCCAAAACCCACACCTCTACCTATGTTATGGGTACCATTGGTTACATTGACCTTAAATATGCAAGAACATCAAGGATGAATGAGAAATCTGATGTATATAGCAAGGACATTCTCATCTTGCCTTACAAAATGTTCAGAAGCTTCACAAATTATTTTATTCAAGTATCATGTACAATAATACAAACTTGATGGCTTGAAGTGAATATGGCATCATAATTCTTGCTTTGTTTGGTCACTATTCACACTCCACTATGTAGCCACACGTACAAAATGTGTTCCCTACACTTTTCACAACGAAGGTACTCCATTTTGCAACCTGGGTCCCCTCCCACATTTATCGAATCTCAATTTGAATCACGACATATTTTTGAGTTGGGTAAAAGACAATTTCGAGGTTATGTAGGTAATTTAGGTGGGAATTGACATCCCTTATATTCAATTGGCGTTAAGAAGAACCACATATGTGCTCCTTGGTACCTAGTATTTATAGACTGGAAGATTCCAAATATGATGTTTATTATCCTTACAAAGCATATATGTTTTTTAATGGGTTATTACTTCTACCCAAGTAGCAATTTTTGTAAAATAGTGCTTAATATGATACATTTAAGATACGGAAATAATATGGGTTTATTTTAAAAAATGAAAATTTTATTAAATTAATTATAGTGTAAGAAGTAAAATACATGTTTTTAATTAAATATTGATGCATTTAATTGCTCATTAAGGGTTTTTTCAGCTAAAAAATGTTTTGTTTAATAGTATTTAATGTTTTTACAATGTATACAATTTTAGATCAGATTTTTGGATAAAGATGTCTTCAAATCATTCAAATGTTTTCAAAAAATATCAAATTGTTTATTGTTTATAAATATTAAATAAATAAATTATATAATATCATACAATTTCTCCCCAAATAATTTAAAACCACAAAAATATCCCTCTAAATCAAATAACTTATACCATTCGGCGTTCACATTGCATTGTACATATGCGATTGCTAGTTTTATAGTTTGTAAAATCACTCCTCCATCCAGTGTAATATGAACCCATTTTTTGAATCCGCCAATATTAAGTTGGATACTACACTTCTTTATTCAATGGATTCAAATACAATATTTTATTTAAATTTTGATTGTATTAACCATAACAAATTCTAACAAAATTCAATGTTGTTGCAACAAATAATAATAATGTATCTATAAAAATGTGGATAAAAAATATATTTATTGACATAGAAAATGGTTATTAAAATGTTTCAGGATTATGGAGGGTCAACCGTCAATTCTCATGTTCGAGATCACCTTATTTAGAACTCGTGCCTAATAAATTAACTCTTGTTTGACCATGATAGAATGAAATTGTGTTGTCAACTATAAATGACGTGTTAAAATATATATTTCCATAAGGAAGACACATCTAAGAGTCTTCTTCAATACAAAGACATCTTGTACTCGAAACATTACAATTTATGTTTTAATTTTTATCATACAAATTTCAAGACATTATTAGAGGTGAAACTTGAGAAATTTGTTTTGGTGTGGTTTTTCATGTTGGCTTTTCATCTTCTTGCCTTGTCAAGACTTATTGCTCGCATGTATTGCCATCACATGATTTATAAGTCATGTTCACATCAAATTCAGTAGCAACACTGTTTTTTGGGTGGTTTAGTTCTATAATATGGTCCTTGACCAATGAGTCACAACTTTGCTTGTAGACGATAGGGAGAATGACATCCAAGAGTTCATAAAATTATTTCAAAGGTATACGACAAAGTAATGAGTTTGTAAATCCTTAGTTTACTAATGTTTTATTAAATGTTGAATCTATTGAACCAATGTTTAAATTATATGAAAATGATTGTCTTATTACTTACTATGTCAGTTGTATCCCATCAAAGGACTCTCTTTGGGATTGGATTAAATATCATTGGGAGCCCAGTGGGATACATGTCACTGGAGTAAAAAATCTCACCAAGGCTCTGTTTTGTTTTCCTTCAAGGAGCCCTTACAAGTGCAAGCTCTACTCCCCAGGTCCAACAATTGGTGCTTGTAAAATACCCTAATGATATTATCCCATTTGACCTGTGAATTTAGATTCTTCGAACAATCTTCCCTCAAAGTCCTTGCTTGGGTTGAGTTGCTTAGCCTCCCAATTCCACTTTAGTATATTATACACAAGATAGTCAAGCTCGTAAGGTGAGTAATTTGTAACAAAGATCTCCTGCTCTATTGAAGAAAGGGGTTTGTGTCGAGGTTTACACTACAAAATACTTGAAAAGAGTCTATCGATATACAAATTGCCTATGAACGCTTTACGCAAAAAGTAACCTATATCAACTTGCCAAAGTACATGCTTCTACTGTCAATCCCTCGACTACATGATCATAACAATTTCCTCGTGGCTCCCTCTAAGTCAAATTTTGGGCAACCACCCATTGAAAAACAAATGTTGATAGAAAAAAATGATGGTTGGACAACATTGACCAAGAAAATGTCCTCTTTTGGGAATAAAAATGTTAAATGGTTAGCATAGTCTCCAAAGGAAAACCTTAACAAAACATGCAAAAATATGAGAACATTCTTCCCACTTCCATGTCAACTCCTCAGGTCTAAAACCATCTGGTCATTTCTCATAGCCAAGTTTTTCAAGATAAACTCAACACAAATGATTATTTTTGGTGTTGGAACTTCCTTGACATCTACTCCACCCTCTCGAAACTCATGTAACTCACCTTGCAAAAATAACGAGTTGTCACAGGTAGACAATGGGGCTAAACACCACTCCATTTTGTTTGAGGACTATATTTTTCCAAACTAGTATCCACTTTTGACTAACAACTTTGTTACTATGGACTTCGAGATAGGGTTTAAGGATGGACATGGAGAACTATAAATAAAGGTTCTCTTCATGAATTTTATATCGTGGAATGTAAGAGGTCTCACAGAGTCCTCACAAAAATTCTCTATGTGATCCACTTGTTTTTTTTGGATTAAGGGTAAACTAAGGATTTTTTTATGAGGACCCACATCCTTGTTTACAATATGGGGACCATTTTTAGGAACCTTCAGTGCAGCCAAATTTTGGAGTGTTGCAACTGCAACATATATCAATTATGAGTCCAACTAACCAAATGAAGCCAATTTCTGGAGTGATGCATCAACAACGAATAACAACTAGGAGTCCAACGAGCTGTAACTGTAGTGAAGAACCAAGAGCTACCACTGCAACGAAGAACCAAATGCTGCCATTGCAGCGAGTAAACAAAGAGCTGTAACTGCAACGAAATTTTGGAGATGTTGTAACTGTGGCAAAGCCACCTCCGAGGATGATCGTGCCTCGAGGGGATTTGAAACCGGGTGGGAAAGCCCACAACCGTGTGACTTGACCGCACCACGCCCACCCCATTGGCTATGTGATCCACTTGTTAGCAGTTGGAAGCTTTATAATTTCTTTGTTTGAAAAAAATTAATGTTTCTATAGTTTTACTGCAGACTTCCCTTAAGTTTGTTTCATCAGACACCACACACTTTTGCACTTCTCATGCATATGGTTATGGCAATGCTATTCTTTTTATCATCTCAAATTTCACACCCTTAACTATTACATCCAGTGAAGATATATCACATGAGTTGTAATGTAATTACTTGTATAAATCTAATTATCAGCAACAATATAACACCAATGAACACAATATTTCAGATAAATGATCTCAATGTGCAAGAAGAATAGCTTAGCCACTTCGAGGGGGCAACCTCCAAACCAGATAATAAGACTCAAATGCTGAATACGATGATCAACTACTCCCTACTAACCCCTATATATACTATTCCTATGCTATGGCCAACACCAAGGTTGACCCACTAATGAAAATATAACATATGTGAAAGAGATACATAATGATAAGAAGTTACGATAACCACAAGCCGACTATATACATCCAATATAAGATATATGATTAAGGGCATAGCATGCCCCTCCCCTTCGAAGCAACATTATCCCCAATGTTGAGAAGATTTGGATGTTGCTGTAGGAAATTCGCATCCTCCCAAGTTGCGTCTTCATTGTCTAGATTTTTCCACTTGATCAAATACTCAGTGATGACCCTTGTCCTCAATCACTTAGTGCATGTCTAAAGGATGCATTTTGGTTCCAGGATGATTCTACCCTCTTCATCAAGCCTGGGTAACACAGTCTGTCCAATTACCTTCTTTAGGCAAGATACATGGAAGACTAGATGAATTCAAGTAGCCAGAGGAAGTTTCAGTTTGTATGCTACATTTCCAATCTTCTGTAACACTTGATAAGGGCCATAATACTTAGGTGAAAGCTTGTTATCCTTTTTCTGTTGTTTTAAGGACATTTGCTTATATGGTTGTAAACGCACAAAAACCCAATCACCGACTTCAAAATGTCTTTCATTGCAATGTTGGTTTGCTTGCTGCTTCATGCGGTTTTGTGACATGGACCAAATTCTCCCTGAGAGAAGAAAACACCTCTTGTTGGTGTTGAATATGTTCTTCAACTGCTCGAACCCTTGACTGGACTCTCAAAGATGAAGTGATAGATGGTGGATGGTACCCATATAATGCCAAGAAAGGAGACATTTTAGATGAAGTATGAAAGGTGGTGTTATACCACCATTCTGCCAACGGTAACCATTGGACCCATCTCGCTTGCTTATCTGATGTAAAACAACGAAGATATCCCTCCAAGCACTTTTTTACCACCTTTGTTTTCCCATCAGATTGGGGATGATAAGAGGAACTATGAGCTAGTTGTGTGCCCAAGCATGAGAACAAGTCAGTCCAAAAATTACTAGTAAAGATAGGGTCTTGATCACTTACTATAATCTTTGGTGTCCCATGTAGCTTCTGAATTGTATCCCTGAAGGCCATTGCTACTGTACTCACAACAAATGGATGTGATAAAACACAAAAATGGGCATATTTGGTGAGTTTTTCCACCACCACCATGATTACATTTTTACCTTCTGATTTAGGCAATCCTATGATGAAGTCCATGGACACCTCTTCCCACCTCTGGCTAGGAATAGATAGAGGTTGTAAAAGACATGGGGACTTAATTGTTTCGCCCTTATTTTGCTGACAAACCATGCATTCTGCCACAAAACTTTTGGACATCCCCTTTTAGCCCTTCCCAGAAAAAATCATGCTTGATTCGATGATAAGTCTTCAAGAAGCCAAAATGCCCCCTACTAGAGAAGCATGGAGCTAAGATAGAACCCTATTTTTAAGGATTGAATTCTTACATAGATATAATCTATCTTTATACCATAAAGCATCTCCTTTCCATACAAATTTTTCTGACATGCTTGGATCTTGTTGGAGATTCTGAATGAGATTTGTGTCCCTGGGTCATTTTTCCATTCAAACCTTGCATCCTCTATCCAATCCTCCTGTAATACAGACATGGCACACAACAATGCCTAGGTCTGATTCATCCTTTCGAGATAAAGCATCAACAACTACATTCTCTTTCCCTTTCTTGTATATTATCTCAAAATCATACCCCAACATTTTTTAGACCCATTTCTGTTGTTCTTCTAATGATAAACGCTGCTCTAAGAAGTATTTCAAACTATCATGATCTGTCTTTACTTTGAAATGTCGTCCCATTAGATATGGTCTCCATTGCTTCACTGCATGAAGTATTGCTAGCATTTCTTTCTCATAAACTAGTTTAGAGTATATTCTTACCTTTGAATTATCGGCTCTCAAAGGCAATGGGTCGCAACCTTCTTGCATGAGTACTGCCCCCATACCATACCCTGAAGCATCACATTCAACAATGAATGTTTTTGAAAAATCTGGCGTGGCTAGAACTGGAGTGGTGCGCATGGCCTCCTTCAACTTCTCAAAGGCCACAATAGCTTGCTCGTTCCAATGGAAAGAGTCCTTCTTCAATAAAGATGTGAGTGGTGCTGTGATGCTGCCATAATTCCTTACAAATCTACGATAATAACATGTAAGCCCCAAAAATCCTTAGATATTTTTTAGGGTTTTGGGAACCTTCCATTCAAGCATGGCTTTTATCTTGTTAGGATCCACTTTAACACCTTCATAAGAGACAATATGACCCAAATATTCAACCTCCTTGACACCAAAAAAACACTTAGAAGGCTTTGCATAAAGTTGATGTTGTTCAAGAGTTTCCAACACCTTATTTACATGATGCAGGTGTTCCTCCCATGTTTTTCTATAGATTAATATATCATCAAAGAACACTAAAACAAACTTTCGAAGAAATGGCTTAAAGATGGAATTCATCAAGCTTTGAAATGTAGAGGGTGCATTTGTTAGTTCAAAAGGCATTACCAAGAACTCATAGTGTCCTTCATGTGTCCTGAAGGCTGTTTTATGAATATCTTCATCCCTGATTCTAATCTGATGATATCCAGAATGAAGATCAAGTTTTGTAAAGTAAACAACACCATGTAACTCATCTAGAAAATCATCAATTATAGGAATAGGAAACTTATCTTTAACTGTGTACTTATTGAGTTCCCTATAATCTGGACACATGCGCCAATTGTCATCTTTTTTTCCATACCATCACTACATGAGAAGAGTAAGCACTCTAACTATGATGAATAAGTCCTGCTTCTAACATCTCTTGAACTATCTTCTCAATCTCACTCTTTTGCATATAGGGGTACCTATAAGGTCTGATGTTGGGTGGTTGACTCCCTGGTACTAGTTGGATGGCATGGTCATGGTCTCTTTTCGGAGGCAGGCCCTTAGGCATTTCTCCAAACACCACTGAGTGCTCATCTATAACTGCTTGCATATCTGTGGGTATAAATGTATTGGAATGATGTGCTTCTAATGAAAATAGTTGTGCCACAAACCCTTCTGCACCCTTTCGAAGCAATTTTTGCATCTGATGAGAACTTACCATCTGTGGGGACTTTGCTCTTAGTCCTTTTAGTTTAAAAGTCCTCCCTTCTGACTGAAATTGCATGAACAACTCTTGGAAATTCATTTCAATGGTTCCCAAAGTGGTAAGCCACTGAACTCCTAACATAATCTTTGCTCCTCCCATGGCAATGGCATACATATTGCTAGTTAGCAAGTAATCTCCCATGGCGAGATTAATGTTATGGAATTTTCCTGAACAACTAATAGTTTTCCCATCAGCGATCATGACTTGACATTTTGGAGTTGGATAAACAAAGCAGTTCAAACGTACCGCCAACTTATGATTGATGAAATTGTGAGTACTTCCCGAATCAATCAACACTGTTACCCTCTATTTTTTTAAGAATCCAACTACTTTGAGAGTTTGGGGAGTGCTAATACCGGAAATTACATGGCATGATATTGTTGGCTGGGGATCTCCTAATTCCTCCTCTGGCTCTACCTCTTCATCTTCTTCTTCTTCAGTAGGTCCCTCAATGTAGAACAACTTCTTTCAGCACACTTATGTCCTGATCCAATTTTTTTGTCACAATTAAAACATAACCCTTTGGCTCTCTTTTCTTCAATTTGTTGAGGTGTCAGTCTTAACTGGCCGAGGGAATGATGGTGGAAAGGTGCTACGATCTCTAATATTACTGACAGTTTGTTTCCTACTGGAAATAAAATTTTCCTTTTACCTACGTGCCATGATCATAGAATCTGAAACGTATGAGGATTAAAAATACACACCTCAATATCAATTTCTTCTTTAAGACCCATAAGAAATAAGTCATTCAAATTATCTTCAGGAATATTTTCCACCCGTAAGGAAAGGTGTTTTGGAATTGATGGATGTAATCTTTGACTGTTCCTGTTTGTCTTAGCTTTGCTAATTGACTAAAATAATTCTTGACACACTAGAACTATAGTGCAATTGCAACTCTTCGGTGAATATTGTCCATGTAAAATTGAGGCCACTCTTTTTCCTTTGAGAACATAACCATCGATACCAAATGAATTGGTCAGGTTCAAGATACAACGATGTCATGGTAACCTTTTGTCTCGATGGAATCTGATGAAGATCAAATAAATTCTCCATCTGGTTAATCCAATTGAGTGGATCCTTTCCATCAAACTTACGCATTTCCACTTTTGGAATCATGTTACGAGCTTGCAGAGTGTTTGTATTTGGATTGGTCATGTTTGCAGATCCACCCTGGCTAGTTTGTCTATTACTTTAACCTAAAGATCCACCCTGGTTAATATGAGTATGATTGAGTTGTGGCTGATTAGGAAGGATATGATGACCCATGATATTGTAACTAAATTGGTGAATGAAATCCTCCAATCGTTGTCCAATCTTTTCTACATCTTCTTTGTTGGCCACTCTACCCTCGAGGTTTCACAACTCTAACTCAAGATAGCTGACCTTATGGTCAGTTGAAGTAAACCCTAACCCTGAGGACTCTGTAGATACCCCTTCTGACTCTTAACTCCTCAACTATTATCTCATCCTTGTCAGGGGTTTTACTCGGAGTGATGGGATTCTTTTTGCCTCTTGTCGAAGGCCCAGCCATGATGCCCCAAAATGGTAGGATTTAGGGATCAAGGTCAAAATTTAGGGTTTGGGATTTCAATAGGAATTCGGTCAAATTTTATAAAAATCAAACTAATTTTTAATCCTCTTTCTGGAAATGTAAATAACTTTGAAAAATTCCACAAATTGCACCCTAGGTAGCTGAATTATGAAAAAACATAAAACCGCTATAACTTTTGCAAAACAAGTCAAAAATTCTTAAAATTTGGAGGGAAGCTTACTTGACTAATTTCGCCACACCATAGAAAAATTTGTAGAAAAATTCACTACCAATTTTGAGATATGGACGAGCCTTCACAATTAGGGTTTGATGCAGTATTGGCCGAGTTCAAGCTCTGATACCACTTGTAATGTAATTACTTGTGTAAATCTGATTATCAGTAGCAATATAACACCAATGAACACAATATTTCAGATAAATGATCTCAATGTGCAAGAAGAATAGCTTAGCCACTTCGAGGGGGAGATCTCCAAACCAGACAATAAGACTCAAATGTTGAATATGATGATCAACTACTAACTACTAACCCCTATATATCCTATTCATATGCTATGGCCAACACCAAGGCTGACCCACTAATGAAAATATAACATATATGAAAGAGATACATAATGATAATAAGTTACGATAGCCACAAGTCGGCTATATGCATCCAATATAAGATATATGATTAAGGGCGTAGCATGAGCTATTTGTGTCAATCTTGGCATTCATGAGCACTCTTTTAGCCTCGATAATGTCTGTACCTAATGATGGCCCTGAAAGATTGATATTATGATCATGGTTAGTAGATAATTTACTTTTGCCATATTGGCTCATTTGCGACAATTTTAATATGATCAAGGCCCTTGAGGATAAAGAGAGTGGGTGGCTTATGTAGCGATGAGTGGGACACCATGAAGTCTAGTTTTATTTTTGAAAATATTAGGGTTTGTTAGACCCTCTTTTTGAGTTCAAATCACTCATGCAAGCAATATACATGCTTTTGACTAAGCCTCTTTAGGGGGACATGGTGATTGATAGATTATAGCCATACACAAGGATGGACATGTATAAAACTTAGGCATTGTCGGTAAACGAAGAGAGCATGACAAGAGGGGCACTTTTTACACCATTATAAAAGGCTAACTTGCATTTCCTTATGGGCCCAGATTCCACCCAACAATCTATAAGGTGTGACAGCTAAAAATGACCAATTATGGAGACCTCATGTTTGATGCAACCATTTTGAGGGAGGTTTGATTGACAAGGCTTGTAGAGGAATTATATGAAATATGTGATTATTGAACAATGGTTTGTAAATGATGAGTTAGATATTGGACCACAACGAGTTCTTTCATTTGTTTATCGTAATCATTGTAGTAGAAACACCACCTTCTCCTTCACAAGCAAAATGTAAAAAGTCACATAACAAATATTAATTAACCTAATGTATTACTAAAATATATGAACCAAGGTGTCAATGAAATACAATTATTTTTATTTCCTTAATGACATGCCTATGCCAAGCAAGTCTAAACCTCCACTTGAGAGAGGCTATCGTAAGTCAAAAATTTGTGAGTGCCTTGCCAACGACCTGATTTAGTGTTTTGGTGGAATTTCCTAATGATGTTGTGTAATGATATTAAGTGTTATTAAATGCAAAGAACACGGCCTTATACGACATGCCATAACCATTTTTTTCACATTAACACAAAGCATGTGACTCGAGTTCAAATCACTCATGCAAGCAGTATACATGCATTTGACTAAGCCTCTTTAGGGGGACATGGAGATTGATAGATTGTCGTCATACACGAGGATGAACATGTATAACACTTAGGCATTGTCGGTAGATGAAGAGAGCATAGCAAGTAGTGCACTTTTTACACCATTATAAAAGGCTAACTTTGCATTTCCTTATGGCCCTAGATTCCACCCAACGAACTATAAGGTGTGACAACTAAAAATGACCAATTATGGAGAACTCATGTTCGATTGACAAGGCTTGTAGAGGAATTATATGAAATATGTGATTATTGAACAATGAGATGTAAATGATGAGTTAGATATTGGACCACAACGAGTTCTTTCATTTGTTTATCGTAATCATTGTAGTAGAAACACCACCTTCTCCTTCACAAGTAAAATGTAAAGAGTCACATAACAAATATTAATTAACCTAATGTATTACTAAAATATATGAACCAAGGTGTCAATGAAATACAATTATTTTTATTTCCTTAATGACATGCCTATGCCAAGCAAGTCTAAACCTCCACTTGAGAGAGGTTATTGTAAGTCAAAAATTTGTGAGTGCCTTGCCAACCGCCTGATTTAGTGTTTTGGTGGAATTTCCTAATGATGTTGTGCAATGATATTAAGGGCTATTAAATGCAAAGAACACAACCTTATATGACATGCCATTACCATTTTTTTCACATTAACACAAAGCATGTGACTCGAGTTCAAATCACTCATGCAAGCAGTATACATGCATTTGACTAAGCCTCTTTAGGGGGACATGGAGATTGATAGATTATAGCCATACACAAGGATGGACATGTATAAAACTTAGGCATTGTTAATAAACGAAGAGAGCATGAAAAGTGGTGCACTTTTTACACCATTATAAAAGGCTAACTTTGCATTTCCCTATGGCCCCAAATTCCACCCAACGATCTATAAGGTGTGACAACTTAAAATGACCAATTATGGATACCTCATGTTCGATGCAACCATTTTGAGGGAGCTTCGATTGACAAGGCTTGTAGAGGGATTATATGAAATATGTGATTATTGAACAATGACTTGTAAATGATGAGTTAGATATTGGACCACAACGAGTTCTTTCATTTGTTTATCATAATCATTGTAGTAGAAACACCACCTACTCCTTCACAAGTAAAATGTAGAGTCACATAACAAATATTAATTAACTTAATGTATTACTAAAATATATGTACCAAGGTGTCAATGAAATACAATTATTTTTATTTCCTTAATGACATGCCCATGCCAAACAAGTCTAAACCTCCACTTGAGAGAGGTTATCGTAAGTCAAAAATTTGTGAGTGCCTTGTTAACCACTTGATTTAGTGTTTTGGTGGAATTTCCTAACGTTGTTGTGCAATGATATTAAGGGCTATTAATGCAAAGAACATGGCCTTATATGACATGCCATAACCATTTTTTTCACATCAACTCAAAGCATGCGACTCGAGTTCAAATCACTCATCCAAGTAGTATCCATGCATTTGACTAAGAGTCTTAGGGGGGAAATGGAGATTAATAGATTGTAGCCATACACGAGGATGAACATGTATAAAACTTAGGCATTGTCCGTAAACGAAGAAAGCATGACAAGTGGTGCACTTTTTACACCTCATAAAAAAAAGCCAACTTTGCATTCATAGGACCTAGATCAACAAACGATCATAAGGTTTTGTGCAACAACTAAAAATGACCAATTAGGAGAACTCATATCATGCAAACCATTTTGAGGAGCTTGGATTGACAAGACTTGTAGAGGAATTATATGAAATATGTGATTATTGAATAGTGGTTGTAAATGACGAGTTAGATATTGGGCCAACGAACGAGTTCTTTCATTGTTGTTTCGTGAATAATTGTGGTACAAACATCACCTTCTCCTTCACAAGTAAAATGTAAGATCACATAACAACTATTATTAACCCTAATGTATTACTAAAATATATGAACCAAGGTGTCAATGAAATACAATTATTTTTATTTCCTTAATGACATGCCTATGCCAAGCAAGTCTAACCTCCACTTGAGAGAGGTTATTGTAAGTCAAAATTTGTGAGTGCCTTGCCAACCGCCTGATTTAGTGTTTTGGTGGAATTTCCTAATGATGTTGTGCAATGATATTAAGGGCTATTAAATGCAAAGAACACAACCTTATATGACATGCCATTACCATTTTTTTCACATTAACACAAAGCATGTGACTCGAGTTCAAATCACTCATGCAAGCAGTATACATGCATTTGACTAAGCCTCTTTAGGGGGACATGGAGATTGATAGATTATAGCCATACACAAGGATGGACATGTATAAAACTTAGGCATTGTTAATAACACGAAGAGAGCATGAAAAGTGGTGCACTTTTTACACCATTATAAAGGCTAACTTTGCATTTCCCTATGGCCCCAAATTCCACCCAACGATCTATAAGGTTGTGACAACTTAAAATGACCAATTATGGATACCTCATGTTCGATGCAACCATTTTGAGGGAGCTTCGATTGACAAGGCTTGTAGAGGGATTATATGAAATATGTGATTATTGAACAATGACTTGTAAATGATGAGTTAGATATTGGACCACAACGAGTTCTTTCATTTGTTTATCATAATCATTGTAGTAGAAACACCACCTACTCCTTCACAAGTAAAATGTAGAGTCACATAACAAATATTAATTAACTTAATGTATTACTAAAATATATGTACCAAGGTGTCAATGAAATACAATTATTTTTATTTCCTTAATGACATGCCCATGCCAAACAAGTCTAAACCTCCACTTGAGAGAGGTTATCGTAAGTCAAAAATTTGTGAGTGCCTTGTTAACCACTTGATTTAGTGTTTTGGTGGAATTTCCTAACGTTGTTGTGCAATGATATTAAGGGCTATTAAATGCAAAGAACATGGCCTTATATGACATGCCATAACCATTTTTTTTCACATCAACTCAAAGCATGCGACTCGAGTTCAAATCACTCATCCAAGTAGTATCCATGCATTTGACTAAGAGTCTTTAGGGGGGAAATGGAGATTAATAGATTGTAGCCATACACGAGGATGAACATGTATAAAACTTAGGCATTGTCCGTAAACGAAGAAAGCATGACAAGTGGTGCACTTTTTACACCATCATAAAAAGCCAACTTTGCATTTCCCTATGGCCCTAGATTCCACCAAACGATCTATAAGGTGCAACAACTAAAAATGACCAATTATGGAGACCTCATATCAATGCAACCATTTTGAGGGAGCTTGGATTGACAAGACTTGTAGAGGAATTATATGTAATATGTGATTATTGAATAGTGGTTTGTAAATGACGAGTTAGATATTGGGCCACGACGAGTTCTTTCATTTGTTTGTTTATTGTAATAATTGTAGTACAAACATCACCTTCTCCTTCACAAGTAAAAAATAAGAAGTCACATCACAAAAAGAGCCCACCAGGGATAAATTCTTGTTGAGGCAAAGACCTGGAGGTACCGTAATAAGGGATGAGGTCGGGATCATGCCCCAGGCAAATTTGGCAGAATAGATACCCCTCAGACCTTGGCATCTAAGCCTAAGAATTCTGTGCACCTCACCTGTGCAGGCTTGATATTACCTGCCTAAAAAACAGGTTCAACAAAAAAATAAATAAATTAATTAACCTAATGTATTACTAAAATATATGACCTAGGGTGTCAAGGAAATACAATTATTTGTATTTCCTTAATGACTCACCTATACCAAGCAAGTCTAAACCTCCACTTAAAAGAGGTTATTATAAGTCAAAAATTTGTGAATGCCTTACCAAGCACCCTGATTTGATGTTTTGGTGCACAGTTACATTTACAAGTTAATTGACCCGAAATATGTCCGTTTTTAACCTTAGTAAAAGGAAAAGAGATTTACAATAAAGATTGATAAATTAAAGAGTGTAATTAGTATGTGCAACCCTTTATATTCACATTAATTCACATCACAAATTAAATTGAATAATCCACAACACCGAAGAAAAGGTCTGCAGAACTTTCACACATCTAGAAACGTCTTCCGCGTGCCAAAATAACCATGTGAATCGAAAAGTGGTGGAGACGGCAATGCAAAGCCGGTCGGCGGAACTTTACGTCTTCGTCGTGCCAGAAATTTATGTGGGATTTTAACTCTTTCATCGAAAAGTGTTGGAGACGGCAATGCAAAGTTGTGGCCGCAAATTGCAATGACTTGTTTTTTAATTGGAAAAACTAAGGCCGCGCATCACCTCCATCACAATTTACGGCATCCATTACGTATTTGTTTTTATAGTCTTCTATCTATTTAAAAATTAAGAAGAAGTGGAAGCGCTTCATTGGACACGTGCCGCAAAAGTATGGAACACGATCGTTATCTATCGCCACGTTGTGCGTCGACTGTGTTTACCGGTCTAACCAGAGTCGTATGAGATGCCCATTCATTACACGAATATGTTCCAGAACTATCTCTGTATAAATCAGGAGATGCCCTGATCTAATGGACTCACCTGTGCATTTGAAATATTCTATGTACGATTCCTGCAATGGCTCATCTTCAACCTCACGTAGTGCTTCTCCCGTCTCTGGGATTTGGCCACCTGATGCCGCTACTGGAGCTCTCCACCAGACTGGCGGCAAAAAGCTTCACAGTCTCCCTCGTCCTCACTCCTCACCACGCCCCATTTGCCCGCACTAAACTGCCCAAAACAGGCGCGGATATCCGAATACAGGAGCTCGACGTCGACGTTAACCTGCAACGGAACAGCAACGCCAACGTAAACGCCGTCGCCCCTTCCGTGGCTCTGAGCCAGACGCTGCTCCGAACCCCCTTCGAAAATCTTCTCGAAAAAATGTTTCACGAGGGCGTAGACGGATTGCCGCCGCCTCTCTGCATTTTCTCCGACTTTTTCTTGGCATGGACCGTCCAAGTCGCCGCCAGATTTGGAATCCCCAGAATAAACGTGGAGTGCTCTCCGCCGCACGCAATGAACCTGGTGGAACCCCTGTGGACGCTCCTCCCCCGCAACTTTGAGCGGACCGCGTCCGGCCGCTACATCGTCACGGGTGGGGCAAATAACCCCACGATTCTCTACGCGGCGGAAATGTCGCCCGGGCTGCCCGAGGCGGACGAGCAGCACCCCAAACACCTCCTCTACAAACGCGTGTTCCCCATCAACCAGCGGGGCAGCTGGGCGACCGTTTCCAACACCTTCGAAGAGCTGGAAAAGATTCACATCGACCACTTCCAGAGCCGCTACGCCGGCCCGGTCAGAGCCGTCGGCCCGTTGCTCCGGGCCGCCGGCGCCGGCGGACGCCGTTGCTCCGACTCGGACTGGTTGGACGGCCGGTCCGCGGGTTCGGTTGTGTATGTGTCCTTCGGGAGCGAAAATTCCGTTAGCTCTGCGGAGATGTACGAGCTGGCGTTGGGTTTGGAGTTGAGCGGGAAGCCGTTTCTGTGGGTGCTCCGGCTACCGTCCGACGTGGCGTCCGGCGCCCCTACGGAGTTTCTCCCCGAGGGATTCTGCTCGCGGACGGAACGGCAGGGACGTATTGTGACGGGGTGGACGGATCAGTTGGCCATTCTTTCTCACCCGGCGGTTGGGGGTTTTCTTACGCACTGCGGGTGGAACTCGTTGCTCGAAGGTATTTCCTGCGGCGTGCCCTTTATCTGTTGGCCCCTCTCTGCCGAGCAGCCGTTTAACGCCAAATTTATCGTGGAAGAAGCCAAATGCGGGGTTAGGGTTCCCAACCCGGCAGACAGGGACGAAATACAGAGAGTTATCTGTAGTGTTCTGGATGAGGACGAAACGGTGGACGGGATTAAGCAAAATGCGATAAAGTGGAAAGAAATGGCCAAGGCCGCCGTATCCGAGGGCGGATCTTCTACTAGAAATTTCGATTGTTTAGTAGATGACATTTTGTCGCTGCACAGGCACAGGCATGATTCGGCTCGGCATTCCACTGAATAACTCTTGATATTTTCCGTATGAGAACGCTTGTTTGAGGCCATTCATCGTCGCTACTGTTCTGAGCTAATAATTTATGTTGAGGAAAGAACATTTGCAGAACATAAAGTCTCCATTTTTAATCAAGATTATGAAAAAGAGAATTTTTGGGCGGGCAAATAAAATACTACACGGCAGGTCCCTTTGTTCATTTCATTTATGATCCATATATTTTTAATTACGTCAATTACATTCTACTCCTCTAATCACGTGGTGCCCCCTGCAGGGTTTCAATCATGTTCACACGCCCCAATATTTATGGGATTACAAAGTTCCACTATGTTCTTTTAATTTGAGTTAGTAACGTATACGGTTATTTATTCTTTGTTTTGACGAGTTTAGTCCACTCTTCTTAATATATCCACATGTTTGGTTTGTATGTATATGGATTATTGTCTATTAGTGCAAAAAGATAAAACTCTCTTTCCACTATTTGTTAAAATCATCTATTTTGTTATCTGTTTCGCTATTTCACATGAGATAATTTTTTATTGAATTGAGAGTTAATTGAGTAATGAAGATTTTTTCCTATTTATTAATTTCAAACTTTATTATGATTTTATAAAACTAGCAACCATGTGTAGATAATGTAATGGAAATGTTTAAGGGGATGAGTTGAAGTTAAATTTGAGGGATATAAACATTGGAGGAGGACGAGGGGCGATGAAGAAGGCATTCAAGGTCTTGGGGTGAGAAAACTGTTAGGGGAAATCAATGCAAAACTCTTCTTTTTTAGGAGTAGACACAGATGGTCCACGTCTCATTTTTGTCCATCCTTTGAAGGAGGAAGGGGGTGTGGTGTCAGTTCATTCAAGCAACATACTTTGGAGATATCTCAAAAAACAGGGGTTGGTTGATGAATATTTCCAATCGTTGTTTGTAATGTTAGTCCTTGCGATTTGAAGGTAGGTAAAACATGATTTCATGTAAGGGGAATTTGGTAGTGCCCACACTTTACACACACAAATACAGCAATAAAAATACCAGGATAATTATTTTTTTTGACTTACATTGCTCACTACACACAACACAACATGGGCTTCAAGTACATAACTCGACTCGCATACGACAATCAAAAAAATCATCGACTCACATAGACACACGAAAATGACATAGGCATGCTGACGCTACACTTTTCCCAATGGAAGGTTACTAGTAAAGACCCAACCACAAGAACATGGCTTCAGGAATGGCGAACCCACAACACATCATTTCCTTAAATGTATTTTTGGTTAAAGTTAACATTCCAAGGACATTATGAGCAAGGATAAATTTTCTCGTTTGTCCACCTACATTTTCTTAAGTTTATTCCGCGGTTGAAAATACAATTCGACCTTCTCAAGTTGGCTTCTTATACTTTATATAAATTTCCATAACTGACATACATATTTGGCATAAATCAAATTGCATACAAAGTACTTAATTATCTTATTATTATGTAAAAATATTCTTCTCCAACATTTATTTGATGTCTATAGTTTTACCCTTACAACTCAAGCGAAAGTGACTTGATGTCCAAAACGCAATAAAAGGATTTGACGGAGATTTAGATACAGGGTAGCTTTTCACCAAAAATATTTCTCGATTCACACTATATTTATTTCCCTACCATTGTTATTATAATTTGAAAACTTATTGAATTCCTATAAGATATATATACACACACATATATATATAATATGTATATATATATATATCTTTTGTTTTCTCAAAGTTTGGTCGCACCAAGGTAACTTATATTCTTTGCAACGCATGATAAAGTTTAATTAAGTTATAAGGACTCCAAGATTGACCTTAATCCTAATCTCCAATCTCGTGTGCAACATTTATATAATATGCTCTTACATCACACTAAGATCTCGTTCTTAGCGTTGTTTTGAAATCAGGAGTTACATAAGTATTTGACTAACATCTTGAAGGGGTACATGACCAGAAGAATTGTAACTATACATGAACCACGTTCAAGAAAATATCAAGATGTTATTTTGATAGAAACCAAGGTAGCACCGCTGAATCGTTCCTTTGAACAATGACTCATAAGGTGACTTCTAAGGTAGTCTTCAACACTCAACCTAGTGTCGGACCTGAAGAGAGGACATTCTTCTCACGATTACCAAAACTAGAAGGAAACCACATACTCTGGGTAGGTTGGACCATGTCATTCCTAAAATATGGGTTCATGACAATGTCGCTAAACCTAATGACTATGACGGTAAACTCCAACTGGGGGTTTTATTTACCTAACCTAGGGATCTCATCGAGTACAAAGCTTAAGTTCGTCTTACGGTCTTGAATTTCTTATATGGTAAAAAGGGATCACACATGTAGGAAAGCTATGCATGAATATTTTATTAAGGTTGAGTGTTCCCATTATAACTCTTTATTATGTTTGCAAGGTAAGAAGATAACCCAGTAAATTAATTTAATCGTTTATTGAATACTGAGAAAATACTACAATATATTAACTTCAATTTCAATTTACTATATATAAATCAAACCCTTTTTGCCATACACAACTAAGAATCAAATTGAACTGGTGATTAGATGCACATTTCCTAAGTTATCCCTAAAACTAGCATCTCATGCATATTAACAAATTTCAATTATACTTTTCTGTAATAAGAGACTACATTAGACAGTTATTCATTTTACAATGACCTATAAAAATTACAATAATAATAATTAAATTGCACATCACCTTTTTCATCGTCATTCTTCCATCCTGCAAAACCCACATGAGCATGATATCAACGATGAATCACTGGCATGGCATCCACCCTAATCAATCATAATTATCATTTTTCAGTTTCCCATTTACATCAGACAATAATTACAATTTGCAATTGAAATAAAAAGTCTAGAAACATGTATTCATTGCATTTCAATTTTTTTTGTAACCCAGGAGAGAGAAAGAGAAGGGAAGAGAGAGAAAACATCATTTTGTCAAAATTTCTATTTCACACAACAGATACACTAAAGGGTTTCAAACAGTTATTTACATGTGTTAAAAATTTCCAAGGTGGTTTGGCAACCCTACGAGGGTCCGCAGCTTTCTATTTTTATATTTTCTACTAACTACAAAAATGTACAAAATGTGCTAAGAGGCTAAGAACCCACTTCCAAAAGTTACCTTCAAATGAGAACGCCCTCCATGATCAAATTTCTACGTGTCCCTAGATATACCAAGAGTTCATAGCAACTGACAGAATTGAAAAAGAGCGCACGGTTTGCGTTTGGCCGCTAGTTTTCTGGGGCCACTGGTCGTAGTTCACCCAGTTGTAAAATGACAAAAGTTAGCTTGAGTGGCCCAGAAAACCGTGTCCAAAATGACGTTCGATGGAGAAGCAGAGACATCTCCTACTAGTTCCCCTATATAAGGAGAATTCATTAGAGTCGACGGGACTGAGAACTAGTAAACCATTTTCAAATGGCGACAAGTTTTCTGGAGCGACAAGACGAAATTGGTCCAGTTTGACCTCGTCAAACTACGACCGGAGGCCTACAAAATGGCTTTTCCAAACTATCCCGAAAAGTGCTCTTTCCTATACTGAATGTTCCATGCATTTTTCTAGTATAAATGCTAGAGGTTTGTGAAGACGGAATGTGATTTCTCTTTTCAGGTTTCAAATGGTGGTTCAAAACGAAAGCCAACTTTCTAGTTTTAACAACTTCTACTGTTGTAAACCAGTGTAACAGGGCTCCTATAAGAGTGTCAAAAGGATGTCATATGTTCATTTTGGGTCAAACCAAAGGTCAAGGTGACTCCTCGTATACCAAGGTACACGAATGAAACTTCACATCTCGTTTCCAGAGTTACGAAGGGTACTTAGTGAGTCTCTGAAAATTACAAAATTTAACTATTTAAAACAAGGAGAAGGTCAACTTTATCAATGGGGAGTCAAATTCGTCTGGTCAATAAAATGATATTGGAGCGATCAAGAAGGGTAAGATTTTTCTAAATCATCTCGAAGTGAGGGTGATAGTTCATGGTTTAAAGTAGACGAGTTATAATGACTTCAAGAGTTGCGACACGACACTTTATTGTTTTGCAAAGAGTTGAAGGGACATTTAACTGTATTAAAAATCCTAATAATTTAAAATTCTATTTAGTTGCAAAAGAGAACTAAAACATGAGAATTATGAGAGGTAAGGGAAGAAGAACCATGCCTGGAGAATGAAGTCGGTCGAAGCTGCAGGCTTTGGTTCAGCATCTTGCTCGGGCACTTCGCCAACCAGTTCACGAGCCTGGATCTAATCTCCACCACGTCACACCAACTTCCTGATCACTTGAATTTTTCCAATAGAATAAGTAGTTGCTTGAAAGTTTCTAATATTTTTAACATACCCACTTCGTACAAATCCTGTTAATCGATGATGTAGTGTACGAGGTGCCCCAAGCTAGTTAGAACACATACAAGCAACAAGTCCACCACACGACAATCTTGCTCCAAGATTTACATTTCGGCACAAGGAGTTAGGATGCTTGCAAAGGTTATGAAATTTGGCTTTCACCCACCATAGTAGGTTATGAACACGCATATCTCCACGAATGAATTCCAAGCTCAACCGATCTTTATGAGCACCAACTTGTTTGTAAATCAACAACTTGCATACAGATCTAACAAACCATGGTTGTGCATACTCTACAAATCATGTTGTCCATGATAAAACATCTATCTGGGGTATTTTGCAAATAGTTAACGTGCTCTGTCAAAGCTTTCACATTTTGCATCCATGTCTAACATACCCATTTTGTGCAGATCCTGTGAATCATGGCGCTCCATGAGACTGCATTTCTTTGAGGCATTCTGTCAAACAGTTCATGTGTCTTTTCTATTCATCCATTTTGTGCATATGCTGCCATCATGGCATTCCATGAGACAACATTTCTTTGAGGCATTCTATCAAACAGTTCAGCGCCTTTTAACAGACCCATTTTTTTTGCATAACCTGCTATCATTGCAGTCCCTGGAACTACATTTCTTCCCTGCATTTAGTCGAACAGTTCGCATGCTTCCACGTTTTACATATGTATATGCCAGGGCACTTGCAACTGAAACATACAAGGATCCCTTCTCCATAATGCTTTGGCGGATGTCTACACCCAGTTTCAAAGCTCTTATTTTGCCACAGGATGGGAGTATGCTAGCAAATGAAAATTGAACAAGTTGGAGACCTGTTTTTTGCATGGTAAAACAATATGACTACCCCCTAAGAAGGAAAACCCCCACGTTTTTTATGAACCGAGCCATAATCCTATTCCGTGAGCAGCTGTCTAGTTCTTTCATTTGGTCAAACATAAAAACATCGCCCACCAATGCTTTGAAACTACCACATCTGACAAAAATTTCTCTCTTCCTTTTATTCACGTAGGAGGGGCTCTTTTTTTTGTTTTGGATGCAGGTTGGGTGGTTGTTGGCATGGGCTAGGACCAAATCCTCCCATGAGAAGACATCTGGCAAAGCATTTTTGACAAAACAAAGAAAAAAATGCCCAAAGTGGATCAAATCTGAGCAAAAAATGGCTACTAAGGCATTGAAAGACTCATTTCTTCCACGCGTTTTTTTTTCTTCCTTTCTCCTATGCATTTTCAGCTGCCACGACTGACAAAACCCTCTCCACGCCTCCTTCAATCCTCCGGTGGGTGTGCAGAACCAGGTTTGAAGCTCTCCTTCTATGGCGGTGGCTAATCTCCTCTTCATAAAAAAAAACAAAACAAAAACTACAAAGGCACTCTTTGCCCTAAAACCGCCCCCAACAAAGAAATCACGGTTATTTATTTATTTATTTATAATTCCTTTTAATTTATTTATCTATTATTATTATCTTTTATTATAATAAGAGGAGGCGTTACATTCTCCTCCCCTTAAGAAAGCATCGTCCTCGATGCGACATACAATGAAGAAAGAGAAAAAAAGTACGCAACAAGGGACAAATGTGTCGAAGGTACGCTCTAAGGTTAAGATTTCAGACACCAAAATCACGGCCACAGGGTGGCCCTAGGAACATCAGGTAGAAATTTTAATTTTCAAGGTTCTGTGAAGATTGGCAGTTCTCTCTTATTCGTTATTTCATTAATCTCTTTCCATTAACATTATTTTTAATTTCAAGTCCTTTAAAATTTCATTTTTATCAAATTTTAGTTTACTCATTCCTGTGGGTTCCCATCATGAACTATAGTCACAACACCCTACCAGGGTCATACATAACACCAAATTTTCACAACATACTTTTACATACTTTCACGACCGTACCACATCACAAGTGTTTCACCAAACCATGGAATGACAACAAGTAGACCACATAGCAATTAATTTCCAACAATTACATCCTAGACATAGATCTAGTACACACATATGACTGACAAACATAATCAACACTGATACATATACAATGGGTATCACATGTCCAAAAATCCATGACTGTTCACCAACATAGTGCCAAGACAATATCCAATAGTCCATACCAACCAATGGAGATGTCAAGCCTCATACCATAACAAGGTGTCTAAAAAGACTCATACAGGGTACACATAACTCACTATACCAATCTCCACACATCACAAGGCATCACGAAACAACTCCAGAAATCTCCAAAAGCAACTCCATATACCTCAAACAACTCCATATACATCCCAAAGCATCACCAGATACTCTCCATATACCTCCCAAGAGGAAGAAACATAGTGCCAGAACCAAGTCGGGTCACTCAACCATAGAGCCCCATCAAGAATATCAGGTCACTCAACCATAGAGCGCCATAAAGAATAACAGGTCACTCAACCATAGATCTCCTTTCTCCTTTTAATGAGGCCGGGTCACCCTATGGCCCTAGGCACATAGAGCCCCGTCACCCCCAACCCAAGTGACATAATAACTCGTGGTTCAACAACCCGCTAGTTATCTGTAACTCCTTGGGGCGTACCCCCATACAACGAAGCGGGTCCATAGGTTCCACCACTCCATGGTGAATCCCATGACCCTAATCCAACACATTACGACATTAGAACCAACATAACAATCCATTCAAATGCCAAGTGGCAAAATCAAAAGCCTTGGGCTAGGCTACAAAACTTTTAAATATGAAAAGAAAGTTTTAAAACCAAGAAAAACAAATGGCTAATTAGCCTAGGTTAGTGCAAAATCCAAATGTTAATGCAACAATCAAATAAATGCCCAAAATATAAGAACATGTCAATCAAGAAAACGGCTGGTTCTAGCTAAAAGAGAAATATTAATTTACGAATAAAATACGTAATAAGAAAATAGCACATCACAATCACTATGTGGCCTCATACCACCACCAAAGGGGTACTCATCGAGTTGCTGGCACTCAGACATCGAGCCTCAGCTCGTGAAAATATACATGTAACTAGAAATGAGTGAATCAAATAATGTATCTGCCATCATATCTGCCTGAATCATAACTCCAAACTCCCACAAGGATCAACATAGTCAAAATTACATAGGATTATTCAATGAACAATCCAATAGGAAAGAGCAGGGGCCACAAGGTTGCATAAGTTGAGCCTAAGGTGGTGTGCACCCATAATATACTGAGCAAGCTCAAAGTATACTAAATAGATAAAAGTGGGTTTTCAGTCTATATAAGACTCCACTTTCTCACTTGTACTCAGCTCAAGATTATGACAACCTGGTCCACGCCTCCTCTCTCCACACATACACTCTTGTCAATTTATCCCCTTAGGGTCATCTAGTGTAAGGTCCAAAACATACACATAACTACATCACAAACACAATGGTAATTCACACACAACAACCATAACGTCTTGCGCATGGTATAAATATACAGGGTATAACACAATCATTACCTTCACGGGTTACGATATATCACATTATCACATCCTGCACCCAAATTACAATCACTGTACACTAGGGATCATACTCACCATAAGCCCCTAAATCACGACATGAACCATCACATATTACATGAATTATACGTATGAGGAACACAATGTCTAACATTACGACATATAGTCCAATTGCAAAACAACACGACGATGCACACAACTAATCACAATATGATGATGACAGTCACGATAACTGATTCAATTAACTTTAAATCAATTTCTTTCATGCGATACATCAATACATCTTCACATCACATAAGGTCAAAATGCTTCAACACTCCGCAACTCACAATATCATTCCTTTCACACAAACCAAGGCGGTACATCACACACGGATTCCTCATTGGATCCACGAAAAGGAGAGTCAATACTCTCATCACAAGCACTACATGTGAACATAGAATCCACCACATGTGCTTCCATAAGGTCACAATCACTAAGTGACATACACATAGTTCACTTAACAACATATATCACATTACTCTTCCATTATCCATCATCATGAAACACCATCACCATCATGTAACACCATCCCCATCATGCAGAATCATCACAACTCCAATCTATCCCAGAGGTTCGAGAGCATGAACCTCCGCTCTGATACCATATGTAGTGCCCACACTTTACACACAAAAATACAATAGTAAAATACCAGGATAATTTTTTTTGACTTACATTGCTCACTACACACAACACAACATGGGCTTCAAGTACAGAACTTGACTCGCATACGACAATCACAAAAATCATCGACTCACATAGACACACGAAAACGACATAGGCATGTTGACGCTACACTTTTCCCAATGGAAGGTTACTAGTAAAGACCCAACCACAAGAACATGGCTTCAGGAACGGTGAACCCACAACACATCATTTCCTTAAATGTATTTTTGGTTAAAGTTAACATTCCAAGGACATTATGAGCAAGGATAAATTTTCTCGTTTGTCCACCTACATTTTCTTAAGTTTATTCTGCGGTTGAAAATACAATTCGACCTTCTCAAGTTGGCTTCTTATACTTTATATAAATTTCCATAACTGACATACATATTTGGCATAAATCAAATTGCATACAAAGTACTTAATTATCTTATTATTATGTAAAAATATTCTTCTCCAACGTTTATTTGATGTCTACAGTTTTACCCTTACAACTCAAGCGAAAGTGACTTGATGTCCAAAACACAATAAAAGGATTTGACGGAGATTTAGATACAAGGTAGCTTTTCACCAAAAATATTTCTCGATTCACACTATATTTATTTCCCTACCATTGTTATTATAATTTGAAAACTTATTGAATTCCTATAAGATACACACACACACACACACACACACACACACACACACACACACATCTTTTGTTTTCTCAAAGTTTGGTCACACCAAGGTAACTTATATTCTTTGCAACGCATGATAAAGTTTAATTAAGTTATAAGGACTCCAAGATTGACCTTAATCCTAATCTCCAATCTCACGTGAAACATTTATATAATATGCTCTTACATCGCACTAAGATCTCGTTCTTAGCGTTGTTTTGAAATCAGGAGTTACATAAGTATTTGAATAACATCTTGAAGGGGTACATGACTGGAAGAATTGTAACTATACATAAATCAGGTTCAAGAAAATACCAAGATGTTATTTTGATAGAAACCAAGGTAGCACCACTGAATCGTTTCTTCAAACAATGAATCATAAGGTGACTTCTAAGGCGGTCTTCAACACTCAACCTGGTGTCGGACCTGAAGAGAGGACATTCTTCTCGCGATTACCAAAACTAGAAGGAAACCACATACTCTGGGTAGGTTGGACCATGTCATTCCTAAAATATGGGTTCACGACAATGTCGCTAAACCTAATGACTATGACGGTAACTCCAACTAGGGGTTTTATTTACCTAACCTAGGAGGTCTCATCGAGTGCAAAGTTTAAGGTCGTTCTACGGTTTTAAAATTTCTTATATGGTAAAAAGGGATCACACATGCAAGAAAGCTATGCATGAATATTTTATTAAGGTTGAGTGTTCCCATTATAACTCTTTATTATGTTTGCAAGGTAAGAAGATAACCCAGTAAATTAATTTAATCATTTATTGAATACTGAGAAAATACTACAATATATTAACTTCAATTTAAATTTACTATATATAAATCAAACCCTTTTTGCCATACACAACTAAGAATCAAATTGAACCGGTGATTAGTTGCACATTTCCTAAGTTATCCCTAAAACTAGCATCTCATGCGTATTAACAAATTTCAATTATACTTTTCTGTAACAAGAGACTACATTAGACAGTTATTCATTTTACAATGACCTATAAAAATTACAATAATAATAATTAAATTGCACATCACCTTTTTCATCGTCGTTCTTCCATCCTGCAAAACCCACGTGAGCATGATATCAGCGATGAATCGCTGGCATGGCATCCACCCTAATCAATCATAATTATCATTTTTCAGTTTCCCATTTACATCAGACAATAATTACAATTTGCCAATCGAAATAAAAAGTCTAGAAACATGTATTCATTGCATTTCATTTTTCTTCTTCATTTTGTAACCCAGGAGAGAGAAAGAGAAGGGAAGAGAGAGAAAACACCATTTTGTCAAAAGTTCTATTTCACACAAAAGATACACTAAAGGGTTTTAAACAGTTATTTGCATGTGTTAAAAGTTTCCAGGGTGGTTTGGCAACCCTACGAGGGTCCGCAGCTTTCTATTTTTTATATTTTCTTACTAACTACAAAAATGTACAAAACGTGCTCGGAGGCTAAGAAACCACTTCCAAAAGTTACCTTCCAATGAGAATGCCCTCCATGATCAAATTTCTACATGTCCCCAGATATACCAAGAGTTCATAGCAACTGACGGAATTGAAAAAGAGCACACGGTTTGTGTTTGGCCGCTAGTTTTCTGGGGCCACTGATCGTAGTTCACTCAGTTGTAAAATGATAAAAGTTAGCTTGAGTGGCCCAGAAAACCGTGTCCAAAACGACGTTCGATGGAGAATCATGCAATGAGACATCTCCTACTAGTTCCCCTATATAAGGAGAATTCATAAGAGTTGACGGGACTGAGAACTAGTAAACCATTTTCAAACGGTGACAAGTTTTCTGGAGCGCCAAGACGAAATTGGTCCAGTTTGACCTCGTCAAACTGCGACTGGAGGCCTACAAAATGGCTTCGCCAAACTATCCCGAAAAGTGCTCTTTCCTATACTGAATGTTCCATGCATTTTTCTAGTATAAACGCTAGAGGTTTGCGAAGACGAAACGTGATTTCTCTTTCCAGGTTTCAAATGGTGGTTCAAAACGAAAGCCAACTTTCTAGTTTTAACAATTTTCTACTGTTGTAAACCAGTGTAACAGGGCTCCTATAAGAGCGTCAAAAGGATGTCATATGGTTTCGGGTCAAACCAAAGGTCAAGGTGACTCCTCGTATACCAAGGTACATCGAATGAAACTTCACATCTCGTTTCCAGAGTTGCGAAGGGTACTTAGTGAGTCTCCGAAAATTGCAAAATTTAACTATTTAAAACAAGGAGAAGGTCAACTTTATCAATGGGGAGTCAAATTCTTCTGGTCGATAAAATGATATTGGAGCGATCAAGAAGGGTAAGAGTTTTATAAATCATCTCAAAGTGAGGGTGATAGTTCATGGTTTAAAGTAGACGAGTTATAATGACTTCAAGAGTTACGACACGACACTTTATTGTTTTGCAAAGAGTTGAAGGGACATTTAACTGTATTAAAAATCCTAATCATTTAAAGTTCTATTTAGTTGCAAAAGAGAACTAAAACACGAGAATTATGAGTGGTAAGGGAAGAAGAACCATGCCTGGAGAATGAATTCGGTTGAAGCCGCAAGCTTTGGTTCAGCATCTTGCTCGGGCACTTTGCCAACCGGTTCATGAGCCTGGATCTAATCTCCACCACGTCACACCAACTTCCCGATCACTTGAATTTTTCCAATAGAATAAGTAGTTGCTTGAAAGTTTCTGAGATTTTTAACATACCCACTTCGTACAAATCCTGTTAATCGATGATGTAGTGTACGAGGTGCCCCAAGCTAGTTAGAACACATACAAGCAACAAGTCCACCACACAACAATCTTGCTCCAAGATTCACATTTCAGCACAAGGAGTTAGGATGCTTGCAAAGGTTATGAAATTTGGCTTTCACCCACCATAGTAGGTTATGAACATGCATATCTCCACGAATGAATTCCAAGCTCAACCGATCTTTATGAGCACCAACTTGTTTGTAAATCAACAACTTGCATACAGATCTAACAAACCATGGTTGTGCATACTCTGCAAATCATGTTGTCCATGATAAAACATCTATCTGGGGTATTTTGCAAATAGTTAATGCGCTCTGTCAAAGCTTTCACATTTTGCATCCATGTCTAACATACCCATTTTGTGCAGATCCTGCAAATCATGGCGCTCCATGAGACTACATTTCTTTGAGGCATTCTGTCAAATAGTTCATGTGTCTTTTCTATTCATCCATTTTGTGCATATGCTGCCATCATGGCATTCCATGAGACAACATTTCTTTGAGGCATTCTATCAAACAGTTCAGCGCCTTTTAACAGACCCATTTTTTTTTGCATAACCTGCTATCATTACAGTCCTTGGAACTGCATTTCTTCCCTGCATTTAGTCGAACAGTTTGCATGCTTCCACGTTTTACATAAGTATATGCCAGGGCACTTGAAACTAAAACATACAAGGATCCTTCTCCATAATGCTTTGGCAGAAGTCTGCACCTATTTTCAAAGCTCTTATTTTGCCACAGGCTGGGAGTATGCTAGCAAATGAAAACAGAACATGTTGGAGACCTGTTTGTTGCATGGTGAAACAATATGACTACCCCCTGAGGAAAACCCCCACATTTTTTTTGAACCCAGCCATAATGCTATTGCATGAACAGATGTCTAGTTCTTTCATTTGGTTAGACACTAAAAACAACACCCACCAATGCCTTGAGACTACCACATCTGACAAAAATTTCTCTCTTCCTTTTATTCACGCAGGAGGGGTTTGTTTGTTTTTTTAGACGTAGGCTGGGCGGATGCTGGCGTGGGCTAGGACCAAAGCCTTCCATGAGAAGACATATGGCGAAGCATTTTTGACAGAAACAAATAAAAAAACACCCAAAGTAGATCAAATCTGAGCAAAAAACGGTGACCAAGGCATTGAAAGACTCATTTCTTTCAGGCATTTTTAGTTTTCTTCCTTTCTCCTACACAATTTCAGCTGGCACGACTGACAAAACCCTCTCCATGCCTCCTTCAATCCTCTGGTGGGTGTGCAGAACCAGGTTTGAAGCTCTCCTTCTATGGCGGTGGCTAATCTCCTCTTCATAAAAAAAACAAAACAAAAACTACAAAGGCACTCTTTGCCCTAAAACCGCCCCCAACAAAGAAATCATGGTTTTTTATTTATTTATTTTTAATTCCTTTTAATTTATTTATCTATTATTATTATTTTTTATTATAATAAGAGGAGGCGTTACATTCTCCTCCCCTTAAGAAAGCATCATCCTCGATGCGACATTCAATGAAGAAAGAGAAAAAAAGTACGCAACAAGGGACAAATGTGTTGAAGGTATGCTCTAAGGTTAAGATTTCAGACACCAAAAATCATGGCCACAGGGTGGCCCTGGGAACATTAGGTAGAAATTTTAATTTTCAAGGTTCTGTGAAGATTGGCAGTTCTCTCTTATTCGTTATTTCATTAATCTCTTTCCATTGACATTATTCTTAATTCAAGTCCTTTAAAATTTCATTTTTATCGAATTTTAGTTTACTCATTCCTGTGGGTTCCCATCATGAACTACAGTCACAACACCCTACCAGGGTCATACATAACACCAAATTTTCACAACATAATTTTACATACTTTCACGACCGTACCACATCACAAGGGTTTCACCAAACCATGGAATGACAACAAGTAGACCACATAGCAAATAATTTCCAACAATTACGTCTTAGACATAGATCTAGTACACACATATGACTGACAAACAAAATCAACACGTTGAAACATATACAACGGATATCACATGACTCACAAAAATCCATGACTACACCAACATAGTGCCAAGACAATATCCAATAGTCCATACCAACCAAGAGGAGAGCCAAGCCTCATACATAACAAGGTGTCAAAAAGACTCATACATGTACACATAACTCACTATACCAATCTCCACACATCACAAGGCATCACAAAACAACTCCAGATATCTCCAAAAGCAACAGAATACAACTACATTTACCTCCCCAAAGCATCACCAGATAATCTCCATATACCTCCCAAAAGGAAGAAATATAGTGCCATAACCAAGTCGGGTCACTCAACCATAGAGCCCCATCAAGAATATCAGGTCACTCGACCATAGAGCGCCATAAAGAATAACAGGTCACTCAACCATAGAGGCCCGTCTCCTTTCTCCTTTTAAATGAGGCCAGGTCACCCTATGGCCCTAGGCACATAGAGCTCCTATCACCCCCAACCCAATTGACATAATAACTCGTGGTTCAACAACCCGCTAGTTATCTGTAACTCCTTGGGGCGCACCCCCATACAACGAAGTGGGTCCATAGGTTCCACCACTCCATGGTGAATCCCATGACCCTAATCTAACACATTACGACATTAGAACCAACATATCAATCCATTCAAATGCCAAGTGGCAAAATCAAAAGCCTTGGGCTAGGCTACAAAACTTGTAAATATGACAAGAAAGTTTCAAACTAAGAAAAAATAAAATGGCTAATTAGCCTTGGTTAGTGCAAAGTCCAAATGTTAATGAAACAATCAAATAAATGCCCAAAATATAAGAACATGTCAATCAAGAAAATGGCTAGTTCTAGCGAAAAGAGAAATATTAATTTACAAATAAAATATGTAATGAGAAAAAAGCACATCACAATCACTATGTGGCCTCATACCGCCACCAAAGGGGTACTCATCGAGTTGCTGGCACTCAGACATCGAGCCTCAGCTCGTTAATACATACATGTAACCAGAAATGAGTATATCAAATAATGTAATTGTCATCATCTCTGCCTGAATCATAATTCCAAACTCCCACAAGGATCAACATAGTCAAAATCACATATGAGTATATTTTGGTATTTAGGTACCTAAAACATGTTACAATTATTTCTACCTCTTACAATGGTGTTATATCTCCTTATTTCCTAAATACTAAGCTCTGTTAAATTGCTTACGAGAGAGTCTTGATAATGACTGCTTAGTCCAGGGGAAGACAATGACATATATCGGTCGTGTACATTTGAATGAGAAAGTCACTTCCTGTTTCTAACGTGGTTTTCGCTAGGCACACACTTTTACACATTCTTATATCTTACACATGCCACAAGTATTTTAAATTTCAAAGCTTGATAACTTTACAAAGGGGTGTATTTATCATCTACTTTAAGTCAAGAGTCTAGCAGCCATGACTTGTTTTTCCAACAAAACATTGGATTTGGGTATGTCCTTGTGAGAGATATTCAAAGCACACGACTGTGGGAGGAATTGTTGGGGCCTAGGAGAACCAAATCCACATGAATGACAAAAATATGGATCTACTTAAACGAACAAAGAAGTTAAGAGTTGTCTAATATTTACGCCTTGTCAGAATTTGCTCGCATTGGTCTAGTTTGGAAAAATGACCATCGATGTAATTACTTGTTAACATTACAAAGTCAACAACTGGTATTGTGTAGTATTGTATGTGGATAATTTATTGTTGGCATATATTTTTTTGTATATAAATGAAGGGACCTTGTTCATTCATTTGTTTTAGGAGGTTAAAAACAAAATATACCTAGAAATAGTATAAACCAACCGTTTATAAGCTTAAAGAACAAAAACATTTGAATTCTAGCAACAAACATTGTTTTTTACCTATGAATGACAATGGACTTGGTTTAAATATTTGTAATAACCTATCCAATGTACCTCAATTAAAACAAGGATAATGACGGCCTTACTTATCTGGGAAAATAATCGAGGAGAATGGGCATCACGAAGTGGTGGTTTTTGATTTTATGATCTATGTTTTGTTGATGTAATGGAGGACTTGTGAATTGTGGGTTTGTTTCTATCATTATGTGGGGAGTGGTGGGTTGCGTAAAAAAATATTAACACCTAGGGTCTTTACACCCCCATCGTTGGAAACTACATTTACAACATCCACCTTCAATTAAGCTTTCATAATTGCCTATGCCCTGCTCTAAGCTCTTGTTTTGACCCAGTTGGGAGGAGGGTGGTGCAGGTATGAAAAGGGTCGAATGGAATCACGTAAACAAATACATGAAGTGGAGATACTATCTCACAAGACAATTGGAAAATATCAAACAAATCTTACGTGATGTTGTGAATGAGATTGCCAACATTCCCAGCATAAAGCATAATTATTCGCACAATGCACATACATAATAGAGGAGTTGACATAGGTTTTAAATGTCTAACCCAATTCCAAATCCAAGATCTTTGTAGGCCATCAAGGGACTCAATGTAATTAAACTTACCTTTTCCATCATGGTATGTTGGAGATGAACATGTTTGTTTCGCATGAATTCCTTTGTTGAGTAAGCTTAGGGCATCATAAATCACCATTTTCTTAATTAAATATGGATACCAAAAGCAAGTTTTAAAAAAATATTTAGGGTTTTGGGTGTGTAGATCTACATCAACAATAATACATTATAGTGGGTCCATTCATTGCGTTATTATTATTATTATTATGATAGTAATAAAAAATGACTGCAAGAGGAATTGGTAGGTCCCAGGAGAACCAAATCCACTTGAACGACATTGATATGGCCCTACATAAACGACCAAAGAAGTTAAGAGTTTTCTGATATCTACACCTTTTTATAATTTTCTCACAATGGTCGAGTTTTAAAAAATGACTATCGATGTAATTACTTGTGAACATTATGAAGTCAACAACTAGTATCATGCAATATTGTTTGTGTATAATTTATTTTCATGCCTATATATATATTATATATATATATATATATATTTATTATATATATATATATATATATATAAGTGAAGGGCCTTTGTTCATTCATTTATAGCAGAAGGTGAAGGACAATATATACCAAGATTTAGTATAAACTAGCCATTTAGAAGCTTAAAGAATGCAAACCTTTGACTTCTAGTAACAAGCACTATATTTTACATGTGAATGGTAGTGGACTTGGTTTAAAGATGTGTAATACCCTGTCCAATGTACCTCAATTACAACAAGGATGATGATGGTCTTACTTATCTGATAATGTATTTGAGGAGAATGGCCATTAGAAGGTGGTGGCGTTTGTTTTAACAATCTATGTTTTATTGATGTAATGGAGGATTTGTGAATTATGGGTATGTTTCTATCATTATGTGGCGAGTGGTAGGTTGCAGGAACAAACATTATCCCTTAGGGTATTTCCACCCTAGTGTTGGGAACTGCATCTACACCATCCACATTTAATTAAGCTTTGATAATTGCCTATGCCTTGCTCTAAAATCATGTTTTGGCCTAGCTAGGAAGAGGGTGGTGTGGGTATGAAAAGGGTCAAATGAAATCACATAATAAAAATACATGAAGTGGAGATACTATCTCACAAGACAAGTGGAGGGACTCAATTAGATCCACATGATGTTGTGAATGAGCTCACTAACATTCCCACTGAAAAGCACAATTGTTCGTACAATGCACATGCATAGTAGAGGAGTCAACACAAGTTTGAAATGTCTATCTCGATTCCAAAACTGGGCTCTTTGGAGGCTATCGAGGGACACTAATGTAATTAAAATTATGTTTTCCATTATGGTACGTAACAATTGATTCTTGGTTGAATGCCAACTATTTTTGATTCATTGAGGATTTTCTAGCTGTGTCATCCATTTCACGTAGCAATTGATTCTTGGTTGAATGCACTGTTGCGGTTGTGTGCATGAAAAGATTAGCTAAGTTAGGAAAAAGAGAACTAACACCTAGTAGTTCTATAACAAGGCTAAATCAAAATATAAGCACCATCAAGTTAAGAGCTAAACAAGATTAGTACCAAAACATTATTGTATTAGAAATGGAAATCAAACTAACATGTTTAATCATTAGAGTCTCTACTCTTCAGATCACCTAAACTATTAAATGAACCTATGTAGATTCATGACAATCAAAGTTGATTGTTTGATCTTCAAGACTTATGAATGGAGGCTCATCAAAGCAAGGCTACAAGACCACTTTGATTATCTCCATATGACCCAAAAGCTTGGATGAATGAAATGCAAAGATTTAGCTCTTCTAAATGTTGGAATGCTTGAGGATGACAAAAGGCTTATAACATATTTGCTATATGCTTTCTCTTGTTTCTCAAAAATTAGGTGTGAGTGCAAAGGTAGGAGGAGGGCTCTTTATATAGCCTAATGGATAGAGGAATCACTACATCCCTTTGCATGTGGGATAATAGGGATGTAGAGTTAGTTGTGGATAAGGGGGGTTTAGAAAGGGTTGAGTTAGCTTTAGGAGAGTTTAGCTTGTCCTTTAGTGACTCATGTGGATAAAGGGGGTTTATTAATTAACCAAGATGATTAATTAATAGATGTGCAAGCCTATTAAGGCTTTTTAGAGAAATATTAGCATGATTTAGACCATAGAATGGGATTTAATCCATTAAATAATGATTTATTGATTTAATGAGAGGGGAAACTAATTAATTAATAATAATTAATTAGTCTAGATATAAGGAGAGATTAATTAACAGAAGGTCATTTATTAGGGTATTTGTGAAAATAGAAGACTTAATTAATCACTTAATGCAATTAATTAACGATGATAGACGAGAAGATGAGCACTATTGACGATATGTCGTCAATTTGTGGGAAAGGGGATAATTAACACAATTTAAGTATTTAAATTTTTCAGGAATAATTATAGGTGTCTACATTTTCCCCTCTTTGGGGTGGCGTAAGTGACACCACTTTAAAGATAGTAGAAAGATATAATTTTGAAGGGGTAGAAGAAAAATTAGTAGGAGTGGGAGATGCCCCCTCGAGTGTCGATGGGGTGATGAAGAAAGACAATCGACGATCAAAAAAATTGAGAAATGGATAGGAGAAAGGGGAGGGGCAGGATGCCCCAGGTGAAGCGGAAGAATAACGTTGATAGGAGGGTGAAGTAGAAGAAATATGGAGAAGCAGAGAGAAGAACTAGCTTTCATCCTTTGCATTGGAACAACTTCAGTGTCATCATATTGCCAAAAGATCTATGTCATCAGTCCTTATAAAAAATATAAGCATACGACAAAAGTAGAATGACATGAAAATCCATACTACGAAAAATTGTCCATTGCTGAAAACACCAACTCTATGCAACATACAAAAGGCAATGTAATATGAGAAGTAAACAAGCTCATTTAATAGGGAAAACAAGTATGAACACACATATCCAACCTAACAACTGTCAAGATAGTTGTACAAATGTTCCACATGTTTGTGATTGAAGACAAAGGTTAAAAAATGATGCCCCGAGAAAGGATACATGCAAGGGGAAATGATAATGGACACTGGGTCCAAAGAGAAAGCTTTGTGCGTAACGAAACAACACCAGGCAACTAGATGTGCCCCAGAGTACAGACGAAGCAAGCTGTTAGCTTTGCAAATGGTTGTGAATCTAATTATCCACAAGTCGTGTGATCGGTGAAGATGTGAAACAATCAAGTAGGATATGGCAAGAATACCATGCGCAGGATACAAGTTTCAGCTGCTATAAGCGGGTTTACCTATTTTTGTAGGTTTTATATTTTATTGGATTTTGTGGGGAATTTTGCTGTGTTTTTGGATTTTGAATGGATATATATGTGTGTGTGTGTGTGTGTGTTTTTGTTTTATCAAATTCAATGGATGGTGGACGCGTAGAAGAAAGCAAAAGAATTAGAATGCAGGGCTGAGACACAAAGGAAATGCCTCGAGGGAAAGAAAGAAGAAGTAGGTGAAAAATAATGCCCTTGCACAACGGAAAAATTAATAAAATAATTATTTAATAAAAAATAATTATTCGAGGGAGTGTGTAGAAGAAAAACATTACCTTGAGAAATAAAATTGCCCTAGGGTGAAGAAAGGGGTACCAGACGACAAAAATGCCCCAGTACGATGAAGAACAAAAGAAAAATAATTATTTAAATAAAATAATCATTGATGGTCAATAGAAGAAAAATTAGAGTGACAACGGTGATTAAAAAAAGCTTCCAGGCATCACGGCGAGTAAAAATGAGTTAATATACCCCACCTCGGGGGGGGGGGGGGTAAATCATTGTGACCGATTCATTTGTTACTGACCGCTGCCAAATTTTTATTGTGAGACCCTGATAGCAACGAGGATGATGGTGAGAGCACGAGCATGCCGGAGACGCTCTGACAGAGTTCGGGAGTATGCCTGACACGCAGACGATGACCACTTTGTGAGTAGCTTAACCTCCTTTGTCAATTTTGTAATTAATGCCCTTAATTAATGCTAGACATAGGAAAATTAGGGTAGGGTTAGTGTAGGCATGCATGCATGGGGGTGTAGGTGTCAAACTGATGGCGTGAGAGCCCTTAGAGCGCATGCGCGCATGTGCAGGTGCTAAGGGATGTGTGTGCGCATGTGCATGTACCCTAAAAAACTTAAAACCACACGTGTGTACACACTCGATGCATGCGCGCACCCGCATGCATCCATCTGATGGAGCACACACACTCAGAGCCCTTGTGTACACATGTAGGTACATGAAGGATGGTGCAAGCGCACGCGCCAAAAGGGAGGCGCGCATGCCAGAGGGTGCGCACATGCCCTGAAAGGCATGCAAACACACAAGATAGATGAATTATTTGATAGAAAAATGCTAAAAAAGATGGAACTTAGAAGAAAATTAGAATTTTTCAATTAACCCTAAAGAATGATAGGTAGGACTTAGAAGAAATGTTACAGATTGCCCGTGTTGCAGATGCGGGAGTGACATACCCGTATAGCGGAGCTAGAGGGGAGTATGCGCCGACGAGATCGATGCGCGATGAGGATACTATTGGAGGTAGTGGGCTTAGGCCCCGTATCCCAGATGCCATCCATCACATTGGACCATGGCCTTTTGACCACATTGATTGAGCGGTGGCACATCGAGAGCCAGTGCTTCCGGATCCTGACAGGGGATATGACTGTTACTTTGGAGGATGTATGACAGATACTATATGTGACCATCACAAGCATGCTGATTGAGTACACTAGTGATTTCAGATGGCTCACTACAGCACTAAGTGACCTATTTGATCATGATGATATACCCCATGAGGGTATGACACTTATATTTCATGAGTGCATAGTGGACCCGACCTTGCATAGGGGGCCGCTTTACGTGATGTCACTTATTAGTGGGTTTTTTATCATTGATAAGACATGGACATCCTTTCCTATGGGTCTGATGACATTAGCTTATGGGATTTTCAGTGGTGAGCACTATTGTCAGGGCCAGTGCTTACTGGCACATCTTTATTGGGACCTACACTTGATTACCTATCACCGTCAGAAGACAGTGGGGCCGGCCTCTTTGCAGTAGATTTGGTCTTGGGACCACATAGTTATCAGGAACCCCGTAGGCGCACTACATGTTCGTGTCCTAGAGGAGCTGACATACATGGCTTGGGCTCCAGTGAGTGGGGATGTATGCGGACACCTAGGTTGTGTGTACCCCTACAGGTGCAAGTTCATCGAGATACTTGATAGGGACGTTATATGGAGGCCTTATAGGAACATTAAGTAGCTGGAGGATGGAGCAGAGCTAAGTGTCTATGTGGTGGATCACTTCATTATTGGGAGCCGTAATTACATCATAGAGCTATACAAAGTGGATCGATGTCAGCGACAGCTAGGTCAAGTTCAGGGGGTTCCACAACCATATCTATGGTATGCATGTCGGGATGCGGAGAGATGGATCATGGGGCCTTGCATACAGGTGGCACGGGCTCGACTTAGCTTTTCACAGGTGGTTCCACAGGTATGGGACCCTGTTAGGCATATCAAAGACCTGGGCACTACACTTGGTTACTGGGGTCGTTACGCCACCATTTTCCCGCAACACCTGACTATTTCAGATGAGGCATGGGTAGCAGGTGTTCAGGCACTGTCAGAGCTCCCTTATAGCAGTGATGAGGGGGATGATGCAGCTATACGAGGCCGAGATGATCCATTCGATGGGCAACCACATGATGGGTAGGGTCTAGCATAGGTGCAGGGGCAGAGGCATGGACATGCATTGGGGGCCAGGATTAGATTACGAGGGTAGGGACAGGCTGTCAAACAGGCACATGGATAGCCACAGGGTCACATATAGGGCCATAGACAAGGCTAGGCACAGATACGGGGACATCCACAGGTGCAAGGATAACCACATGTTTAGGCATAGGTACAGGCCCTTGTGATACCGCAAGTGGTACATGTAGTTGCACTATAACAACAATTATAGTAGGCTATAGCCAAGAGAGACCAGGCCCGAGCTCAAATATTGGTAGTGACAGTAGAGCGAGACCAGGCTTGAGCCCAGGCTGGAGATGGTGTTACTAATTTTCAGCAGATATGCCAGATGGCGGCACAGATGGCTCAGGTGATGAGCCTACATCAGCAGACACAGGTGCAGTTACAGCCTATGCTACTGGAGAAAGATATGCTGAGAGAAGAGTGGGTTTTTGGTCAAGACGAGATTTCCCAGGTATCAGTAGAGATAGTGTCTTATAGATGCACAGATGGGACATCCGTGATAGCTCGGGCATACAGAGACTTAGCTACCATAGAGGGTCGAGCTCCCTATTATAGATCTCTATACTATGAGGCAGTCCTAGCTGAGTGCCGAGAACCCTCTTACAACCAACAGTCGAGTAAAGTGAATAGATCGGAGTGGTCGGAGAGGCCTCAGGCCTCAGTAGAATAGCCACGGGGACCACCTGTAGGATGGAGTGGTGCACACGCCATGCTTCCACCATGGAATAGACCAGCCAGCCCATCTGAGGGCTCAATCCATCCTTGAATGATTTTGTATTCATTATTTTGCCTCTTGATGAAGGCGTATAGATTTGTTCTTGATGTACATCATTCATTATGTATAGCATTCTTTGATATATGCCTCTGATGAAGGCTGTTATATTTGTTTGATCGATGTATATCATCCTTTTTGTATGCCTTAGATGAAGGAACTTTGATGTATATTATCGATGTATATCCATTTTTGATACAGATATACCACACACATGTGTATGTATATGTATATGTATATGTATATATATATATATATATATATATATATATATATATATATATATATATATATATATGGGCACTTTTTGGACGTGATACATATGTTTATGAGATAATAGATGTTGTTGTTGTTCTGCTTTATTATACGGACCTATGGATGTGTTACAATGTTATCTGATTCTGTACTTCTATGTACAAGTCCCTTGATGTTTGATGTATCATATGTGCTTTGATTTTATTAGATGATAGATCTATAGATGATATCAAATGTTTTGTTCATGCGATGTTGTAGATGTAATGGACGAGATGTTATGATGATATTGGTGCAAGGGGAATTAATTTTGATATTTGTGACCCCTCTTGCCCCCATTTGATGATACAATATGCGATGAGTAGCTTAATATTCATGTATGATGTATACTTAGCTAGTTCTTGATATATGATGTATAGATGATGTTAGATGTGATGATACTGATGGATATATGATGATGTGATAAAAAAATGATGCACATGCAACAAACAAACACAATCAAATGCTAACAAATATAACTAAAAACACAATGAACCAACACAACAATGTACCATTATTCAGTAGCATGTAAAAACACACTTCATATGCTCAAGTAAGAATAGATCTAATCTAAGCAAGAAAAGATGAATCTTAACAAAGTACTTCTAAGCAATAAACTATACAAATGTACAAACAAGAAGCACCTATATAAGCAAATAAACAAAGCAAGAAACAAGACAAAACAAGTAAACTAAAGTTATGTTTTTGTAAGATTGTTTTGTGAAACCATTTTCTATTGTTTTGTTTTTTGTGAAACAATTTTCTATTGCTTAGGCTTTTGTGAAACAATTTTCTATTTTTTAGGATTTTGTGAAACAATTTTCTATTGTTTAGGCTTTTGACATGTTTTGAATGTTTTTTGTGTTTTTCGAACATATTTAAATGTTTTTTGTGTTTTCAAACATATTTGAATGTTTTTTGTGTTTTCGAACATATTTGAATGTTTTTGTGTTTTTTGAATAATTTTGAATGTTTTTCTGCTTTTAAAACAGTTTTTCGAAGCTACGCACAGGTAACTAAGAAAGCATGGATGCCCCCGTGTTAGATGAGGAATATACAAGGGCATGTGTCATGTGCTTATAAACAGGAATGTGAAGTCACTGAAGTGCCCCCAGCGTGAGATGGGGAATAGAAAAAAACCATCCTTCACAGATTAACAAATAGGAGAAAAAGACGAATCAAGGCTCGACAAGGATAAGCTCACCGGGAATCTCGAATGCAGATGTGGAACTAGCTCTCGGATAAGTAAAAGTACCCTCTAGATGCAAGATGCTTGTGAACAACGAATCCTCCCAAGGCGCCGGAAACCGGTTTTCACCCAAGGACTTATCCAAAGTGCCACAATTGTGTGGCTTTCACTTATGGATGACACGTTTTCTCTTTTTCTTTTCTCCTTTTCTATTTTTTTTGTATTTTTATATTTTTACGCTTTTTTGCTTGTTTTTCTGATGTTTCGTGCCATGTTTAAACATAGAACCACTTAAGGTGCATGGCGTTCATAGGCTCACGGAGTTCATCGCCATTGGGGTGAGTAAGTTTGTATGCTCATGTGCCATACTTGGCCACGATGACATATGGACCTATCCAATGTGGTTCAAACTTACCTTTCTTCTCTCTTTTTGCCCATGTGTTGAACTGATTTTCTTTCATTACCAAATCACCAACCTCAAACTGACGAGGTATGATTCTTTTGTTGTAATTACGAGAGACTTTGTTCTGATACACTTTAAGATGATTTAGGGTGTAGAGGCACTTCTCATATAGAAGCTCTAATTCTACCAATCTAGCCATTCTGTAATCCTCATCCTTGTCCAGATAATCCCTAAGAGAGATTCTTAGGGAAGAAAGCTCGATTTCTAACGGGATGATAGATTCCATTCCAAATACCAGGGAATCTGGTGTTGCACCAATAGGGGTGTGAATAGAGGTTCTGTAATCCCAAAGAGCTGGGTGGATTTGCAAATGCCAATTTTGACCTGTCTTACTTACCATCTTCTCCATGATCCGAACCAAATTCTTATTAGTGGCCTCGGCCTGTCCATTACCTTGGGGATAATATGGTGTAGACCAATTTAATCTTATTTGGAAGCGATGATAGATCTCCTTCACGGTCTTATTCTTGAATGATTTTTTGTTATCAATAATAATAGTTGGAAGAATGCCATACCGGAAAATAAGATGATTCATGATGAAATTTGGGATCTGAGCACCTGTTACATAGGTCAAAGGGACAACTTCCACCCATTTGGTAAAGTATTCAGTAGTTGTAATAATGTGGTTGTGACCATTAGATGAAGTAGGGGTAAGCTTCCCTATTAAATCAAGTCCCCATTTGGAAAATGGCCATGGGGTGGTGATGGGTTGTAATAGCTATGATGGAGCATGGATGAAATTTCCATACTTATGAAAAAGTACACACTTTCTTACATAATTGCAGTAGTTGGTTTCCATGGTAGGCCAATAGTAGCCTACTCTCAACAATTTCTTGGCTAGAACCATCCCATTTGTGTGGCTTTCACACACCCCTTCATGCACCTCTTTAATCGCTTGGATTGAATCTGTCGTATCGAGACAACGTAATAGATTCCCATTGTAGCCATGATGATAGAGAGTACCTCCTAAGAGGGTATAACGGGATATCTTGTGAATAAGGATTTGCTTTTCAGAACAGAATATGTCAGGGGGGAATGTTTTGTCTTTAATGTAAGTGAAAATGGGTTCATACCATGGGAAATTGGGATCAACAACATGACAATCCAAACATGATTTTGGCATGTCATACGCAAGATGGTGTATATTTTCAACAAAGAAAGGCATGTCATTACTTTCTGGAGGAATTCACAACATAGAACCTACGGTTTCCATAATGTCTATAGATCTATTTTGTGCTCTTGGAATCTGTTCAAATGTGATGTGCACAAAGTACTCTTTCAAAATTTTAACCAAATTAGTATAAGGGACGAGCTTATCATCCTTAAATTTGTATTCATCATTGACTTAATTGATGATTAAATGTGAGTCACCAATGATCTTAACATGATGAAAGTCCCATTTGATTGTGGGCTTCATCCCAGCGATGAGTGCCTCATACTCAACAATATTATTTGTGCAAGGAAAAATGAGGTGAAAATCCTGAGGTATGGGGTCACCAGAAGGAGTAATGAGTACAACACCTTCCCCTGAACCATGAAAAGTAAAAGACCCATCAAAGTGTACCTACCACATGATGGATTACTCAATGTACAGTAATGAACCATCTAGAAGATACAGATTTACAGGTTCAGTTCCTTGTAAAGGTGCTTCTGCTAATTGATCAACAAGTACTTGTCCCTTGACCGACTTTGGTGCACAAACTTGATGTCAAATTTTCTTAACAGAATGATCCAATTAGCCATTCTTTCGGTAAGGGAGGGTTTAGAAAACATGTATTTAAGATTGTCAACTTTTGATATCAGCTTGGTTTTAGTATTTAGTAGGTAATGGTGAAGTTTTTGAAAGGTAAAAACTACAGCCAAGAAAGCCTTTTCAATTTGGGGATAGTTGAGCTCATAAGAGATGAGAGTACGACTGAGGTAGTATACTAATTTTTCTTTATGGTTGATGCCGTACTGGGCAAACAACACACCAATAACAAATTGAGTAGTAGAAATATAAAGTAGGATTGGTTCACCAGGAGTTGGGGGCATGAGGACAGGAGGATTGGCCAAGTATTGCTTAAGCAAGGAAAAGGCTTGTTGTTGCTCTGGTCCCTAAATAAAGGCATCATCCTTTTTTAGCAGATGAGTGAGTGAATGACATTTATCGGAAAGTTGGGAAATGAAGTGGCAATAGCTTGTATTTTCCCCTGCAAGCTACACAATTGCTTAATGTTTTTGGGAGGAGGCATTTCAGTAATAACAACAACTTTAGTCAGGTTAACCTCAATCCCTCTTTATGATACAATGAAACCAAGCAACTTTCCTGACAGTATGCCAAACACACATTTCTTTGGGTTCAAGCGAACCTTATACTCTCGTAGGCATTCAAAGATCCATCGTAAAATAGCAAGGTGATCTTCCCTCGTCTTGGATTTCCTAAGGATATTTTCCACATAGTCTTCCATGATGTCATGGATCATATCATGAAAAATCACCGTCATTGCCCTTTGATAGGTTGCTCCTACATTTTTAAAGCCAAACAACATTACTTGATAATAGAAGGTACCCCGGGGAGTTGTGAAAGCTATTTTGTGTTGATCTTCGTCAGCTATCTTGATCTGATTATAGCCTAAAAAGCCATCCATAAGAGATAACATTTCATATCATATGGTTGAATCAACAATCATATCAATATTAGGCAATGGAAAATCATCCTTTAGGCATGCCTTATTTATGTCCCTGAAATCCGTACATATTCTGATCCCAACAGGCTTCTTTTGTACATGAATGATATTTGATATCCATTCGGAGTAATCAATGGGTCGGATGAAACCTGCTGTGAGCAATCTTTCCATCTCTTCCTTAACTAGAAGAGCTACTTTTGGGTGCATCTTTTATGAGATTTTATTTGATGGGCTTGGCGCCTGCATGTACAACTAAGTTGTGCATTACTAAAGTTGGATCCAAGCCTAACATATCCTTATAGGACCATGCGAACACATCTATAAATTCCCGTAGCAACATGGTGAATGTTTTCTATTCTCGTGTTAAGAGTGAAACTCCCAACTTGAAAATTTTTGGGTCATCTTCTGTGCCAATTTTTACATCAATGGTCTCTTCTACCAGTAATTTTGACAAATCCTCCATACGCGTAGGATTAGGAGGAAGGTTGAGGTCTTCGTCCAAGGATCTCTACGAGGTTTTCATCCTTGGTGTGGTCACTTTTATTGTCCTTTTATTTTTTTACTTCTTTCTCAATGAGGTTTTCACTATGCGACATGGACTTTGACTTTTGCAGAGGCTTTTCATTGGAACTTTTGCCCTCACTTTTTCTTAAATTTTGCTGACCATGAAGCTCAACTTCCTCTCTGAAGTATGCACAAGTATCCAAGTCAATGTAAAAACCCTTTTTGTGATCTCCAATGGGGATTGTATCCCGAATGCCCATGAACTCAGTGATGGCTTCATCATTTTCAAATAGATCTAGTGGTATGTGACATTGTTGGTCCCATTCAACAAGGCAAGGGTAAAAAAGGGAAAGTGTAGGTTCCATGGGGGTTATGGTAAAGACAACGGTATCCATGAAAAGGTTTGTGGAGGAAATATCTTCGTATTGGCTATAGTGGGAATATGTATCGCTATCTAAATAATCAGAGCTATCCTCACACTCAGAGAAGGTAGCATCTTGACCATTGGGATATGCCCCATAAGGTTGAATTTCGATGCCATACCTTTCTGTTTTAAAGTGTGGGAGAGGGAATAGTTCCCTCATCCCTTGTTCATTCTTGCTGTTGATGTAAAATCACAGCACCCCTGGATGCAGATCAGGCTTCTGGGTTGATCACTCAGGCATCCAGTGTGATTGCATAACATTGAATCCTTTCTCCAAGTGTGGGACTTGAAAAATGAGAAAGAATTCTCCAGAGAAGGCTGGTTCCTATTCCTCTGTTCAGATGCACACGAAATATGCAGAGGGTTTTCTCAAAACCTAATCTAATCTTCCAAGGAGACAAGGTAAGAAGATGCATAAAATAAATCTAAGCTAATAGAGGTGATGCACCGAGGAACGAAGAACACCTATTTTTCCAGTGAACACAGACCATTTGAATGTGATATAAGATCATGCACATATGACAAAACCTGCAGTGAAAGACCAGGAGGATGTAAAAATGAACACAGAGAGGGCTGAGAATCATCCACAGACATGCATTACTTGCTCCAAAGATTGATACAATACACTGCAGAATGCCATGAGGCATAATAGTATTACAGTTCAAATGAGAGGTTCAAACTCCAAAAATTTGCCTGAGGAGAAGAAGGGAGAGGCAAAACAGAAAAATGTTCGACCTTTGAAAAGAAGCTCCTCTTTACAATATATAGAAAGAATGAGAGAGGGAAGAGAGAGAGGAAAGCAAAATCTACCCCAACCACCTCCAGGTTGCATTCCATTCATCTCATTATGGCAGAAGTGGTGGATCCTGGCAAAACGGCGGGTTGTCTAACAGAAGCGGCGAACTGTCTGCTGCATTAAAGTTGTTTGTTGAAGCATTACTTCTGCTTGTTATTTCGCGCCAGAGGCGTTTCTTGAATTTCTCTCTCCAAACTGAACCAAAATGTAAGATTGACCTCAGAATCGTGTAGATAATTTTACCAGCTTTCCATTGATATAAAGAACGTGCCAATCCGAGCTCTGGATCGAAAGTTATGGCGATCTGAAGATTTAGGGCAAAAACAGGCTAAAACGTGTTTTGAAATCTTTCCCGCGCTCTGCCACCTGGATGACACGTGGCACGTGCTGATTGGACGAGAAATTCTCTCTCCTCTACCTTTCGCGGGCTTTCCTTTTGAAATTTCCTTGTGGGCCCCTTAAACTTGGACACGTGGCGCTATTTCATTGGTTCGGGTCAATGCTCGAAACCTCGCCCTTTGACTTTTGGACTATCTCCCTTGTGACACGTGTCGTGATTTGATTGGTCCGTGGGTTTGCTGGCTTTTCGCGCCCTTCACGTCTTTATGTCCCAGATGTCCCAAACTGTTTGGGACAAAAACCTCCGATCCACCCGAAATGGCCTTCCTCGTCCCTCATTTGCCGATGACACGTGGCGCGATCTGATTGGCTCTCAGCTTTTTCAGCTATCCGCGTCCCTCGCGTCTCTGCGGCCCAGATGTCCCAGTACGAACTTTCTCTGTTTCGGCTGAACTGGCCGGTTCGCGTCCATTTGTCCCAAATGTCCCAGTGCTTCGTGGGACAAATTCTTCCGGTTCGCCCGATCCGGCCGATTCGCGTACTTCTGGCCCAGATGTCCCTTTTGCTTCCAGACTGTTTGTTCTCATTTTGGCTGATCCGGCTAGTTCGCGTACTTCACGTACTTGTGTCCCATTTGTCCCGTATGAAGACTTGGGAAATTTTTTCCTTCTTTCGGCCGATTCGGGCATTTCGCGTCCCGTGCGTACCTGTGGCCCAGATGTCCCTTTGCTTCACAGGCCGCTTGGAGGCTTTTCGGCCCATCCGCGCCTAGATGTCCCAAATGTCCCGACTGCTCCTAGGACTAGGACTTAGCCATTTTTCGTGATTTTTCCTGTTTCAATCTACTTTCCTAGAACTGCAAAACTCTGATGCATGTTATCGAAATTTACCCTGGGGGGTGAAATTTTGACAACAGTTTTGACGACTCAGCGGGGTCACCTGCCTGCTAGGTAGAAGATCAGTGGCCTTTTAGCGATCCATTGGGCATGGAGTTATAAGCAATAACCTGAAATGAGCCTGATACTGCAACTTCTTCTCCAGCAACACTCTGAACTGTAGAAAACAACCTGAGAGTAGCAAAACCTGTGCCGAAGCACTTAGGAAAACTGAAACCTAACTACAACAGGACAATGTGCACAAGCACTTAGAGGAATGGAAATCTAAACTAATATTTACAAGGGCAAACCTTTTCTTTTTTAGTAGCAATGTTTAAGATAGATTCCGTTAACCGGAATCGGAAGTTCCTCTCCATCCAATGCAGACAATTGGAAGGCATTACTATTTTTGCATCCCGTGACCATGTAGGGACCACTCCAGATGGCATCAAACTTGGAATGACTTCCTGGTTTTTCCTGATCTGCATCCCATTTCAGAACTAGGTCCCCTTCCTGGAAGGTCCTTGCTCTTGCTCTCTTATCAAACCATCTTTTTAATAAGGCCTGATCCTTTTCAATCATCTGAACTGCATGTTCTCTGATTTCTTCTAATTCCATCAATTCTGCATACCTGACCTCCATTGGTTCGAACTTAGATAACTCAAACTACTTCATGAGCTCCAAGGCTGGCAATTCTAATGATATAGGCAATACTGCCTCCTTCCCATAGACCAACTTGTAGGGAGAATTACCTATAGACCTCTTTGGTGTTATCCTGTCAGCCCATAACGCTGATTTTAGCCTTGTATGCCATGTTCTTTGATTTTCATCCAGAGTCCTTCTGATGATTTTTAGCAAATTCTTGTTTGTGGACTCTGCCTGTCCATTACCCTGCGGGTAATAATTTGAAGAGGTGCTCAAATAGATTCCATTCTTGACAGCCCATTCTGTAATTTTTGACCCTATGAATGCTAATGCATTATCTGATATGATGGTGGCCGGCACATCGAACCTGGTTGTTATTTCTTCATAAAAGTCTAGTATGTTAGACTCACTTGCCTCTTTGAGCGCTACTACTTCGGTCCACTTGGCGAAATAGTCTGTCGCTGTAAGAATCCACTTGTGGCCTTGACTCGAATTGGGATTGATGACTCCAATGAAGTCCAATCCCCATTGCATGAATGGATGATCTACTGAAATTGGATGAAGGGGCAGTGCTGCTAACCTTCCTTTCCCTGTGAAGAATGCACATTTCTTGCATTTCTTAACCCATGAGTAGCAATCATTGAATACAGTAGGCCAATAGTAACCAGCTTTCATGATTTTGAGAGTTGTTACTTGTGGGGTGAAATGGCCTCCTACCTCCCTGTCATGGAACTCGTGTAAGATCCTCTCAACCTTACCTGTCCCAATGCATCTTAATAGAACACCGTTGATGTCTTTTTTAAACAAAACACCATCAACAAGCACATATGGAACTGCTTGTAATCTGAAGTACCTTCTGGAGGGCACATGCCCGTCTGTAGGAAATGTATCATATTCTGAGTCCAACAAGGAGTGGACACATCATCATTTTCCTATTTTTGATCATCTTGTAATAGCAGGACAACGTCTTCTTCATCTTCTGGGTTGTCTGGTTGTTTGGAAGCGAGCTGCTCACACAAACCTTTGCCTCTTACTAGCTTGGTGATATGGATCTCAATGTCATACTCCATGACACGGGTGATCCAACCTGCCCTTTTCTCATTCAAATCCTTGTTGAGGAGGAAGTCCTTAACCCCAGCATGTGAGACTAGCAACTGGACCTTGTTGTTTGAGACTAAATGCTTGAATTTCTTCAAGCTTCTGATTACTGCAAGCACATGCTTTTCAATAAAAGAGTACTTCACTTCGCAGTCATCTAGGCTCTGGCTGAAGAAGGCAATCGACTGTTCATCATTATCTTTGTTCTGCTGTACCAGAATGGCAGAAATAGTGTCATCACCTCCAAATGCATAGAGAATGAAATCCTTGGAAAAATCTGGGTTGATGAGAGTGGGTGCTTGGGAGATGGATTCTTTGATTGCTTCAAAACTCTCCTTGCCTTCTGCCGTCCACTTGAAAGCCATACTTTTCCTTAACATTTTGGTGATGGGCTTGACAAGGGCTGTAAAATCTGGGACAAACCTCTGAACAAAGTTTATCCTTCCCAGGAAACTCTGAAGGGCTTTCTTGTGGCTTGGCAATGGTAGTGCTCTTATGGCTTCAACCCTCTCTGGATCAATTGCTAATCCTTCCTTGGAGACAATATGGCCAAGGAGCTTCCCTTCATGTGCAAGAAAGATGCACTTCTTAGGATTCAAAGACACTCCAAACTTTCTACACGTCTGAAACACTTGCCTGAGGTGAAAGAAATGGTCTGCTGCATTCTTTGAGAAGACAGTAATATCATCTAGGTATATCAGCACTATCTTGTTGATCAAGCCTTTGAATGCCATATCCATAGCTCGCTGGAATGTTGCTCCGGCGTTCGACAGTCCAAATGGCATCTTCTTGTAAGCATATGTGCCCCATTTGGTTGTGAAGGCTGTCTTGAACTGGTCTTCCTCCTTCACCATAATCTGATTGAAGCCTGAGTAACCATCAAGTAGTGAAAACCTTTCTGAACCAGCTACGACCTGTAATATTTGCTCCGTGGAAGGGAGTGGATAATGGTCCTTGAGAGATGCTCTATTCAAATCTCTGAAGTCAACACACAGCCTGATCTCTCCACTCTTCTTCCTGACTGGAACTAAGTTGGCAACCCAACTAGAATGCTTGATTGGGAATATGATTCTTGACTCAATCAACTTGTCCAATTCTTTCCTCATGACAGGCTCCATGTGTGGATTGACTGGTCTCTGTTTCTGCCTGACAGGCTTAGTATTTGGATCCAATTCGATGGTATGCTGAGCTAAGTTGGGATTGAAACCTTTCAAGTCTTCATAGCTCCAAGCAAACATGTCAGGGAATTCTTGACATAGCTGTATGAACTCACACCTTTCTTGCTCAGTTGTCATCTTTCCAATTTGCAATGGCTTGTTTTCTTCTACCAATATGGATACCGAATCTTGTCTCTTAACCTGAATGTTTGCTTTCTCCTTTCTAAACTGATCATTGGGGTTAAAAATGGACTCCAAAGTGATAAGTCCCTTGGGCAGCTTGTCAGTTCTCAGTTGTATCACTTGGTCACCATATTGTTGTTCCAACTTTTCTTGATTCTTAGCTGAGAACTCAGCTTCTTCTTGCAAGAAATGGATGATTTGCTGGTCATTCTCAAATACTTGCCAACTGACATCATTATCTGGCACCGAAGGCCTGACAATCACGTGGATGTTTGGCTGTACCTTGTCTTATTGAATGTTCTCTACAATGTCAAAGGCTGCCCCTACTGCTGTAAGCCTGTCAGCAGCTTGATTCTCTTTCCTAGGAATCGCTTTAATGACGAAACCCTCAAAATATTCCATGAGGTCCCACACCCTGTTCTTGTAGCACTTGAGTAGATCATTTTTGGCTGCATGCTGTCCCTTGACCTGATTTACAATCAATTCACTATCCCCAAAGACTTGCAAGTTCTTTATTTTTTTCTTGATTGCCCAATGCATCCCTTGCACCAAGGCTTCATATTCAGGAGTGTTATTGGAGCATGCAAATTGAAATCTAAAAGCTGAATAGTACTTTACTCCTTGAGGTGAAACAAGCACGGCTCCACCTCCTGCACCTTGTCTACTCCTTGATCAATCAAAAAACAGCTGCCATACCTCATTGTCATCCTTGTGGTTTGGCTTGGTGATGCTAGGAATAGGTTGACTTTCTTCGTGTATACAATAGACTCCTAGCTCAGATTCTTCTATTCCTTGATAAGGATCAAAAGCATGCACCTTGTTTGCCCATTCATCAAGAGTCAAATCTAGGATACTTCCAATCTTAGTGTCAGCTTCATCAATGCTAGGGTGATCTTCTTGATCAAATGCTGAGCAATTGACATTAATCTGACTTGGAGTGTAGGGCTCAATATGGAAGTTTGCAATAGGTTCAGATCTGATTGTGGCCTTAGTTCCATATCTCGTTCTGAATAGCATGTGTGACCAATCAGCGGAAAAATATCCCCCAATCTTGGCAGTGAAGTCCCTTGACAAACATAGGGCAAAGAGTGGTGGAAGGTCTATGACTGACACATCTTGTAAAACAAAAACATTTGGACATGCGTGCAAGGTAAGACTCAAATTTCTAATGACTCCAACTGTTGCTATTGCTGTCCCATCCAACTACACTACCCCTTTGGATGTTGTTTCATACTGAAGCCCTAGCTGATCAGCTATTTGTTTGGGCATGACAGAGCTACTTGCTCCAGAATCAATCATGCAATTATGCACTAGCTGATTTCCAATGATTAATGAAACATAGAAAGGAGGGGGGTTTCAACATCTTACCTTGTTGTCCTCCATGATTTCCTTCAGATTGGGCAGCATTTGTAAGCACTTTGTCTTGCATCTGCTGATTCGAAGCTGGCCAGTCCTTCATGGCAGCTTGCAGCAGATCTCTTTGGCCTGGGATGGATAGGGATTCCCACATAGATATATTGACGTTTGTCTTCTTCATCTGATCAATGATACTGAATGGTGATGAAGGATCTCTCTGCTGTCCCTTGGTTTACACATTTACTCCTTGTATGTGGGTAGCAACAGCTGGCATTTGAATTGGCCTAGGGGCTGTTCTTGGCTGTCCTTGTGCATTTGAAGCGGGAATTTGCTTGCCAATCATTTGTGGAGCCATGGAAGGTTGTGGATTGGCTGGGGCTAATGGCTATTCTTCACCCAAATTTCTCCTTTTTGACCTTGTGTTTGCTGCAACACCTTGAGAAACTACCCGGTTCATGCCACAAAAATCCTCTGCTTGCCAATTTACCAATGTGGTGTCATTTGGGTCTGATTGCTGTTTGAATGTTTCTTGTTGTTGGCTATTTTCTTGACTGTTCTCACCCTCCACACCAGTAGTTGTTACCATTAAAGCTTGAGTCAAAGCACCATTGAAGCACATGGATTGATTATGAGGCTCATTACATGGAAAACACCAATCATACTCCTGGGCAATGTTGTTTTGTGCTGGTACTAATGCCCTAGAGGCAGATATGGCATTTGGATTATAGGGTTGGAATGGTCTATTGACAGGAGGCCTTGTTTGATTCATATTTGCAGCTGGATTAGGTGGCCTTTGAGGCTGATATGGCTGCCTATTAGGTTGAGCTTGAGGCTGATACGAAGGTCTAAAACCTTGAGCTTGCTGTCTTTTGAGAGTGACCAGCTCATTGCCTAGATTTTGCAATTGCTTCATGACCTCTTGAAGCTCATTTGGGGCACTTGGAGATGAAGTGGAAGCTTCATTTGAACTCTGATTTCTAGGAGTGGGAATAAGAGCTAAGACAGGTGCTTGACTAGCACTTGGGCTCTCTAAACTTGGATATAATGGCATTAGAGGCCTAGGAGCCAATTTACCAGCTTGGATAAGACAATTTTCGGCTCTAATGGCAATGCTATAAGCAGCAGGTAAGGTTGTGCCTCCCATAGATTGAATTAACATAGAAATATCAGAATTCAAAGCTTTAAGATAGTATAGAAAAGCACCTTCTGATGTTGGCCTGACTGCCACTGGAATCCTATCCTAAGACCTTTGAAATCTGAAGTTGAAATCAGTCAGCTGCTCGTTGGGGGCTCTCTCGATAGTTGTCAATTGTTCTAGTAGAGACAAATTGTCTCCCTTTTCTCCAAACTGCTCATGAAGTGCAATACACAGCTGATTCCAGTTTGTGATAGAACCAGCTGTAAGGCTCCTGAACCATTGCAATGCCTTCCCTTTGAATGATGATGCCAGCAATTTGACAGCCACATCCATTTCATTTATCTCATGGATTGCACAGACGTTAGCAATGTCTTTGACATGATCACCAGGAGTGGTATGATTTTCTCCAGTGAAAAATGGAATGTTCTTCAATGCTGCAATTGGAACTGGATTCTGTGCATTGAGGGCGAGTGGGATGCTGCCAGTGAAATTGACAAAGGGATTTAGTGGTTGCAACATTTTGATTGGTCGAAGGACTCTTGAATACTGAATGAAGGGCTGAGCAGGTGGAGGAGTTGAGAGAGTTTTGTTTGGTGGAGATGGAGACCTTTGAATCCTTCTTCCTCTTGGCCTTCTTCTTGGAGATAATTGCAAGTATTCAAACAACACTTCTTCTTCTCCAACTCTTGACCTTGTGATTCTTCTCATAAGCTTTCAGGCCTGTACTGCTGAAACCAGTTGATTCTTCCTCTCGGAGTCGCCAGATATGCAAACAATAGCTCTTTTCAAGCAAGAAAATTGCAGCAGATGCGTATGAACTTTGCTGCAATAAAAATGAGACCTCTAGGTCCCACTGGGCGTGCCAAAACTGTTGATGCAAAATCACAGCACCCCTGGATGCAGATCAGGCTTCTGGGTTGATCACTCAGGCATCCAGTGTGATTACATAACATTGAATCCTTTCTCCAAGTGTGGGACTTGAAAAATGAGAAAGAATTCTCCAGAGAAGGTTGGTTCCTATTCCTCTGTTCAGATGCACAAGAAATATGCAGAATGTTTTCTCAAAATCTAATCTAATCTGCCAAGGAGACAAGGTAAGAAGATGCATAAAATAAATCTAAGCTAATAGAGGTGATGCACCGAGGAACGAAGAACACCTATTTTTCCAGTGAACACAGACCATTTGAATGTGATATAAGATCATGCACAGATGACAAAACCTGCAGTGAAAGACCAGGAGGATGCAAAAATGAACACAGAGAGGGCTGAGAATCATCCATAGACATGCATTACTTGCTCCAAAGATTGATACAATACACTGCAGAATGCCATGAGGCAGAATAGTATTACAGTTCAAATGAGAGGTTCGAACTCCACAAATTCACCTGAGGAGAAGAAGGGAGAGGCAAAACATAAAAATGTTCGACCTTTGAAAAGAAGCTCCTCTTTACAATATATAGAAAGAATGAGAGAGGGAAGAGAGAGAGGAAAGCCAAATCTACCCCAACCATCTCCAGGTTGCATTCCATTCATCTCATTATGGCAGAAGTGGCGGATCCTGGCAAAACGGCGGGCTGTCTAACAGAAGCGGCGAACTGTCTGCTGCATTAAAGTTGTTTGTTGAAGCATTACTTCTACTTGTTATTTCATGCCAGAGGCGTTTCTTGAATTTCTCTCTCCAAACTAAACCAAAATGCAAGATTGACCTCGGAATCGTGTAGAGAATTTTACCAGTTTTCCATTGATATAAAGAACGTGCCAATCCGAGCTCTGGATTGAAAGTTATGGCGATCTGAAGATTTAGGGCAAAAACGGGCTAAAACATGTTTTGAAATCTTTCTCGTGCTCTGCCACCTAGGTGACACGTGGCACGTGCTGATTGGACGAGTAATTATCTCTCCTCTACCTTTCGCGGGCTTTCCTTTTGAAATTTCCTGTGGGGCCCCTTAAACTGGACACGGTGGCGCTATTTCATTGGTTCGGGTCAGTGCCTCAAAATACCTCGCCCTTTGACTTTTGGACTATCTCCCTTGTGACACGTGTCTGTGATTTGGATTGGTCCGCGGGTTTTCCGGCTTTTCGCGCCCTTCGTGTCTTTATGTCCCGGATGTCCCAACTGTTTTGGACAAAAACCTCTGATCCGCCTGAAATGGGCTTCCTCCCGTCCTCATTTGCCGATGACACGTGGCGCAATCTGATTGGCATCCACTGCTCCTAGGACTAGGACTAGCCATTTTTCGTGATTTTTCCTGTTTCAATCTACTTTCTTGGAACTTGCAAAACTCTGATGCATGTTATCGAAATTTACCCTGGGGGGGTGAAAATTTGACAACACTTGCCACACCTAAGCCCTTGTAGCCCATGAAATACATTCATGCAACTAGAATTTTCATATCTAGGGATCTAGTAGCAAGTTGGCTGAGTAATCTTCTGGAACCCATGTAGTAGGGGGGTCTAACAATTTTTCTTTAGCAAGCAGTCCCCAGGCAAAAAGGACCCGATAGTTTTTCTTATCCCGAGGCCATCTGAAAATGGTAGTTGGGTCCGATTTCTAGTTTTTGGTGACAAAGACAAGTCAGAAACTAAAATAATTTGTTGCATGTGTTTATCCATAACCAGATTCTAAAACTTTTCATCTCCTAAGAATCACAAAGGATATTCTAGCGAGGCTTCCCGGGTGCAGGAATTGGGAGAGTCGAGTTCCCCATGCTTTTAGTTCGGATGAAGGGGAACTGCAATATGGGTAGAGGGACATGCTTACGTAACTTTGCGAGAAATTTTTTTAGGGCTATGCAATGAGAAAAAGGCTCTGGTTCCCTATATTCTAACGGGTGTCCTTTTCTGCTTTCAGCTTAATGCCCTGGTGGAACGTGGAGGGTTACGGCCAGCATGGCATGAATCCATGGGTGGCCAAGAAGCATATTTACAAAGGGCTCAAAGGTCTAGGACATGGAAAATTTGTATTATAGCACGTAGTCCAACTTCCATTGGTACTTGCTTGGCCAGCTGATTTCCTTTCGCGTGTCGTAGTGGTTATGGTAATGATTTGAGGATCCTAAAATATTCTTGATGTGTGTCCCAATTGTTTAATTATGAGGCTCATTACATGGAAAAACACCAAATCATTACTCCTGGGCAATGTTGTTTTGTGGCTGGTACTAATGCCTAGAGGCAGATATGCATTTTGGATTATAGGTTGGGATGGTCTATTGACAGGAGGCCTTGTTTTGACTTCATATTTGCTAGCTGGATTAGGTGGCTTGAGGCTGATATGGCTGCCTATTAGGTTGAGCTTGGAGGCTGATACGAAGGTCTAAAACTCTTGAGCTTGCTGTTTTTTTGAGAGTGACCAGTCTCATTGCTTAGATTTTGCAATTGCTTCATGACCTCTGAAGCTCATTTGGGGCACTTGAGATGAAGTGGAAGCTTCATTTGAACTCTGATTTCATGGAGTGGGAATAGAGCTAAGACAGTGCTTGACTAGCACTTGGGCTCTTAAACTTGGATATAATGGCATTAGAGGCCTAGGAGCCAATTTACCAGCTCTGGATAAGACAATTTTCGGCTCTAATGGCAAGCTATAAGCAGCAGGTTAAGGTTGTGCCTTCCCATAGCATTAGCATTGACTTAACCATAGAAATATCAGAATTCAAAGCTTTAAGATAGTATAGAAAAGCCCCTTCTGATGTTGGGCCTGAACTGGCCACTGGAATCCTATCCTAAGAACTTGAATCTGAAGTTGAATCTAGTCAGCTGCTCGTTTGGGGCTCTCTCGATATGTTGTCATTGTTCTCTAGTAGAGACAAATTGTCTCCCTTTTCTCCAACTGCTCATGAATGGCAATACACAGCTGATTCCCAGTTTGTGATAGAACCTAGCTTGTACGGCTCTCCTTGAACCACTTGCACTGCCGTTCCATTTGAATGATGATGCCAGCAATTTTGACAGCCACATCCATTTCATTATCTCATGGATTGCACAGACGGTAGCAATGTCTTTGACATGATCACCAGGAGTGGTATGATTTTCTCCAGTGAAAAATGGAATGTTCTTCAATGCTGCAATTGGAACTGGATTCTGTGCATTGAGGGCGAGTGGGATGCTGCCAAGTGAAATTGACAAAGGGATTTAGTGGTTGCACCATTTTGATTGATCAAAGGACTCTTGAATACTAAATGAAGGGCCGAGCAGGTGGAGGAGTTGAGAGAGTTCTGTTTGGTGGAGATGGAGACCTTTGAATCCTTCTTCCTCTTGGCCTTCTTCTTGGAGATAATTGCAAGTATTCAAACAACACTTCTTCTTCTCCAACTCTTGACCTTGTGATTCTTCTCATAAGCTTTCAGGCCTGTACTGCTGAAACCAGTTGATTCTTCCTCTCGGAGTCGCCAGATATGCAAACAATAGCTCTTTTCAAGCAAGAAAATTGCAGCAGATGCGTATGAACTTTGCTGCAATAAAAATGAGACCTCTAGGTCCCACTGGGCGTGCCAAAACTGTTGATGCAAAATCACAGCACCCCTGGATGCAGATCAGGCTTCTGGGGTTGATCACTCAGGCATCCAGTGTGATTACATAACATTGAATCCTTTCTCCAAGTGTGGGACTTGAAAAATGACGAAAGAATTCTCCAGAGAAGGTTGGTTCCTATTCCTCTGTTCATATGCACAAGAAATATGCAGAGGGTTTTCTCAAAATCTAATCTAATCTGCCAAGGAGACAAGGTAAGAAGATGCATAAAATAAATCTAAGCTAATAGAGGTGATGCACCGAGGAACGAAGAACACCTATTTTTCCAGTGAACACAGACCATTTGAATGTGATATAAGATCATGCACAGATGACAAAACCTGCAGTGAAAGACCAGGAGGATGCAAAAATGAACACAGAGAGGGCTGAGAATCATCCATAGACATGCATTACTTGCTCCAAAGATTGATACAATACACTGCAGAATGCCATGAGGCAGAATAGTATTACAGTTCAAATGAGAGGTTTCGAACTCCACAAATTCACCTGAGGAGAAGAAGGGAGAGGCAAAACATAAAAATGTTCGACCTTTGAAAAGAAGCTCCCTCTTTACAATATATAGAAAGAATGAGAGAGGGAAGAGAGAGAGGGAAAGCCCAAATCTACCCCAACCATCTCCAGGTTGCATTCCATTCATCTCATTATGGCAGAAGTGGCGGATCCTGGCAAAACGGCGGGCTGTCTAACAGAAGCGGCGAACTGTCTGCTGGCATTAAAGTTGTTTGTTGAAGCATTACTTCTACTTGTTATTTCATGCCAGAGGCATTTCTTGAATTTCTCTCTCCAAACTGAACCAAAAATGCAAGATTGACCTCGGAATCGTGTAGAGAATTTTACCAGTTTTCCATTGATATAAAGAACGTGCCAATCCGAGCTCTGGATTGAAAGTTATGGCGATCTGAAGATTTAGGGCAAAAACGGGCTAAAACATGTTTTGAAATCTTTCTCGTGCTCTGCCACCTAGGTGACACGTGGCACGTGCTGATTGGACGAGTAATTATCTCTCCTCTACCTTTCGCGGGCTTTCCTTTTGAAATTTCCTTGTGGGCCCCTTAAACTTGGACACGTGGCGCTATTTCATTGGTTCGGGTCAGTGCTCAAAACCTCGCCCTTTGACTTTTTGGACTATCTCCCTTGTGACACGTGTCGTGATTTGATTGGTCCGCGGGGTTTACCGGCTTTTCGCGCTCCCTTCGTGTCTTTATGTCCCGGATGTCCCAAACTGTTTGGGACAAAAACCTCTGATCCGCCTGAAATGGGCTTCCTCGTCCCTCATTTGCCGATGACACGTGGCGCAATCTGATTGGCTCCACTGCTCCTAGGACTAGGACTTAGCCATTTTTCGTGATTTTTCCTGTTTCAATCTACTTTCTTGGAACTGCAAAACTCTGATGCATGTTATCGAAATTTACCCTGGGGGGTGAAAATTTGACAACACTTGCCACAACCTAAGCCCTTGTAGCCCATGAAATACATCATGCAACTAGAATTTTCATATCTAGGGATCTAGTAGCAAGTTGGCTGAGTATCTTCTGGAACCCATGTAGTAGGGGGGTCTAACAATTTTTCTTTAGCAAGCAGTCCCCCAGGCAAAAATGACCCGATAGTTTTCTTATCCCGAGGCCATCTGAAATGGTAGTTGGGTCGATTTCTAGTTTTTGGTGACAAAGACAAGTCAGAAACTAAAATATCTTGTTGCATGTTGTATTATCCATAACCATATTCTAAAACTTTCATCTCCTAAGAATCAAAAGGATATATATATGCGAAGGCTTCACGGGTGCAGGAATTGAGAGAGTCAGAGTCTACCCACGATTTTATAGCTTATGACTGAAGGGGAACTGCAATATTGGTAGAGGGACATGCATACGTAACTTTGCGAGTAAATTTTTTTAGGGCTATGCAATGAGAAAAAGGCTCTGGATCTCCCTATATTATAACGGTGTGTCCTTTATGCTTCAGCTTAATGCACTGGTGGAAAGTGGATGGTACGGCCAGCATGGCATGAATCCATGGGTGGCCAAGAAGCATATTATACAAAAGCTCAAAGTCTAGGACATGGAACTTTGTATTATAGCAAGTAGCTCCAACTTCCATTGGTAATGTGATTGTGCCAGCTGATTCCCTTTCCGCGTTGTCGTAAGTGGTTATGGTAATGATTTGAGGATCTAAATATTCTTACGTGTGTCCCAATTGTTTAATTAGTTTTAACATGTAAATATTCAAACCCGACACGTTGTCCACAATCACCCTTTTGATCTTCTTGCGGGTAATAAAGACTTCTATGTATAGGGGAAGATTATGCGTGGGATCCTCACTAGGAAGCTCCTTGTGACTAAAGGAGATACATTCACTTGGTGTAATGTTTTCCACCATGGCCTAGAGATGTGAAGGGTCTACTTTCATTGGTACTCCTGACCCTGTGAGAGTTTTATACAAGATGTCTTTGTGTACATTTTATCTTACGGGGTCAATGGAGAGGGTTCAGGGATCATGAGATGAGCGCACCTTGTTACCACAACATAATCCTTCCCTTTGATCTAGATGGTATTCACATTTCGTTAGGAGAGCGGATGTATCCAATGAGCGAATTATAATGATTATTATCAGTATTGGTATACAGGCAATTAGACGATCTATAGTTCTGGGACAACTCTCCTTGATCCAACCTTTTCTCATCTTCCTTTGCATGTCTAAGGAATGGTTCCTTGAAGATTCCCATATTTTCGTTTGGGGTGTGGGTTTTTTCTGGCCTATCGACTTTCATCTCCCCATTTTCTATGAGGTCTTGAATGTAGTAACGAAGCCGTAAGCATTTTTATGCTTTGTGCCATTTGACACGATGCATATCACAATAGTCATGCTTCTTATACCATGCTGGCTTTGGAGCGTTCTCATCAAAGGGTTGTGTTATTAGGTATGTCACCATGTGAGCTGCATCTAATTGTTTCAATATAACAAATAAGGGGTCATTGAGGGGAGTGAAAGTTTGACGTTTGGGTGGTAGCTGAATGGGTCTTTTGGTCAATTTAAAAGGTTTACCATCTTGGACCGTTTGCACACATTTGGAATCCATAATCTCATCTATCACTACATTCTTGTTCTTGTTAAATATTTTCAGCTTTTCTACAAGTTTAACACTTTGTTTATCCTTAGATTGTGACTTAAGAGTTCCTTTGGAAATAAGGGATTTCTCTATTTGAACACCCTTGTCAATGGCCTCCTCAAAAGTGTGAACACAATGCATTTGAAGGTGGAAAGTGATGTCTAGATTTAGATTGGGTACAAAGATACTTACCAGCTATTTTTTAGGGAAAGCGCAAGGGAAGTGACTGGTTATCCCTCTCCACCGTTGTAGGAAGTTGATGAATTTCTCATTAGGACATTGTTTTTTCAGCACAAGTCTACCATGGTGAAATCACTTTCGATATTGTATGAGAAGTGTTGTATAAACCTCTCTGCCAGTTCTGGGCAGGTAAATATGGACTCCCAAGGTAAACGAGTAAACCACTCCAAGGCTTGGCCTCCTAGAATCTTTGGAAAGAGTCATATGAGGTAATTATCGCTAGAGGAAACCTCTTGACATGCCATGTAAAAGTCCTTTACGTGATCTCGTGGGTCTCCCTTCCCTCTATAATTTTCGAATTTTGGCATGTCAAATTTTTTAGGGAAGGGTTGAAGTGTCATAGTTTTTTCAAAAGGATGGGGACATAGTTTTTTGTATTGATATTTTATGGTGCTCCCCACATGGCTCTCTTGAAGGTTTGTGAGTAATTGTTCTTTGGTGGGGGAAGTAGGGATATATACTCGACTATATTCTGTATTGTCCCCTCGGTTTTCCCTATGAAGTTCACTGATTTTGACCTTATATTTTTCCTTTTGGACATTCTTGCTTGTTTCCTTTTGTACATGAAAGGTTAACAAGGCTAGTTGTCGACTAAGGTTACAAATTTTTTGTTGAATATTGACTTATTCTTCCAAAGGTTCCTCTTCTTCTTCATGCCGTGGAGTTTCTTCAACATTTTTGTGTTCTATCCTAGCTTTATGCGGCACCTTAATGAAAGGTATTCTATGTCCTACTACATTAACATTTCCCGCATTGGAGGTAGAAGCATGTCCATGTGTTAAAATATCATCCATGTTGATAAGAGGTCACTCCTCGTCATAAGCATCATTTGTAGGTGGGATTGTTTCTTGTTCAATGGGAATTTTAGCCCCTAACTACACTACGCGTGCTAACACTCTATCCTTGTTTCTAAAAAGGAGCTCATCTAGTAAGGTAGGATCAAAATCAAACTCTGCGTGGGGTTATTCTAGATCATCACCGATAGGATCTATCATTTTGTCAACTTCTTTCTCCGCGGAGAACAAAGGCCCAAGATCATGGCCGATAAAGGGATTTGACCCTTGTTGGTTCGAGGCTTCCCAATTTTTCGTTTTGTTTGCTTCTAATGTTTGATTTTTGAGCCCTAATATTTTCTTAGGAGCCATGATGTCTAATAGTTTCACTAAGGTATCTATGAATGTGCTCAAATATTTTCTAACAAACCTAAGTGAAATGTAAAAATAATGTCAAGAATTGAATGAGTGTAATGAATGTCAAAGTACCAATGTGATAAAGTGATTTCCTAAAATGTGTAGGTCAATAATGATGTAATGTTTGGTATCAAACCAATCAATCTAATGAATTACTTCCTATGTTTGTTGCAAGAATGTAGGTGGTTCCGTAAGATGATTAACAAAATGTCCCTACTTATGTCGAGTTCAAAAATATGAACAAGGTGTAAATAATAACAAGAAGCTAATGCGACCTCCAAACAAAGTATACTAGAAGAAAGTCCTAATTCAATCAAGACCTATACTTTGAAAAGTGTCAGTTACGATTGTGAGTGACACACAACGTCACCAAGATATGTTGACCAAACTTTACGAGAAAGTAAGGTATTGATATCGAGATGATATTGATATAACACACACAAGTGGTAACACTAAACACTCTTCAAAATAGAGGTAATAATTAGAATAAGACGAAAAGTGTCAAGTATACCTAGGAATTGTTAAAGTGTATATAGTGTAACCTTACAATGTAGATATTTAGGTCAATTTTACAAGAAACAAGACATAAATATCAAGATTGTAGTGCCACGATAAAAACAAGATAACCGTTCCAAGGAGATTCAAGATGATGAACCAAGCCTAACTACAACGATGATCCTGATGTGGGTATCAAGATCATAAATGAAAACCAATGATATGATTAATAAAATGTCCCTACTTATGTCAATTCAAAGAAATGAACAAGGCGTAAGTAATAACAAAAAGTTAAATGTGACCTCCAAATAAGGTATACGATAAGAAAGTCCAAATTCAATCAATACCTATATCTCAAAAAGTGTGAGTTACGAGTGTGAGTGACACAAAAATGTCACCAAGATATGTTAACCAAACTTTGCGAGAAATTAAGGTATTAATATCGGAAAGGAACAATAACCAGATTGTACCAAGCTAAGAACACAGATGCTAATCAAACACCACGATCAATAAGATGAAAGTAATTCACCATAATAACTTTACATAAAACCTTTCCAAACAAATGAGCAGCAATATCATATATTATTATGGAACTCAATGCAATACATTGAGAATGGGCCTTACTTAAATAGGCAAGGAATAACAATCTAATAACCAGTCAAGGTCATAGATCAAGCCATAAATTAAGGAAATAACTAGTCATCAAAGAACTAGTCAAGACCATAGAGTTAGGAGAGAACTAGACATCAAGGATCTAGTCAATACCATAGATCAAGGAAAGAACTATTCAATACCATAAATCAACGAAAGAACTATACCTAATAACTAGATAATATCTCCTAATATCTAAATAAGATAAAAGAAATATCCACACACATAAGTGGGTGAGGATAAATACAATAAAGGTAAATAAATTACCTTGGTGAACATAAGCTAAGGTAAATACCTACTCTAACACCCCCCTCAAGTGAAGCTAGGGGCCAAAATAGAAGTGGCATGTCCACAGTATGAGTCCCGACAACTAGGCCTGATGAGGTACTCATGTGCAATAATTGAGAAAAAAAGGGACACCACAATGTACCCAAAACTAGTAACAACAAAGTAAAGATCCACTCCAAGGCATCCCAAGAAGCTCGGCTGAAAAAAATCATATAATGCTGAAGAATTTTGGTGTGCACTGTGCTCTAAATCCACTTCTTGATCACAAAACTAAAAAAAACTAACACTGGGCTCCATTAGAATAGCTCCATACAAGGAGACTATCAACGAAGTGATGTCGAAAGTGTAAAAAAACACCAAACATAATTCGATCAATTGCTGCAAATAGGTGTGCCACGATCCAATAACAATAACCAAAGAAACAAGGCAATGACACAAACTCCAAAGTGTCATGATCCAAGAAAAACCAAGGTAACAAGGCAAGGACACAAAACTCGAAGAAGCAGGATCAACACTACACCCTCCCATACTGCTGAATGGGTGGAGCGATGCTATAAATCTATATGAATTGTCAAAAAAACTACTCGAACACTGACAAAATAACACTGGGCTCCACCAGAATAGCTCCCCCACAAGAGAGACTGTCAACATGCCAAAAGTGTCAAAAATACAGATACAAAATCTCTCAACAAACAAGAGAGATACACTACACCTGCTAAAGAAAAATGCTCAAAACAAGAAGCATCACAATGCATAAGGTATAGAAAGTGGATTAAGAGGCCTAATGGTGGAGGAGCCACACCTGTAGAGTCCTCTCAATGAATGCCTATGTCGCTGCCATGAGTGATCAGATATCCACCCCAAATCAACACGGATGGATGAAGAAGATGCCTGCATATGACTTGGTGCAAAATGCACAATGGGTGCATGTAAAAGAACATCAGAATGTGTGTCAGGTTGATCATGGCTGACAGTTGAAATCTCATGTTTCTCAAGCCTGAGTGAAGGTGCATAACTCATATGTTGCTCATGATCCTTAGAAAGAGTCGAGCGAACAAAAAAGGAGCTCTATCAATGTGTGATCCCAATGAAGTATTTGCTCGAAAACCAATGTCATGATGAGAATTCCACTTAACATGTGGAATAGAGGAAACAATACCCTGTGAATGTCTGCCAATGACTCCGCTAGTGAGACCCATAGAACAGAGCATGTGAGATCTGAATGCAGTGGTATGCTTCTTAAAAAAGCCATGTAGCTTAGTAGAAATAGGATACACAACATGTGGTACTGTAATAGGCACAAATGTGGAAGAGCATGCAGTAACAAGCCTCACAGGTTTAGAAGCATCAAAAGTGGGTTCAGGCTTAAAGACTGGTAGATCAATGTTAGTGGGTACAAGAGTAACAACTGCAAGTGGACTAGGAGCATGGATATGGTTGTCCACAATATGATGGTGATGTTGTAGGCTAGCAAGTTTGTTCTACAGGGAGTGTATTATATTATCCTTATCGTGAATGAGTGATTGTAGAAGAGAATTTAGTTTCTTGAGTGATCTATTTTCTTCCACAAATGTTACAATATCCTCTTGAAGTCCACATACTTCAGAGAAAAACATATCATTCTCTGAATCCATGATAGGTACAAACTGCAACTCCCAAAAATTTAGGACGTCCAGCTTAGCCGAAATTACATCCACAATTGATTACAACACTCCTTCATATTTGACACTTTATAATTATAGTGAAAGTCACAAAATAAATAACTCCAATGGAAAGAACACAAAAAAACAAGAAATTTTGTAAAGAATGGCACTCAAAACCGAGTTACCGATTAAGATACAAGATTTTTAATATTTTGCTCTATTATTTAATTTAATTGCCACTGAAACAAAATAAATTGTTGTTGCCTTCACCACACAAATGAAATTAAAGGGGGCTGAAGTTAAGCACCTACTAGTAGGAACCACAAGCTTTAAGCCCTCATATAACCATACCATATGACCAAGGGCTAAGTATTTTAAGATATCGTAACCTTAAAACGTAGATATTTAGGTCGAGTTTACGAGAAATAAGACGTAAATATCAAGATTGTAATGACACGAAATAGAAAAAATAGCCTTTCTGAGGAAGCCTAGGTGATGAATCAAGCCTAACTATGATGGCATTCCTGACATGGCTATCAAGATCACAAAGGCTACCAATGATATGAATTCATCTCCACACACTTTAGATGTTTAACTTACCCAACCGCAAACATAGATGGGCGTAAATGGACAAAAAATTGGCAGAAACAATCAATTGATAACGTAAAGGTAATCACTCTTCTTTTGATCAACAAAGTGTCAAAAGAAAGTGAAGGAAGTAGATCAAAATGGGGGTGAAAAATGTTGGCTTTACTTCGGTAGAGTTTCACCTCGCCTTCGGGAAAGTGAAAAACTAAGCAAAAGTAATGCATCACAACTCAACACTATTTTGAAATGGTCATTGTGGGCTCCTGGCCAAAGAATATTTTCCTAGGTGGTTCTCTCTTCCTAGGTGTTACAAAGTTGTCTTAAGTGAGCTTAATTTACCCAAAATGTTGCAATGACTAATTTGGGAGTATCTCGGCTTTACTTTACCCCGTTCGAGCACAAAAGGCAACTAGTGCATCTACGTGTGTTCTCCCCAGGGTTTCCATATGGACAACCAGTAATGCTAACTCACAAGGAAATACTAGTCAAGTAGGTAGTGCGGAGCACTTCCTGTTTCGTCCACAAGGTTCCCTCTTGCGTGGACTACTTTGGGGTTCTTGGTACCACCCCCATTGTTGTAGCTTAAGATGTTATGCCAAAGGGGTTATGTTCCAGTTGAGCAGATAGGGACGTACCCTTTTCCGAAACATGTAATATAGTGTTTTGAATATAGTTTTCTTTTTATCTTGTTTAATTAGATGTGGTTTGCTTGAACACCTTTTGGCAACCAGCATAAAAACTGTATTAGTAGTTTGATTTCATTTCGATTTCACCTTTATTTAACTAGTGTTTGTTTGGTTCTGCGCAATGGGTTAGTAGTTTTCCATAAAGAGAACAAACATCATTTCTGATTCTCAAGATCATCCGAGGACGCAAGATAAGAGCATACGTGATTTTGTTTAAAATCCAAGAAAATACCAAATGGAAGCAATCGTATCAATTTATCTCGTTTCTACTCAAATATGAACATTCTAACCATTTTCAAAGTAATCACAAGACCTAAGAATCATTTATGATTCCCAAGATCACCTAAGACGACGCGAGGGAAGAGCATACATGATGTTACCCTTTACAAACAAGCATGCAAAGTCTAACTAATTTACCAAAAGTATGCAAACATACCCTCCAGAAATAAGCACTAATCAGATAAAACCTACACAGAAGTTAGCACTTTAACATACAAAAGTTGATAAATCTAAAACAAGTATGCTAATTCCGACCAAGGTGATGAGGCTAGTATATGTCTGATTAATGTATAATAAATGATCTCATCATACTCTCCTTTTGATTAAGTTTGATTTCATTGTGTGACTTTTAGTTGATTTGATATGAGTTAGGATGTAACAATCTGTCTTTTGGTTGATTGTGATCCTAATGTTAAAAACTATGAAATTCCTAACATAGCGTGTGTTTAAATTCAGTTTTGTAATAAAGAAAGTCTAATCAGTCGAGGAAATGAAGCAGGTGGTGTTCATTATGTTTTTGATAGCGTCTGATCCTACAACAACTTAGTTCCGAAACTTCTAAGCTAGTTTCAGAACTCCACCACACAGTCATCATTTAGTTCTGGAGCTTTCGGACTTAGTTCCGAAACTCCAGAATTTAGTTCCAAAATTTTCAGACTTAGTTTCGAAACTCCTGGTGACAGCTTCAGAACTCTCACAGGTTTTGGTTCTTGACAATTTCCTATGGTTATGGAACTTCTCCAAAGTTCCAGAACCGATGGGAGTTATCTATTTTAAACCACATTCAGAAATTTTGCATCTATAATCATGAAGGATGAGAAGATTTCTGAACACATATCCAGGAAGATTTATCCTACAGTTGTTTGATCAACCGCCATCCAACTCAACATCTATTCTGGGCATGATTAGATTTCATTAGAATCATTGAAGTCAATTAGGATTGTAAAATGTATATAAATGCAGACCTACATTAGAATATGAGGAGAATTAGAGATATAGAACAGAGAAGAGAAATAGATTAAGTATCTAGATCCAATATGTTTTGTAATACTGAATGTTTTCATCAATAAAATAGCCATTCTGATTTGAGAGAATTCTGATTTGTTAAAATCTTGATTCAAGGAGGAGCAAGGGCCCATTCCCCCAAGGACCAGGATATTCATTTATTTGGTATTTATATTTCTTCAGCAAATAGCTTAGATCTGTTAATTCTGTATTTCTTTAGTTATTTCAGTTAAATTGTATTGCATACTTGTGCCTACATGTGTTAGATAAATCTTTATATTTATTGCAATTGTTTTCAAGCATTTTAATCTGAGAATTTACTTTCAAAAGAAGGTGTGTTTATTTTCCAACAGCAAGTGTGTTTCCTTTTTGCACGATGTGTTTCCTTTCAGCAAGCTTTCAGTGTGTTTTATTTTCAGCAAGTTTTCATAGTTTGATTTGAATAAGGTTTACCAAGAAGTCCTTAAGCCATTAAGAGATCCCCCAAAAAATATAAAAATAGTTACCTTCAACTACTAGATCAGTTAAAGTACTCTTGTTGCATATAGCTTTGGACACACCCCTGGTTTGATATGACATTAACAAGAAGTTGATTAAATGAAGGGAATAATGACACCCATCATTTTTGGTGCCATTTCTGGGGAACACCAGTTAGAATTTTTCAAATTAAGTGTTAGCAAGAACAACAAAACATACATCTAGTAGTTGAAGAATCTTCCCTACTATATCACAAAATATATGAGTAGACCAAGAGACTCATAGGGTAGATTCCTTCCAAAAAAATCTTCACAATAATTCATAACATCCTCTAGTCAAAGTAAGGAAATTGATTAATAATTGGAGGCACCACCATCCCCTGTCAGACAAGAAACAAAATTGTCATTTTTGAAATTCTTATATCAGTCACCTGAAGGGAGTAGAAGTTGTAGGAGAAGGCTTATTACCCAAGATCCATTGAGGGTAATTTTTTGTTATCACCAAATCACAACACCCTTATGTTTCCATAAGTGCATATACTTGAACTTACGGTGTGATTGGATAACATGGGTACTATCTCCAAGTTATGGGACTTGCTACTTGAGATAGACCTCCAGAGAAAGCTGGTTCTTGCTCCTAAGCTACCTGCCACAATCTACTCTAATGCAGGGGAAACTAACTATTCTAATCTAAATTTATAAGGGACTAGGGAGAGAGAATGCATGAAATGAAAGCCTACACTAAAGCAGTGATACACCAGAAAAGGAGGGTGTGAGAGTAGTCTTCAAATGCGTGAAATACAGAAGCAAAGTGCACACTAGAAGAGGTGATGATAGTTCTCCATAATCTAGCAAAACGCATTCACAACAATATTTCAAACATACACAATAATAATGGATCCCTGCATGAACATAATAATAGACACAATATTCTTGTAAAGAAGAGGTTGAAGGGGCAAGAAGAATGCAAGAAAACACAGCAGGGGAAGATACATCCACAAGCTTATATTTTATTACTTCCTGATATGCATAGTTCAATCGGTTACAAGGTAAGGGCCTGGATCACCATGCAAGGAGTCCACAATAAGGGCCTGCAACACATTGGCTTCACAAAGCAATTTTGGTAGAGCTTTGCTACAAAAACTACCTCCCCTTTACAATGAGCCCAACACTCCAATTTATAGAAAAATGAGAAGGGAAAGAGAAGGGAAAATGGAAATCCCAAAATCTATCCTGTAAGAGGCATTAAATGGAGTAAAATGATTATATATTACTTTAAAAAGGCTCCCTATACTGTCCCAGGTGCTGCAGCAGAGAAAGAGTGATGACCATGCCTCTTAATTGCACTCCCAACCATCAAATAAAACACGGTTATGAACCCAGCCACGTTTTCTAAAAAATCTCAATCAATCCCTCATCAAATCTGGAATTTCTTGATTTCTGTGCATCGGGCTCAGAGCCACGATTCCAACGGTACCAATTTTGTGTGATTTTGTTGAGAAATGCAAAAGTTATGGCCTTCTGAGTGCGGACAACTATTTTGGGTCTGGTAGGCGTTTTCTGTCATTTGACGGGAATGAGCATTAACTGACTGGAGCCGAATATGTTTCTTTTATTTAAATATATCTACCCTTGTTAAAAAAAAAATTTGGCGTAGAGGACGTCGTGCTCGTTCCAGAAAGTCCAATTTTGTGAAAATCAGAGCTCGGAGTCAAAAGTTATGGCCATTTAAAGTTTCACGGGTCAAACGTTGACTTTTCTTTTTTGTCTTCGGCCGCTTCGGCTTTTCGCATCCCTCGCGTCCTGCGCATACCTTTTTCCCAATTGTCCCGGATGAAAATCTTCTGCTTCGGCCGATTCGGGCTTCCTTGTTCCTGTTTGCGGCTTTTTCGGCTTTTTGCGTCCCACACGTCCCTCACGTACTTTTGTCCCGGCTGTCCCGAACTGCCTGGGACAAATATCTCCGAACCGCCCGAAGTGGACTGTCTGTCGGCAAATCGGCCGATTTGCATCCCGTGCATACTTTTGTCCCAGTTGTCCCAAAACTGCGCGAAACAAAAACTTGATGATTTTCCCCACTTTCGGCCATTTCGGCTTTTCGCGTCCCGACGTCCCAACTGTCCCACCGACCGCCTGGGACAAAAATGTCTGACTTAGCTGATTTTCTTTGTTTTTCGGCCCCAAACTTGGTACGACGAACCTCAGTACGACCCAAACTGGTACGACCCAAACTCTTCAGACCCGAAATGCTTTAAAACAGTCCTGCAACCTTATTTTTTACATTTTTTCCATTTTCTCAACTTGTTGGGATTTCTTCTTGGATGGGAGAGTTAGAGAGAAGCCGAGGGGGCCCCAAAAAAACATGATTTTTGCCTTGAATCAATCTACTTGTTCGGGACTAAATAATTTGATGCATGTTATCAAAATTACCTTGAGGGGTGAATTTTGGATAACAGTTTTGATTCTCAATTGAGTAGTCAACCTCCTACTCTTTATTTTTCACCTTCTCCAAAGCATACAACTTACCACATTGATTGGGAGGAAACTTTAGAAAATATTTTTGAAATGGCACGAGAAGTTGAAGGAGTACCTGATAGGACCTTTACCTATCCAATCCAATTGGAAGATGATGACACATCAATGAAAAATATCTCACCTGCACATTTACCCACTTTCAGAGGGATGTCATCTGAAGATCCTGACCAATTTCTGTTTGAATTCAAGGTGCTATGTTAGACCTATGATTATAAAATAGATAATCAAAAACTCAAGTTGTTTCCATCCACCTTGAAGGATGCAACAATGAGGTGGTTCACGGGATTAACATCCAACTCTATTAGCACTTGGGCACAAATGGATACTGCCTTCCTAGATAAATACCAGGATTATTGCAGAGGGAGAAATAGGAAGGAAGAATTCTTCAAAATCAAGCAGGAAGAGGACGAAAACATAGAAGACTATTTAGAAAGATTCGTCTTTGTTAGCAAAAGATGTGGATTTGTGCTTATAGACGAATTAAGTAAAACCATTTTTCTCAAAGGTTTGGATGACGAATCTAGAGAATCACTTAACTTGATAGGAGGGGGAGATATTGATCATATAAGAATGAATGGAATTAAAGAGATTTGTAGAAGCTATTCTAGAACAAGAGGTGGACCTAGAAAAGGAAAATCAGTAAAAAGTCTGAATCTAGATATGAACAAACTAATGGATGAGTTGGTAAAATTTAAAACAGACATATTAGTGCAATTAACCTCTACTATGGATGGACTACAAGCTAAAGAAAATTCCAAAACTGAACCATTGGCTATGTATTGTCCTAGATGCAGGAATGCAGGAAGAAGCATGCATTAAGAGATTATCCTTTGGATAAAACAAAAATGTGTCTTATCTGTGAATCTAAAGAACATGATACTAATGTTTTTTCTTTGCTTCCTATCATTAAAAATTAGCTTAAAAAAACTAGTCCCTCATCTACAACTGAAGAATTGAATTTTGTTCAGAAACAACCTAACCAAGGGAAGTTTATGCCAAGATCCCTATTCCATGGACAATGCCATGGGCTGCTCAGGAAGTACCACAAAATTGGGAACAACCACCTTGGGTATCTCAACCAACTTAGAACCCTTAAGATTGGGCAAATCAAGCCTGGTTTGCTCAGGGACATTAACAACCATGGGCTGGTCAAGGAAATCCTTATGCTTGGTCACAACCTAGATGGAAGCCTAATTATTCCTGAGGAAGAACATATCCAAATTAGAATCAATAGGCCATCATGGGATCCCCTGCAAAGAACTCACAAACTGAGAATATTGTCCAAACACAAATGCCAGCACAACCAGTAACAAACCCCAGAAACAAACAGACAACTCCTGTTTATGGAACAGAACCTAAAAAATCAGTTGATTTACATGCTATGGATTGTAAGGATATTCAAACTAGATCTGGGAAAATCATTAACAATCCACCCCTTATAATCACTGAAATGACAAAAGAAAATGAGAACCCTAGTATTGTTGTTCCAAAAGAGGATATAGAAAGAAAAGAAAAGGAGCCAGATAACAACACTACTGAGACTCCATTTCCTGAGATATTCAAAGAAGATATAGAAATCAAGGAGTCTAAATTGGTTCAGGAATTAAGGAAATTGAATATCGAAATACTATTGTTACAAGCAATAAAGATATTCCAGAATTGAACAAATTGATCAAAATATTATGCATGAAAAAGCATGGAAGAAAGAGACAGTATCCCAAGACTATCAAAGTAGATGGGAAACTTGCTGATTTATTAGTAGGAAAACTATTACTTCCCAAATACAGAGATCCTGAAAGACCTGTTATTTCTGTCTCTATAGGAAATAAGGATGTACATAATGTTTTGATAGATTTGGGAGTTGTTATCAATGTAATGATAGTGGATACTCTGAAAAAATTACCATTATCAGGTATACAACCTACTAATACCATATTGCAGATGGCAGATCAGTCTGTAGCAAAACCAGAAGGAATTATTGAAGACATGGCAGCAATGGTAGAGTCATGGGAATATCCAGTTGACTTTCTTATATTGCAGCCAAAAGGTAAAACATTGGGTTATCCCATTATTTTGGGCAGACCATGACTAACTATAGTTGCTGCTTTGATAGATTGCAGGTCAGATGATATGACAATCTCGAATGGTAAGAACTCTAAACATATTTTCTTATATCCTACCGCACAACCTTTTACTGACAGTCATGAACAATTGTGGGTTGATTCTCCTAAAATTAATAAGCAAAATCTATCTTCTTTGGCTATGATCACATTGCAGGATCATGTAAGAGATGTAGAAGAGATGATTAATCCACCATTAGATGAGAACATGTTGTCTTCATTGTAATCAGAAATAGTTCCAGAACCCGTGAACTTAGTTCCGGAACATATAACTATAGTTCCGGAACCACGACAACAACAGTTCTCTTTGATTGAAAATGATTTCACTCTGGAGGAACGAGATTTCTCGTGGGGAGAGGATGAATCAGTAGCTTCAGTTTCAAGTACATCAAGAAGTGGTGAAGAATTTCTGGAAAGTGGTAGTGACGAGGAATTTGGCCTACAAAGAGATAAGTATCATAATTCTCATTACTGTCCTTTTTCCAGTATTCTGTCTCAAAAAACTTTTGGAGATGTTGTTGCATACCATATGTTGTTACCACATGCATGTCCATTAAATACTTTAATGAAACCCTTTCCACAAATCAGTTCATCACATATTTGAACCAAACATGTTGAAATTCAACCAGGAAAAACTTTAAACATTAATAGCTGGTTGAAAGAGGATAAAGAAGCTAAATTGTTTAATGTTCTAAAAAATCATACTAAAGCTTTTTCTTGGGATTACAAATATATGAAGGGGATTCATCCAAGTATCTGCACCCATCACATCTATACTGAAAACACTAAACCAATTAGGAAGCCTCAAAGAAGGATTAACCCAACTTTAAGGGATATAGTCAAACAAGAAATTGAAAAACTATTACAAGTAGGTTTCATCTACCCTATCTCAGATAGTTAGTGGGAATCTCCTCTTGTAATTGTTCCCAAAAAGAATGGAAAATGGAGAATATGTGTTGACTATAGGGAACTAAACAAAGCCATAATGAGAGATTATTTTCCCTTACCATTCATAGATCAAGTCCTAGACAACCTTTCAGGTAAACAATAATTTTCTTTATTGGATGGCTTTAGTGGGTATAATCAAATCAGAGTTGCTGCTGAGAATTAGGACAAAACTACAGTTACATGTCCATGGAGAACCTTTGCCTATAGAGTGTTACTATTTGGTTTATGCAATGCTCTTGTAACTTTCCAGAGAGTTGTACTTACAATCTTTGTTGATCTAACAAATGATTGTGTTGAAGTATATATGGATGACTTCACTATACATGGAGATACATTTGAAAATGCTTTGAGAAATATGGACAAAGTGTTAACAGGATGTGAACAACACAACCTGTCTCTTAGTGATGAAAAATGTTTGATGATGGTGGATGAGGGAATTGTATTAGGACACCATATTTCACAAAAGGAATTCAGGTGGATCAAAACAAAATTAGGATCATTTCAGATTTACCTATCCCTCAGACTCCCACAGATATCAAATAATTTCTAGGACATGCTGGGTACTATAGACGCTTTATAAAATATTTTAGTAAAATAGCTACCCCCATGTTTAATTTGCTCCCCAAGGACTGTGAATTTCTTTGTGATGAAAAGTGCCAGCATGCTTTTGAAGAAATTAAAAAAAAAAATCAATGCCCCAATATTGAGAGGTCCTAATTGGGAAAAGCCATTTCATATCCAAATAGATGGCTCAAATTATTCCATTGGTGTAGTATTGGGACAAAAAGATGAAGAAGGAAGGATGTATGCCATTTACTATCTTAGCAAGAATCTTATTCCGACCTAAAAGAATTACACCACTACTGAAAAGGAATTTCTTGCTGTAATTTATGCAATCAATAAATTTAGACATTATATTATAGGGTATAAGATATTTGTACACATAGATCATTCAACAATTAAGTATTTAATGAATAAACTAGTGGTTGGAGGAAGAGTCATTAGATGGTTATTACTTTTTTAAGAATTTGATATTACCATTGTGGACAATCCAGGTAAATCTAATGTGGTAGCTAATTTTTCTGTCAAGACTAACCACCACAGGGGAACATGATCCAGTCAAGGATAAATTTCTAGATGAACAACTATTTGCAATCTCAGCAAGTACACCATGGTTTGCTGATATGGAAAATTATCTTGCAACATGGAAGTTCCTTCCTTCTTTCACTAAGAAAAAAATAAAGAAGTTAATTAAAACCAATGCATAATTCAAATGGTTAAATGGAATTCTATTTAAGTGTGGCCCTAATTTTGTCTTGCGCAGGTGTGTAAGATAGGATGAAATCTTTGACATCCTTAGAGCATGTCATGATGAACCAAGTGGAGGACACTATTCAGTAAAAGAACAGCTCATAGATACTTAGCACTGGTTATTATTGGCCATCTTTGTACAAGGATGTGAAAATATATATCAAGAGGTGTGATGCTTGTCAAAGGATGGGACAACTAACTTTCACCAATGAAATGTCTCTTCAGCCTCAAGTTGTGGTTGAACCATTTGAGAGATGGGGATTGGATTTTGTTGGTCCCTTTAATCCTCCTTCACAAGGGAAGGAACATATTCTTGTATGTACTGACTATGTGACAAAATGGGAAGAAGTACAGGCATTGACAAATGCCACTGAGGCAGCAGTTGCTGATTTCCTTTGGAACAAAATTATGATCATGTTTGGAGTACCAAGGAGCATAGTTTCAGATCAAGGACCACAATTCATGTCTAATATGATCCAAGCTTTCACAAGGTATTACCAAATCAATCATAGGAAGTCATATCCTTACCATCCACAGTCAAATGGACAAGCTGAGGCAAGAAACAGAGAATTAGAGAAGATCCTTACCAAAACAGTTGAGGCTAGGAGAAAAGATTGGGTAAAGAGACTACCCAAAGTTATCTGGGCATATAATACAACTTGGAAAACTACAACAGGGTTTTCACCATATGAATTAATATATGGGAAAAATCTCTTGTTGCCTATAGAATTTGAACTTCAGACATTGAGGACAATAGTGAAGGTGGAAATTGAATTAAATGCAGCTCAACAAGAAAGAATCATTCAACTCAACGAGTTGGATGAATTAAGGATGGAAGCACTTCAACAGACAAAGATAATTCAAAAGAAAAGAAAGTAATGACATGACATACATATCAAGAAAAGGAAATTCAAAGTAGGAGAGTGGGCATTACTATTTGACTCTAAGTACCAATAGTTCAAGGGAAAATTGAGAACCAGATGGTTGGGAATTTATCAGATTGATCAGATTTTTGACAATGGTTCTATTCAGTTACTTTCCATTGATGGCAACAACAGAACACTCTTAGTCAATGGACATAGGATGAAACTCTATAAGAAGCCTCCCACTAAGAATGAATTTTTGAGGAAGATTGAAGCAGACAAAGAATTTGATCATATGGAAGAACTCAATTCTTCCAAAATGATCAAATAATCAGATGATAGATCCAGAATAAAGGGAAGAAGATGAAAACCAGCAAATGGCATCTTCTTCCCCAAAAAATTAAAAATATATATAATTTTTTTTTTCTCTCAAGGTCAATTGAAAACCAACAAATGGCGGTTGACCTCTTTTTGGCTAGTTCAAATAAAGGAATTATTTTGAATTCCAGCTGTCTTATCTAATCATGTTTTGTTCCACTTTTAGAAATGGAAAGTCATCATAACAAAAGGCTTACATCATCAAGGACGGTAATTATGTCTTTTAACTTATTTAGGGTTCATTAAATGTTTACATGTGTGATGTGACTTAATTTAAAAAGTAGGTATGATGAGTCATCTATTTATACATTATGATTACAAGTGTGTAATCATGATATTGATTTGGATGGAATAAGTGGTGGCATGGTTATCATTAGTAATCATTATTGCAAACATCAAGTGAGATAAAGATTGCAGAAGTATCTTGAGGAAGGAGCAATGAATTGAGTTGGTATTCCACAGCAAAGAACAAAGAATTTAGATGTTCCGTAGCTAAGAACTAAGGTTCTATAGCTAAACACAGAGGTTTCACAACCAAGCTATTAGTTCTACAGCTAAGGAGAAGGCCTATAACCAATTCACATGAAATCAAGGATGATAGAACTTAAGCCTATATGGGGATTAAGAAGAAATCAGAACCAGAGGATGATTCCCAACTGCTCGTAGAAAAAGAAGTAACATCCATATTTGAGCATGCAGGATGGCTTGAATTCCTAAAGAAATTTTCAAGGCATAATGACAAATTAGTAAGAAAATTCTTCATAAATCTAGAACAGTCTAGAACAAAAGTAAGAAATGTTTTTATTCCTTTCTCTGTAAAAACTATAAGTAATGTGTATGGAATACCCATTGTTCATTTCCCAAAACCTATAAAGGGGACCTTGAAAGAACTAGTAGAAGTCTTGCTACAAGAAGAAGAAGCTGAACCGTAGTATATCTATAATACAAAAAAATCATAAAAGGGGTTAGAAGGGCCAGTTTTCCCAAACCCTTTGAAAGGGTAGCATTTTGGATAGTAAAATATTTAACTTGTGATGGTCAGTTTGGGTAAGTGGGAAAAGAGGTCTTAAAAATGCTCATATATTTGAAGTATGGAGCCACCAAGGCTGAATACATAATAAACCTCTCAGGGTTTCTCTTTGATTCCATTCAGACCATGGCTTAGAGATATTCCTAGGGTGTTGGAACAATTAGACATCATGTTCTAATTCACTTAATATGCCAGCACCATTTTCTGTTAAAAAAGAATGGAGAAGAAATTTGGAACAACTTTCTTGGAAAGTTAAAGAAAAACCCTAATATTATCATATGGACAATTCCAACCCCATTCTCTCCTTTAGCTAATTTGGAAATTGATGCCCCTGTATAAGAACAGAGGGAAATGGAAAGAGAAAACATACCAAGGAAAAGAAGACCAGTAAGGAAGATAAAAATAACATAGCCTTCTGTACATGTGAAGGAAATTCCATCTTCCACAACAGCTTCAGAAGAACCAATATCTATCTCTGACGGTGATAGGTCACCCACACAAGAACCAGAAAGAACAGTAAGAAGAATTTCTAGAGGGAAATTCAATAATGGGCATATTGAACTTCCCCAAATAAGAAAAAGTCATAAGAGGTCAAGGGGAACTCCAGAAGTAAAGAGTGAGTAGGAAAGGATGGAATAGGAAACTGCTGACATTTTAGGCAGCATGACCATGACTCCACCTGAGCCAAGTCATATTGAAATGGACAGAGGAGAAGAGAGATTTTATGATCAATATTTTTAGGAGTTGGCTGAACCTTCAGCAGTGCCTCATGAAGAAGAAGAGTTGGCATCTAGGATAAGAAAAAGAAAATTTCCTTTAATAGAGGAAGAATGCCAAAATCCTAAAATAAGTTTAGAGGAAGAGGAAAGACAACAAGTTAAACAGGCTATGTTATTGCCCAGAGTAGGGCTTATTATCAGAGAAAAAATGAGGAAATGGATTTCCTCAAACTTAAATTGGAACAAAGGGAAATGCTCATTGATGAGCTCACAACTCACCTTACAGCCAGAACTGAAGAATTATCAGCAACCAAGAAGCATCTGATAGAAAAAGAGGAATAGTTCCAGACTTCCAGAAAATAGAGTGTTGTGTCCACAACCTCTGCACAAACTGAGTTGACCTATTTTCCACTGAAACAATAATGGGATGATATTTGCAGAGAGATTAGAGAATCCAAAACATCAAATGAGGAATTAAAGACCAAGATGGAGGAAGAGATGAAGGCAAAAAAGGAATGGGAAGAAAAATTTTATGAGGAAGGAAATAAATATAAATGTCTTGCCAAAATTCATATGGTCTGTATTATGAGTGAGAAATTGCTTGCCTGTAGGAGACCTTCTCCTGCATATAGTGTGTTTTTGGAAGAGCAGTTCATTCGTTAGCAGTTGTCAAGAATTACATGTGGGTTTCCACATGAATTACAAGATGAATCTGAATTCATGGCAGCTTACTCTCTATCCAGCCCTGAACAAAAAATTCTCCTATGTGAATTTTATCTTTGCAATTATATGTTACAGAAAAACATAGGATTTATGATTAACTTATATGTAGGGGAGAGCCATCTCAATGCATTTTTATCTCTTTTGCAAAACCAAATTACATGGAAGGAAATAGAGTCTAAATTTTTATTGAAATCTAGCTCAACAAGCCTTTGCATGAGAGCTCATTATGGTAAACCTTCTGCCTTCCTCACACATTTCAGAACTCATGCCTTTGATAAGAGATTCAAGACACATTACCCTGATATTCTGCAAAAGAGTATTGATGCCTTCACCTCCTATGAGGAGGAAATATTTGAAGATATTTATGAAGGATGCTAAAAAAGGTGGGAACTCCTTACTGTTTCTTTGAAAATAAGGGAAGTAATTTCCCCTACAAAAATGATATGGATTTTAGAGAGGGCCAAAGCATTATGAACCATAATTCCCCAAGTCAATAAAACCTACAGCCAAATATGGATGGGAATGCAAATGAGGCCACCTCTACTTCTCACCCCCATGTCTCCTTGGCAGAACAAAGAACCTCAATACCCTTCTGAATTTGAAAAATGGGAGAGGAAAATAAAGAAAGGAGATGGGTACAGTACATTTGAGCTTAAGCATTGGAAAATTCAGTATCAGCCATTTGATTTGAGCAATCAAATAGAATGCAGAACATATGATCCCACTTTTGAAGAATGAGTTTGTAAAGGGACTTACAAACAAGTAAGTCTAGGGGAAATGATGAGGCCAGTATATGTCTGATTAATGTATAATAAATGATCTCATCATACTCTCATTTTGATTAAGTTTGATTGCATTGTGTGACTTTTAGTTGATCTGGTATGAGTTAGGATGTAACTGTCTATATGTTGGTTGATTCTGATCCTAATGTTAAAAACTATGAAATTCCTAACATGGTGTGTGTTTAAATTCAGTTTTGTAATAAAGAAGGTCTAATTAGTCGAGGAAATGAAGCAGGTGGCATTTAGTATGTTTTTGATAGCATCTGATCCTACATAGCTTAGTTTCGAAACTTTCAAGCTAGTTCCGGAACTCCACCACACAGTCATCATTTAGTTCCAGAACTTTCAGACTTAGTTCCAGAACTCCAGAATTTTCAGACCTAGTTCTGGAACTCCTGGTGAAAGCTCTGGAACTCTCACAGGTTTTGGTTCTTAAAAATTTCCTATAGTTCTCAAACTTCTTCAAAGTTTCAGAACCGATGGGAGTTATTTATTTTAAACCACATCCAGAAATTTTGCATCTACAATCATGAAGGACGAGAATATTTCTAAATGCAGATCTAGGAAGAGTTATCCTATAGCTGTCAGATCAACCGCCATCCAACTCAACATCTATTTTGGGCATGATTTGATTTCATCAGAATCATTGAAGAAAACTAGGATTGTAAAATGTATATAAATGTAGACCTGCATTAGAATATGAGGAGAATTAGAGATATAGAAAAGAGAAGAGAAATAGATTAAGTATCTAGATCTCGTACATTTTGTAATACTGAATGTTTTCATCAATAAAATAGCCATTCCGATTTGAGATAATTCTGAGTTGTTAAAATCCTGATTCAAGGAGGAGCAAGGGCCCACTCCCTCAAGGACCAGGATATTCATTTATTTGGTATTTATATTTCTTTAGCAAATAGCTTAGATCTATTAATTTTGTATTGCTTTAGTTATTTCAGTTAAATTCTATTGCATACTTGTTCTTATAGGTGTTTAGATAAATCTTTATATTTCTTGCAATTATTTTCAAGCATTTTAATCTGAGTGTTTATTTTCCAATAGTAAGTGTGTTTCCTTTCAGCAAGCTTTCAGTGTGTTTTATTTTCAGCAAGTTTTCATAGTTTGATTTGAATAAGGTTTACCAAGAAGTCCTTAAGACATTAAGAGATCCCCCATAAAGTATAAAATAGTTACCATCAACTACTAGATCAGTTAAAGTACTCTTGTTGCATATAGCTTTAGACACACCCCTGGTTTGATGTGACATCACCAAGAAGTTGATTAATGAAGGGAATAATGAAACCCATCATAAGGCACCTGCACACAGGTTTAGGCATGTACGCATGGATTAGGGCAGATGTGCCCCTATGTGTTTTTTGGAACTCCAGTGTGCCTGTGCTACTCGAGGGGTATCTATGCAAGGATGTAGGCATATGCGCTAAGGTAAAAGTGTGTGCACTAATAGTGTAAAGTAGATCAGGAAACCAAATAGTGTGTGTACACCAGGATAGAGGCGTGTGTGCCTCTCTGTGGTTTTTGAATTGATAGTGTACCTACGATACCTGAGAGGTATATGCACTAGGATGCAGGCGTATGCACCAAGGTAAAAGTGTGTGCGCTAATGGGTTAAAACAGATAGCTAGAAGAATTACACAAGGTATGTGTGCTGGCTGAGAGACATATGTGTCATAATATATGTGCCTGCGCCAGTGGTAAAAAACACAATGTGTGTGCTTTAGCGGAAAGGTTTATGCACCAAGATGGGGATGCTTGTGCTAGCATGACAAGTTTTCTGACTATAATGGAGGTACAATACGATAACAAAGTGTATGTGTGCATGTTGTGGTGTCTGCGTGTGGTTTAACATGCCTGTGTGTTATTTTGTGTACCTGCGCACCTCCTGCAAAGAAAATGTACCCGGTTCATGACATCAAAATACAGATAAATGACACAAACAAGTACAAAGTTTTTCAAATTGTAACATGTTAGTTCAAAATTGAAAATAACCCCTCAAAATGAAAGCTCTAAATAAGATCCTACACATGTAAGTATATCAAAAAGCATACAAATCACTCTACATATGTGTATAGAAAGGGGTTAGCAAAAACAACTCAATTTGAAATAAAATGTTGAGGGACAAAGGATCCGTCCCACCGGGCGTGCCAAATGTGTGCATGAAAATATTAGCTAAGTTAGGAAAAAGAGAACTAACACCTAGTAGTTCTATAACAAGGCTAAATCAAAATCTAAGCACCATCAAATTAAGAGCTAAACAAGATTAATACCAAAACATTATTGCATTAGAAATGGAAATCAAACTAACATGTTTAAGCATTAGAGTCTCTACTCTTCAGATCACCTAAAATATTAAATGAACCTATGTAGATTCATGGCAATCAAAGTTGATTGTTTGATCTTCAAGACTTAGGAATGGAGGCTCATCAAAGCAAGGCTACAAGACCACTTTGATTATCTCCATATGACCCAAAAGCTTGGATGAATGAAATGCAAGGATGAGGCTTAGCTCTTCTAAATGGTGGAATGTTTGAGGATGACAAAAGGCTTATAGCATATTTGATATATGCTTTCTCTTGTTTCTCAAGAATTAGGTGTGAGTGTAAAGGTAGGAGGAGGGCTCTTCATATAGCCCAATGGATAGAGGAATCACTACATCCCTTTGCATGTGGGAAAATAGGGATGTAGAGTTAGTTATGGATAAGGGGGGTTTAGAAAGGGTTTAGTTAACTTTAGGAGAGTTTAGCTTATCCTTTAGTGACTCATGTGGATAAAGGGGGTTTATTAATTAACCAAGATGATTAATTAATAGATGTGCAAGCTTATTAAAGATTTTTAGAGGAATATTACCATGATTCAGACCATATAAGGGGATTAAATCCATTAAATAATGGTGTATTTATTTAATGAGAGGGGAAACTAATTAATTAATAATAATTAATTAGTCTAGATAGAAGGAGGGATTAATTAACGAAAGGTCGTTAATTAGGGTATTTGTGAAAATAGAAGACTTAATTAATCACTTAATGCAATTAATTAACGATGATAGATGAGAAGATGAGCACTATCGACAATATGTCGTCAATTTGTGGGAAAGGGGATAATTAGCACAATTTAAGTATTTAAATTGTTCAGGCATAATTATAGGTGTCTACAACAGCTTCATCTATATTCTGATATGTGAATAAATCTCTGTAACATTCATGTCTTCTTTGCAAGTCATTAAAGTTCTTGTTTGACTGTTGTGACATTAATAGTCTCAAGATTGAATGTATATTGTCACCAAAAGGGGATATTCCAATCCAAAAAAGTGTAGTTTCTCAATAATGCACGATCTACCTTGCCACTTATGCGGTTATCCCATGCTATTAATTTCTCCTTCCATGCATACGTTGATTCCTTTATACCTTACTACCCACGTGTCACCTTTGTGCATCAATTGACTTCTCAATGCCATGTGCATACATTCCAATCCATCATGTAAGGTCTGCATATGGTTATTTGTATATTTTTTAAGTCTTTAGTTATTATCCATAGAGTTTAGTTATCTTTGCCTTAAAATGAGTCATGATTATATCTTTAAAAAAAGAGAGTATATCTTGTTAAAAGTCACTTTGTAATGTGGTAAGTGTCAACGTTAAAGTCATTATCAAAAGTAGAGTCATATTGTCAATGTTAGAATCGTTAGTTATTGTCGTGTTGTCAAAATTGTAAAAATTCCAAGTTGTAATTGTGCATCATGATAAAATTTGGGTGAGTTAGCAACACATCCATTGGAGGATGGAGGCAACCGAGGCATGACGAAAATCAACATCCTTGAGTTTGTAATGCCCACGTTTTCAACACCAAAACACAATAGTAAAATTATCAGGATATATATTTTTTGACTTTAATTACACACTATACAACACCACATGGGATCCAAATAAAGAAACTCGGCATCACGTAGGACACTTACATAAACATGAACCCACTCATACAATAGGATAACATAGGGTATGCACTAATGTCTTACTCAAACGATGTAAAACATGATAATGACCCAATTACAGTAAGAAACACATGACAAGAATACTCCACAACATGACCTTTTCATGGTTTACATATTCATTACATTAAGGTTTCCATTGTATGACCTTATATTTTTCAATAAGAATAAACACATAAGATTTAAAATTTCCTATTTTTCAAACTCCAATTGCTTTATTTTGCAGAGCATTAGTATTTAACAGAAAATGCGTTTTTGCTTCCTTTCTCCAATTCCATTAGTTATCCATAGCTCATTTGTTTAATAAATTAATTTTAAACAACTATGAGTCTCCTAATATTCCATTCTTATGTTAAACATTTATTTCTCAAAACTTGTTTAGTTGACTATAATTGTCTAAAGAACACTTAACATGGGACCCTTTGGTTCCTTACAACTAGGCTGCATGTTTTTGTTTAACATTTCATCTATAGCGGTTCCTTTAGAATTTTCTCATTTCTCTTATGGAATTAACTTTATATAGCTTGATTGTGATTAGGAGCGTATATACACACATGTGCCTTCTAAGATTTGACTTATAATTTTTTTGAGAGAGCCATGTTTACGTGGTTTAGACAAGTACTCTCTTTACAAGGAGGAAAAATTCACAGTAAGAAAAAGGAAGGTTACTAGATCGATATAAAACATATCTCGAGTTAATTTCATAGCACTGTTTAATACTAACAATACACTATTTTAATTTTGAAGTTATTACAACCAACTATGTAGGTTAACTAATTAAGTTGTATCATTCTAGATTCACAATCCGTTGCTTTAATTAGGAATTCATATTTTCACAATAATGTTGCACATGGAAGGGTACATTACACCTGTGGGGTAAGTGCACCAAGTTGGGGGGCCAAAAGGGGGTTTTAAGTGGACGTATTTTTCTGAAAAAAAAAACTTCAGGTTGTACGAGTTTTTCGAAATAATTACACTCAAAATTGGAAGATGTTGTAGAAATATGAATCATAGCATTTTGAGTCTAGTTTCTAAGCTACTAAATGTTATTGAAAACGAATAATTTTAAGTGGGTCAAACAACTAAAATACCTAAAAATGCTCCTATTTTTATTTAAAAACATAATAGATTGAATTTCGTGCCCCCACTATTTTTTGGGCACCATTTAGTATTTTTGAAAACCCTTTGGTAGAAAGATAACTAGGAGCATCTAGTTTGGGCTCCTTTTTTTTAGATTTTTTTAGCGAATATCTTTTTATTTATGCTTTTTCTAGTACATAAATTTAATGTTTTGAAAAATAATGGAGCTCCGACTGTGTCCCCCCTAACTACCTCAAAAAATATCAAAAATTAGATTTTTTTTTTAATATGTATATAATTATGCCTAGTTTAGGCTAGTATAATTTTTTTAAAATTTTGATCACCCCAAAAAAAGATACACCATGAAAGATAGACATATTTACACTTCAAAAAATAGGTATAAAAAGGCATAGTTAGAAAATAAATAATATGGAAACCTTATATTAGTCAGAAAATTTGAAAAATTATATTTTTAGAAAGAAGAGACTTTGATCTACGTCATGGTATAATTTTTTAAAAATGGATCGATTGTTTTATTTTGATTTATCATGGAGGAAGTGGAATTTTTACATTTTCTTGTAAAAACATGCTATTTGTTGTGTTTTTACAGGTCCATGCCTCAGGCTTGGGGATCCAAACCGGATCCCAAGCCTTGAGGCATGGCTTGGGAAAAGAGAAAACACAAAATGCGTACACGTTACATAACGTGTACGTGTTCTGTGTAGTATAAACATTATGTATGCTTTTGACATGCTTCTATTTACATAAATAAATGTTTAAATTTAGTATAATTTTTTCATTTATTATTATTTATATTTTATTATTTCTTATACTTATACTTTAAATTTATTTATATAAATGTCAGAAATTAGGGTCATTCTGCACCTTATGGAATTAGTCTCACAGCTCCATGAGTCATGGTTTAGGAGATTGTTTTTTAAAGTATAATTTGGTCAGTACATAGGTAATTTTTCAAGATTTCAGCATTTAGCCTAAATATTTTAGCATTTAACTTCTACAATTGAAACCCTAAACCATATGCCATAAAACTAAACACTAAACTATAAACCTTGAGCCCTAAACCCTAAACCCTAAACCTTTAACCATGATCCGTAGACCCTAAACCCTAAACCTTAAACATTCAGCCCTTACCTGTGAGCCCTAAACCCTGAGCCTTAATCCCTAAACCCTAATCCATAATCTCTAAACCCTAAACACAAATTTACAAATATCTTTATCATTATAAATGTAAGCCAAGTAATAGTGTCTCCCTGTACATCCAAGGATTGAGGACTATTGGGGTCTTTGGAAGGATTGGATAGTCAGGAATATGGCATTTCCCTCCTTCAAAATATCTATAGATGAAAGACATGAAATATTGATGACTCTCTTTGAATGTTTTGCCTATAAGTTTGATGAACCTTGAATTATGTGACCTAAACCCTTAACCCTCAACCATGAGACCTAAACCCTAAACCCTAAAACCAAAATAATAAATCTTAAACCCTAAACAATAAATGCTAAACCATAAAACCTAAACCCTAAACCCTAAACCCTTGACCCTAGACCCTAAACCTTGAGCCCTAAGCCCTAAACCCTAAATACTAAATCCAAAGCCCCGAGCTCTAATCCCCAAACCTTAAACTAGTAACTCTGAACCTCTAACCTTAAGCCATAAACCATGAACAATAAACCCTAAACCTTAATCCTTAAACCATAAACCCTAAACCTTAATCCTTGAACCCTACACCCTAGTCCTTGAGCCCTAAAACCTAAACCTTAAACCCTGAGCCCTAAACCCTAAATCTAGAGCCATGATCTCTAACCCCTAAACCTTAAACCCGTAACTAACCCCTAAACCTTAAACCTGTAACTTTGAACCCTGAGTTGTAGACCTTAAACCATGCACCTTAACCCCTAAACCCTAAACCCTGAGCCCTGATCCCTAAACCCTAAACCTTAAGGCCTAAATGTTAAATCCTAAAGGTCCCTAAACCCTAAACCCTAAAATCTAAATCATAAACCCTAAACCCTAAAATCTAAACACCAAGCACTAAATCCTAAACCCTAAGCCCTAAGCCCTAAGCCCTAATCCCTAAACACTAAAACCTAAACCCTGAACTCTGTGACCTAAACCCTGAACCCTTAACCCTTAACCTTAAGACCTAAATCCTAAATTATAAACCCTAAACCCTAAAATAAAAATAATAAACCTTAACCTCTGAACACTAAAACTTGAACCCTAAACCCTAAACACTAAACCCTAAACCTTGAACCCTAAGCCCTGAGCCCTAAGCCGTAAACCCTATACACTAAATCTAGAACCCTAAGCTCTAACCCTAAAAGCTCATATATTTCCAGTAGGTCTCATGAGTGAGTTCATTTTTTGAATATCTTAAGACCATATTTCCTAGTCTTGTGCCTAGAACCATCATTAAGTCTGCTTTTACAACTACCTTGTTTATGAGCTCGGTGGGAATTTCCCTCCTTCAAAATATCAACAGATGAAAGACATCAAATTTTGATGAATCTCTTTGATTTTTGTTCCTACGAAGTCGATGAACCCTTTTTTAGTTGAATACTCTCTGTCAATACTAATAAGAATGGGCAAGACACAAAACATTACAGTGAGTGAAATAGTTCACATGCAATGGGCATTTCCCTCCTTTAAAATATCAGTAGATGAAATGCATCAAATTGTGATGACTCCCTTGAATGTTCTACCTAAAAATTAGATTAACCTTTTTTAGTTGAATACTCTTTGTCTTGATACTTATAAGAATGGGCAAGACATAAAACATTACTATGACTGAATTTGTGAGCCTAATCCATGAGCCTTAAATCCTGAACCCTAAACCCTAAACCTTGAGCCTTAAACCCTAAACCCTGAACCCTTTACACTAAAACCTGAACCCTAACCTTTAAACCTTAAACCCTAACTCCTTTAAACTAAATGCCTGGGAACCCTTAAATCCTCAACCCTAAACCCTAAATCCTAAACCCCTTAAGCCCTATGAGCCCTAAACGTTGAACCCTCAACTCTTAACCCTAAACCCTAAACCCTAAGCCATGATCCCTATACCCTAAAACCTGAACCCTTTGCCCTAAACCCTGAACCCTGACCTTTAAACCTTAAACCCTAACTTGTAAACCTTGAACCGTAAACCCTAAATCCTTAATCCTAAACCTTAAACCCTAACTCCTAAACCCTAAACCGTAAACCCTGAATCCTCAACCCTAAACCTTAAACCCTGAGCCCTAAACACTAAACCCTAAGCCATAAACCCTAAAATCTAAGCCCTAAATCCTAAACCCTAAAACCTAAACCCTAACCCCTAAACCCTAAACCTTTAGCCCTAAACCCTAAACCCTAAGCCCTGAACCCTAGGCCCTAAGCCATAAGCCATAAGCCAAAACCCTAAACCTTGAACCCTCAAACATAAACCCTAAATCCTAAACCCTAAAAACTAAACCCTGAACCCTAAACCCTAAACCCTAAACTCTCAACCCTAAACCCTAAACCCTCAATCTTGATCCCTAAACCCTAAACCCTCAACCTTGAGCCATAAACCCTAAACCCTCAACCTTGACCCCTAAACCCTAAACCTTGAGCCCTAAAACCTAAACCATTAACCATAAACCATAAACCCTAAAATCTAAACCCTAAACCATAAACCCTAAACCAAGAACCCTAAGCCCTGAACCATAAACCCTAAACCCTAAAATCTGAACTATGAGCCTTAAACACTAACCTTAAACCCTAAACTCTAAACGTTGAGTCCTAAAACCTTAACCCTAAACCCTAAACCCCGAGCCCTAAACCCTAAACCATAAACCCTCACCCAAAGGAAAGTCTTAAAAAGATCATTCATCATGTTTCAGTGTGTAGGGAATAGTGTTTAAGGTGATCGATCAACTCATTTAGTTTTGATGAGAGACTAATTCCTTTGAAGGCCTAAAAAGGCATTTTGGCCATTATGTAGTTAATTGAACACCCTTCAGAACAAGCTAAAATGAGCTAGTCATGTCATCGAGTTATCAAGGACCATTATTTGTGAAGTATTAAGGCATCATTTGTCTCCATAAGAGACATATGAGCAAAAGAATGTATGAGAATCATGAATTTGATTCCATGAAAGGATGCTTTTAGAGCTAGGAAAGGTGAGGGGATGCTCTTTATATGGAGCACCATGTTTCTAAGAATGAGCAGTCATCTGAGTTTACTTGATGCAATTCACTTGGTACTATTCATAACAGCTCATTCAACACCTAGTAGTGTTATCACACCTTAAGGAGGAGGCACATTACAATCACCTCATTTTGGCCATAGGACAAGAATCCTATTCAGGGAACAATCCTCTATCTACAAATTGAGGATCTCTTTTTAGTAAGAAGTAGACAAAAATCATAGAGTTAATTCATGGTCACTAAAGTGAATTATGGACCAAATTTAAAAATTAGTACCAATTCAAGCAGTAGTAAAGCCAAAATCCATTTTAGAAGGTAAAAAAACCTAAAAAATGACTATATGCTTTCCCAAAACAAAGACCGACTACAATATATATGCCTTGAAAGTTTTAGGTCGTTTGCTGAAATCCTGAAAAATGAGTAAGTACTAACTAGATTAGATTTTGAAAAACTATCTTCTAGATTATAATTGTTGGAGCTACGAGACCACTTCCATAAGGTGCAAAGTGACCCTAATTTTTTATATTTACTAAAATAAATTTAAAGTATAAGAAATAATAAATTATTTTTTATACTTAAACTTTAATTTTTGTAAGTATAAACCACCAAAACACATATACATGGTCCATACTACTCAAAACGTGTACGCGTTATAATGTGTATGCATTTTGACTTCTTTGAAATGCGTACACATTATAGGTTCGGTGATTACCGAGCCAAACAAATTAAAACGCGAGCAAGTTTTAGCAAAATGCGTACGCGTTTCAACTATTTTCAGGTTTTTGTCCACTTTTTGGCCCCCCAACTTCGTGCACTTACCCTGTGTTCCCGTTATAGAGATTTTTCTTTGAATTTTAAGTGACGAATTTCACATTTCAAACTACTTCTGTTTCATCATCTTAAGGATTTACTCTCAATAGTAACGGGTTAATTACATGTTTCGACCATAAATTCTACTTCATGAGTGATCCTAGGTTTGATATATTCCTATCTACACCAAGGGTTCTACAAGCTTTTACAAGTCCAATTTGAGTGCAATTTCCTTAACTCACAAGACCTTGGCTATAGTTGAAGGTATCCCATTCTCAAGGCTACACTTTATTATTTCATTATCATCATTGTTTAATCCTAATTATGCAAACAAAGCATTTGATCATGCATCATATTTGGTTTTTCGATTTATTTGGTTGTTGTATTAGTCGTGGACCTCTACTTTATTACATTCATTTTATGATCACATATGACATTTTAGTTGGTTTTGACATTGCTCAAAGGTGTACCATTTACATAGCGACATTCCATACATTAATCTTATTTACCCTTTTTAACTAGCTATATTTACACAGTTACTTTGGTCCCGTATTAACATCATTTTGGATCAAATGTATTCCCTTTAACACTTAAGAAATACCTAGGAATTTAATACTACAAGGAGTACGACATCGCACAAGAGAACTCATTTCAATTCTCTTAATTTGGACTCTCTAACAATTGTGAATCAAATAACACATAATTTACTCTTATATGGAGACAACCTTATGCATTTCCAAAAGTATCCTAGGGACCTATTTCAATTTTTTGCTAAATACACAAGAAATTTGACACATAGTCTCCACTTACATAATTTAGATCTCAAAAGAGATCAATCGAATGTACAACCACCAAATATCTTGCAAGGATTTGGCCACCCACTAGGGTACCAAGGGAAATCATGCGCAAGAGGGTTAACATTATTCAAGATATGGTCATACTTGCAACACCTAGGCATGATCACTGCACTCGTGCCAATATGATATGTTTCACAACATATATGCACCACCTCATAAAATATCAAGGAAATAGTCCTTAATAAGACGTCTTAGGTGTGAAACAAGGAGACGATGAATGAGGTTAGAGTATTTTATTTACACGATCAATGTTTTATACCCTACAAAAAGACTCAAATGGGGGAAGGAAGGACAATAGGCATTATAATTCATTCTTTTAATTTCGTTAGTTTTGATGAGAGGATATTCTACCTAGCGTTTTGGGTGTTAAGGAAATAAACCAATAATTAACATAGAAAAATATTAGTTTGATATCTTTATAACATAGGTAGAACATTAAGTACAAATTCACACCCAATTCGACACTATAAAATATAGCCACATTCACATTCTCTTTTCAAAATATACAAAGAACAATTCTTCGAACAATAATGCCTATCATTATTCTATGGTAATATATGAATTGCAAAATGAATATAACTTTACAATGGTAACTCATTAATTACAATTTATCACATCCAAAAAAATTCCTATTGTTCGGAGTACTTGCAACCAACGTTACGTCAGTCGTAGTATTGAGTATGAAAATCCCCTACACTCAAGCATAAATTCCACGCATCCATCATTTCAAACTATCAGAATAGAAATTGCCACACCATCTTGTATCCACTTTTCATTTAATTTTAAATCTTATACATTTTGACCCATTTGTATTTTCAAAACCCAATCAATATTTTCATAATTATCTCTAGCGAGAGAAAGGGGAAGAGAGAGAAAGTATGGATTTAATTTTTCTTTCTATTCATCATATCATAACCACATACATTATAAAATTTTCATTTCATTTCCAACCCATGAACATTTATAACTCATTTACATTTCTATAACCAGTCAAAATATCAGAGTTACTTCTAGAAAGAGAACATGGAAGAGAGAGAAACATCATAATTTCCCAAAAACCATTCATACAATATTTTGATCGATTCATACTCTATAACATGTTAAGACAATATGTAAAAGGTTCCACGGTTAGTTAGGAGTCAAAAAAACCCTTAGAAGGTGTGTTTAGCCAAAGTTGCAATTTTGGTGAACGTTGGCCGAAACATCAAAAGTGCCTACAAACTGGGATTGAAAACACTCGGTTTAAGTTTGATCATGAAGTTTGAAAATTCCTACTTACTCTCTCATATATAGAGAATTTATCATGTCTAACGGAAGTTGATTACAACGAGCAAAACTCAAGTTACAAAGGGAACTTTGGGGCCAGATATCGTAATTGCGTCAATAGCTCTTGTCGCACAACGACCAGTGGGCTGCAAAACCCACTTGTAAAATTATTTTCCCAATGAATTTTTAGTGAACTGAATGTGGGTTACAATTCTCTTTTTGGCAGTCTAGAGGTAGGAGGTAGTGGTTTTTAGTTTTGCTCAAGCTAAGTGACAACCATAAGACGAAACCGACTGTGTTTTATTAAAACGACCATGTCACCATAAGTGACTGATAAGCTAAGGGGGGTTTAGGAATACAAATTACAAGAGGGATAAATGATTTCAAACAATTTTTTTAAGGTTCCTTAAGGTGTTACATGATACCTGGGGTCATGCAAGAGTTTTGTTTTGTGGTACATTTGGGTGTGGCACTCCATGCGCGTAACTTTCAAAATCAGAGTTTTCTCTCATTTTGTTTTTTTGGATCTTGATGTTTTGAGAGTTTACGTCAAGAAAATATTTTTTCACCTATCATTCAACATTTAATTTTGAAAAATCTTGAAATGATGAAGTGAAATTTAATGCAAGCAAAAAGAGGAAAACCATACTTGTTAACGGGTGAAGCAATGCAAGTGAAGAGCTCCATGGGTTCACTTTTTGCTTCATTGTACCTTATAGACCACCGAGCTCTCAAAGGGAACAAGTTGGATGAGTTTCATAACAAGTTGGGATGAGTCAAACCATTAACAAATCACATATCTGAGTAGAATCCCCACACAAGGAAAACTCCTTACAAATGAGCTATGTAAAGTTATTAGTACAATGAGCTAGTATAAGCACTGCATTGAGCTAAACTAACATCTCATAGCAACAGAGCTAAGTGAGATCAAGGTAAATGTAAAGAATCATTTAGATCCCACTAAAACAAACCATACCGAGTTATGCAAGAAGATGTTGATTTGTGAATGGATGAAGAATTACACCAAGCCACAACAAATTTTCACCCACTCGATGAGTTGTAGACAACATAAAAAGCAAGAAATAAACTAAGAAGGGTAAGTCATAGTTTAATGATGCAATACAATCCCTTTAGATCACATCCCAGGATGGTTAAACCTATATATAAAAACCATATCTAAAACAACAATAGCTTGAGCTCCACGTCAGTTGTGTGTAGGAGCAAAGTGTGCAGGGCCTCCAATGTACCCTCTCTACCAAGCTGGAAATGGAAACTAGATGTTTTCACGTAAAGAAAGAGTGCAAGATAAAAAAATGTAGAGACATGCATTAGATAACAGAAAAATATTACAAAGAAGAGCATCTGAATCTGCATACCCACCTAAAAATTTGAGTTTTGTCCCGATTTATGAGCAAGAGATATGTGAGGAGTGTTGTAGAGGCCGAGTATAGCAGGAAATTTTATGCCATGTAGGTTGTGATTCATCCTGATCAACACGAATGCATCATTGTGAAGGAAATTTCGTCCGCATCCTCCAAACATAAACAATACAGCCAACCATTGCTTGCCTCCCAAACCTCAATCACATTCTCTTTTTTTCATGCAACAAACAAAACAAAGACATGAAATTTTTTTGTTTCCCTTCATAAACAATTGAACCCACTTCAGAAACAGATACAGATCTAGATCAATCAGTTTGCATATGATAAAATGAGGGGATATTAAGGATCTAGATTTATCTCCAAGCGCAAGGCAGGTTTATCCCATGATGGGATTGAATGAGGATGGTTATTGGCTAGATATCAGTTTAGCATAGTCCCTTGTCATGTTATGTATGTTGTAATTTTTTGATTACTACTAAATTATAATGTTAACTTGGGTTTCTTTGGGATTAGGGCCTCAGGACCCAAATAAAGTGCTTGTATTATTTAAGGAAAATGGTAGGTCTACATGCCATCTCCATAAATGTTGCTCCTGCAAAAGCCGAATTTGATAAGGAGTAGCACTACAGAGTTCGTCACTACCTTAGAGGCCACAAACTACTTTAGTGACACATTTTTTTATGTGTGATGAATAAGAACAAATGAGCATCCCTATTCCTGTGTGCATTACAATGTTTGTGTTTCCCCTGTGATGATGATGATGTCGAGATTTATACCATTTATACTATGACAGGAAGTGTTCTTGATCATATTGACTTGATGGTTGATGTGAATTAGTTGATGGGTCCCAATTCATGTATTCACCTAGATAGGTTGATGGGCCCCTATTCATGGATGATGTAGTTCCCATAGTTAATGTCGAAGATTGAGACCATGTGCAAGCTACAAAGTGACATGCTGCTTGGTTGAAGATGGTGTTTTTCTCCCATGTTCACACTAAGGGGGGAGTGTTAGGAATTAATAGTGTTCACGAGTATGTTAGTGTGAATTATTATATTATCTTAGATAATATAATATTATATTGTTAGCGAGGTTGTTTATAGTGTTATAACAACCCACATAATTAGACTTGTAGTTGGAGAGTGTATTACGAGTTATTAGAACAACTCATATATTTTGTATGAGTAATTCTAGGAGATTGAATAACACTCCTATAATATAGGAATTATGAGTCATATATATCTATGATATGTAATATTGCAAGAAAATATAGAATTATTATTGTGTAAATCTGGTCTCATGCTCTCAATAATTAAGCAGCAACAACAAACATGACCGACGAAGGAGGAGGAGGAGGAGGGGAAGGAGGCTTGCGTGAAGCATCTCCCCAACCCTTAGTAGGGGGATCGAGAGAAGTCGGCACATGATTCCATCCATCACTCTGATCGTGGGCTAGAGAATCCTGTCTAGTTGGAATCAAAAGAGTTAAGTGTGGAAATTTATTAGGGGGAGCACCCCACCTTGAATCAAAATTTAGAGAAGAAGAAGGCCATCCAGAGCCACTACCACTGATGCAGCTAGAGGGAGGAGCCCCCAACCAGAGCCATCACCATCTTAGGATCTGGGAGGATCCCCCCAACCAAGGAAAATTTTAGTGGTGAATTTTCGTAAACTCAAAAAAATTGAGGATTATGGAAATTTGAATTGGCGAAGATTATGTTGTTCAAAGCTGACTTATTCACCAAAAAATTTGGTTGACATGTCCCTTATACTATTCATTTCACCTAGATTTTACACATATATAAGAGATTATGAATGTAATTCACCACCATTTCAAATCATATCATGCACATATTCACTGAAGTAAACATAAGAAAATCCTTAGCCGCCAACACTGAAATCCAAGTTGTCCAACTGTAAGTCATCTAACTTTGAGCCGTCTAACTTTGAGTCGTCTATCCCTAACCCAACTAACTATGTAATCTGAACTATCCAACTCTATTCCTTGCAACCCTAAGCCGTCCAACCCCTAGCAGTCTAACCCCAAGCCGTCCAACCCATATTCGTCCAACCCCTAGCCATCCAACCCCTAGCCATCTAACCCTTGGTCATCCAACCCCTGGCTGTCTAACCCCTAGCCATCCAACCCTGAACGGTCCAACCTATAGCTGTCTAACCCTTAGCCGTCCAACCCCTGGCCGTCTAACCCCTCTCTGTCCAACCCCTGAACCATCCAACCTATAGTCATCCAACCCTTAATCATCCAACCCTTTACCATCCATTCTTAGAGCCTTTGAACATAAGAACCTCCCTTAAGGGCCTAAGTAGTAGCAGTCATAGATACTAGAAATTAGGGCAAGAAGATTACAAATTCAGTAATTTCAAAAAAGGGTGCCAATACTTTGCTTGGCTATTTTGGAAAATCACAAAAAACGAAGTCGGTTTCTACTTCAGCTGAAAATATCGGTATGTAGCAAGTGTTATTTACTGGTTATTTTATCTTACAGAATTTAATAATTATGTTTATGATACTGTTCTTGGAACTCTTTGACATTTGTACTCTGTAAAAATTTAACTATAGATAGGATTACTACTATATTAGTAAAAAATTTATAAAATTATTTGCAGACATTTCATAAATTCCTTCACAAAATAATCAATTTATAAATATTCACGATCCATTATATGTTGAGGAAAACATTCTGTCCCTTGATAAAATAGAAGTACAAGAAAATTCATCGAATTCTCAGGATACACCAGCAGAGGAAGCTTCTACTCCAAGGTCTATTTCCACAAAAAGGAGACATGAGATTCAAAATATTTCTACTGACAACCCAGATGCAAAAGTTGAATCCCAAGGAAAAAAAAGAAAATATGTTAGAATAAAGATGACAAAAATGGACAATTGGAAGGAAATTCCAGTTCGAATGGGCTGTAAAATATCCTTTTATTGAACATGTGTACACTGAAAATTGTAATGATGTTCCAACACAATGTCGATGTAAAATATGTGGTTGGAAATAGGGGAAGGATCACACGATGCAGCTCAAATTGGACACAATTAAAAAACACTGTGGGAAAATATACATTTCCCAAAAGCTTAAGGATGACAACATAGTCAGAACACTTAAATGGAAAGATGCAAAAGATTGTCTACATGTCAAATACGCAGAAGAGTACGAAAAGGAAAAAAAACGTATCAAATATGTAAATGAAAAAGGTGGTACCATAGTAGCAAGATTGAGCAAAGCTATGGAGGTAGAAATGCAAGCAAAGGGTATTCAGTTTGCAACCGTATTTCATATAATGAAAAGGGGAAAACCGATGTCAGATTTCAGAGAAAATAAAATGTTGTATCAAGTTATTGGTTTAAAGAACGTTCCTCAATTTCTTTGGTCAGATACCAATGGCTGGGAGATTGTAAAATGTCTATCTCTGGTAGAGAAGGAGGATCTGAAACTGTGTTCAAAAGGCAAATTATATTTCCCTTTCTTTAGATGAGGTTACTGCAGTCGATAATACTTCATGGATATGTATTCATGTTTACACATTTGCTAATGAAATAAGGACTCCACACCTCTTGGAAATTCATAAAATGACAGAGAATTGCAATTCTGAAAATATTTATAAATTGGTGGTGTCAAATCTGAAGGATATCGCCAGAATGGATGAATTTTCCATTGCAAAAAAATTAGTTTGTGTCGGAACCGATGGTGTAGATGTAATGCAGGGAGCCATAAATGGTTTGTGTGCTAGAATTCAGAAAACTATTGCTTCGTATATGGTTGTTGTCCACTGCATGGCTCACAGAATGAATCTTGCCTACAAAATTGTGAGCACATTTGAAAATGTAGCTAAAGTGGAGGAATTGATACATGATCTGCATGCATATTATTCTAGTAGTCTTAAAATATTTTTAGAATTTCAAAAAAATTTCTATTGGACTGATAGAGGGAAAAAACTTCTCAAAGATGTAAATACCAGATGGATATCTATGTGCGAACCTGCCTATAGAATCTATGATGAATATCCTTCATTGACAGGATTTATGTTTAAATACCACATGGATGTAGATAGAGCTAAAGATATATTGTGCCGTCTAACTGACATAAACTTTACTCACACTCTGCGTTATTTTTCCCATGTTGAGAGAGCTTAATATTTTAACGAAGCATGCTCAAGATCGGTCTTTCTACATTACAGAATTTATAAGACTCAGAAGAGGTGTTTGCTGGAATCTAGAAAGTTTATATATTTTTGATGGGAGTTTTCAAGGTGCTGCTTTTGAAAACTAGAATGCATTGACAAATTTGAAAAATTCTAGGTGCTTCTTAAAGTACAATATAAATGATCATATGTGTATAACAGCACATGAAAGAGAGATTCCACTTCATACATACCAAAAAAGAATTGATATGGATAACTCAGAAATAGAAGAAGTAAGAGTGACACAAAATTTATATGATGCACTATTAATGGAAACTAGGAATAAGTTGAGAAAGATATTCTGAATCGTTAGCTAAAGAGATTCGGGAAAGATTCAAAAATGATAAAATACTTGAAGCAATGGGAGTTGTAAATCCATAGTTTTGGAATTTTTCTGGCGGAAAACCTTATACATCTATCAGTCCTTTATTTGTCAAAAACATGGGTGATCTAATTGATCATTTCTGTAAGACTGAAGAGATAAATGGAGTTTCTGTAGAAGGAATTTTGAAAAGATAAATACTTAGTTCATAGTCAATGGATTTTGCTAGTACTATGATACAACAAGTTCAGCTTCTACAAAACCCACAGGATTACAATGCCATGAAAAGGATTTAGAAGGATATCTATTCTAGTAGTATTCTAAGTGAAGATTTGAGTGAGTATATTAGGCTATATGAGCTCTGTCAAACAATGATTCTGGGTTATATGGAAGATGAGAGGGGTTTTAGTGCACTATCCTTTTTAAAGTCAAAAGTTTGAAATAGATTGGATAGGAATCTAGAAATCTGTCTCAGATTGTATGTATCGAGTTACTCAATGGAGTCTTTTCCTTATGATAGAGCACTGGCATTGTGGAATTCACTAGTAGAAAGAAGAGGAGTTAGTAATATTCTACCTGACCTAAGGGATCGAGATACATCCACAAATCATGCTACAGTTGATTTCCAAGACGCAAATGAAAGTGTTTCTCTAGGACTGTTCGAATTCACATAGATTTCATTTCTTCTATACATTATTGAGACTAATTATGTATTTCATTCAGAGATTACAACTTTCAATAAATGCAATATTATATTTGTCATTATGTGATCCTATTCTCTCTCGAAAACTACTTTTCATTTTCCAAGGTAAATTCAAAATTTCAAGCTCTCGCCCTCCTAAAGTATTTAAGCCAAGTTGAAAGTTCGAAGAGATAGAGAAATCCATGCCCTAGAGTTGTTTCAAATCTCCAGTTTGCTCGTTTTGATAAAATTTCCATTTTCCTATCTGGACGTGTGAACCTTTTATTGTTGTCCTCATTTGAATAAAATTGTCAATATTTCTATGCCCCTAGATCATTGAACCTTGTATTGTTTTCAATTCCTTGGCTCGCGAAAGAAATTTGAAAATCGGGCATGAAATAGTGGAGTTTTCTTCTTCTCTTCATTTTTTTCCACATTCGAGAATGATGGGCATTTTCTTCCCTGTCAAATTTTGGCCCCATCATTAATGGGTACGTAGACATACCTAATTGGAAGCGGGTCGATGGAAAAATTTGGGATTTTAAGCCCGCATAAAAAAAGGAAAAAGTCAAATCTTGAGCCCGCCATTGGAAATTCAAAGCAGGGAGGCAGGCCGTCGGGGAGATTTGGGATTTTGAGCCTCTTTGTAAAAAGGCAAAAAGTTAAAAAATGACCCGCAGCCCCGATCAGGCTTAAAGAAAAAAGTCAAATCTTGAGCCCGCAGTCAAAGGAGTCAAAGCAGGAAGGCGGACCCTCAGGGGGATTTGAGATTTTGAGCCTCTTTGTAAAAAGGAAAAAAGTTAAAAAGTGACCCGCAGCCTTGATCAGGATATAAGGGAGAAATTCAAATATCAAGCCCACATCGAAGGTCAAAGCAGGGAGGCGGGCCAGCAAAGCAATTTGCGTTTTTAAGCCACATTAACAAAAGGTAAAGTTAAAAAGTGACCTGCACCTCCTTCTCTAATCAAGTGATGCCACGTTTCATGACCATATCAAAAGCGGGTGAGTGGGCCAAAATGTTCCAAAATGCCATTTCTCCAAAAGGCACAAAATGCAAAAGGCATCCTTTGCGCCCGTTCCTGTAAATTTCTCTGACTTGTACAACTCTGATTTAAGGTTTCAAAGGCAAGATGAATGGTTCAAATTCAAAGTTACAAAACAAGTGTAACTGCTACATTATGAAAAGTATGGTTTTTCTGCTATTGGCATTTCTTCACGAATCAAGAATCCGAACGGACGTGAATGATTGAAAAGAAATTGTAAACTGTTTCTTACTAACAAAGAAGAAGTTGTAACTGTTTCTTGGAGGAGATTTAATGGATTCTTCACGCCATTGTAGAGCATTGGCAATTGATCTTGGAAACTCAAGAGTATATTGTACTTTGAGATAACAAAGGAGGATAGCCATTTTTTCTTCCATTTCCCCCCCTTTTCTCAATTCCCTCCATTTCTCCACTATGTACAACTTTTGATTAAGCATCAATATAAGAAGAAGTATTTTGTAGCCTCTTTGATGAGGAGATTTTTAGAAAATTTGAGTTCACAATCTTATCTCATCATGTTGCCATTTGTAGGGTTGTTTCTTCCCATGAATGCATGTGATGAATTTTCTAACTAGTGTGTGCTAGGAATATGATTTCCTACCTACAACATTAGTTCTCCTACCTCTTTTCCTCACTCCCTTTCCCACTTTTAGAGAAATTTCTCTCTTTCAAGTATCTACAAGCTTTTCCGCAGGGTTAGTGGAGTGCCCTTGTTAGATCCCCGGCCGGAATGCCACCACAAAAATCCATATTTTCTCATGCATGCATATACGGTAGTTGCACTCGGTTAAGTAGAGGGAACTTAGATTCCCAGAACATTGGAAAGGAATCCACAAGTTTGTCCACCCCAAAAAATTCAATGTTCTTCAAAAATTTTTGGCACCCACTGTGGGGCTGATTTAGGAGCACCTGCGTCTGAATGTGACTGCAAGGTCGAAAAATTCAAAAATTCAAAAAAAGAGAAAAAATCTGGAATTTGAATGGCTATATGAGCCACATGGATTCAAATCATGGCTATTCCAGGAAAACCTCCTTTTGAAAGACCATGAATTTATCTTCTACATCCAAGAATACGTTTGCTTCAAATTTGAGAGTAAGCTATCTAGCATAATAGATAAAGTGTCAATCACTACTTCATTGCCATGAGAATTTTGGACCTTGAAGAAGAATGCATACTACTGAATTGTTGAGCGGCAAAGACAAATCCCAACACAGTAAAGAAGAGCATAGATTTTCAAGTTGGCGGATTGAAGATTCCCCTGGACAATAGAGACAAGGGGGACAAACTAATCCCATTTTTGAAGAACCTCAAAGGAGACAAGAGCTACTCAGAATCTAGAGGCTTCCTTTTCAAGAAATCGGTCACGTTAGGAACCTAAGTGTTACCAATCCTTTGGATGGTTGAATTTTCATACAGAAACAAGAACCTTTTAAAATTAACTGACGTGAAGACCGAAGAAGAAGCTAGAGAAAGAGAGCAGAGAGCTGACGAAAAAATATGAGCTCAACTCTGAAGAAATCGAGATACTTCAAGCTGAGGCAGGTGAAAGAGAAGCAGTAGAAGTTGTAGGCATTAGTAAGGTTAGAAGCTAGAAACAGACAAATATAATGTGGTATCATGATCGTGATCATGAACGTGAACATGATCTGTGAGGCTTGTAGGCCTAATATACCATGGGGAGGGAGCAATCAGTCCAATGGCTCTTGCTCAACCACTCCATGAGCTACCAAGAGGCTTGAGAAAAAAACTTCCCAAAATTAAGAGGGGGATGGTTCTCAACTCCTTGAATAGAGCATGTAGCATCATTTATCACTTCTCGCGGTGTGGCTTGGGTGTTGAGGATGGATATGTGTTAGTCTGAATTTTTATGGAGTCACTTCAAGATAAAGGTCTTTCAAATGGTTCTACATGAGCTACACCTAACATCTGGTCACCTGTTGGGAGGATATAAGAAGTGCATTTGAACATAGGTTTAAGAGCACAGAGGATTGTCAGGATTTTTTGGTCCAATTTGTAAAAATTAAGAAAGAAACCTTTGAGTCAATGAGGGACTTTGTACCAAGATATGATAGAGTGATAATAAGGAACCCTGAAGATGTGGTGCCTCCTGAAAAATAATTTGAAGAGATTTTTCATCAGTGCTCTGCCATCAGAAGTACGTTTCTTCCTCATAAGAGCCCAACCAAGAACATTGATGAAAGCCTGAGGACTTTGCAATAGAAAACCGAGTGATGATCTAATCCTTTCTGGAAATGTGAAAGGCCCCTAATGGGAAAAAAAAAGGGTCAGAATTCAAACTATGTCACCAAAGATCTGATGGTTCCAAAAAAATGGCAAATGACTTGGTTGCCTTGAAGAATTAGCTATCTCAAATCACAATGTATAATGCTTCAAGGGGGACCAAACCCTCTAGATAGGCCAAGGATTTCTCTACCTCCTTGTCGAATTGCTCTTGAAGAACCACCAGTCAATGCCATCTGTGATACCAAAGAGCTAGAGGAGGGAAGCAAAAATTGATGAAACTGAAGAAGGAAAATATGAAAGATTATGAAAAATATCTTAAGATTGAGGTAGTTGATATGCACAATGGGCCTGATTGAGTATGTTGATGATGAAGCTGAAGGTGATGAAGAAGTTCCAATTTTCTCATGTGATTTTTTCACTCATTCTCAATCTAAGAAAGGGATTTCATCCCCAACAGTTACAACAAAGGATAAGAAGAAGAATAAAGAAGATTTTCGTCCATAGGTTACACAAAATAAAATCATCAATAGAGTATCACCATTACCACCTTCTATGGAATCAGCCACATAGAAAAACTAGACTCATTGGTTGTTAAAGAGCATGCTACTATATCAAGTCATTTGATTCTTCTTCAAGCTCAAAATTTGCTAAGAATAATTCTCTGCTAAATGCTGGTTCTATAAAAACATCTAAAGTCCAATCAAAGGCTACACCCTCACCCCCTTCCAAGCCACTTGTTACATCTGAAAAAGATAACCCAACACCAAAAGTAGGAAAGTATATACCATGTAGATCTTACCCCATTTAAGGAGCCTCTTCATAACCCACCATTGCCCCATTTGACTTTGTAGAACATGCAAGCAAAACCAAAGTCTAGCTCTCATAAATAGAATGCCTACAAACACACCATGCCCAGTTTGACAAGTTCATTAATACAATTCGTGGTGGTAACCCTATATCCTCGAGTCCTAATTCTAAAGGCTTACAACCCACACCATCCACACCACCTTCCCAAAACATGTTAGCCCTTAGTGCCTCTAACATAAACAGAGTTGAACCTTTCTACCTATCACTCCTCATTAAAGGCTTCCGGCTAAATAATTGCATCATAAATTATGGAGCCTTAGACAATGTGATGCCATCCAAAGTTGCAAATGCTCTAGGCCTCACTTTGAATTGAGTAGATGGCATATGCTACTCAATGGAATCCAAACAAGTTCCATTGGTAGGAAGAATCAAGGATGCATAGGTGGCACTAGCTAATTTTCTAGACAAGAAGGTGCTCTTGACCATACTGGTAGCAGACATCCCAACATCTTTTGGTATGATTTTGAGCAGAATTTTTTGTAGAGACCTAGGTGGAGAAATAAAAATGGATTGGTCATCTACAACTATCCCAGTAAAAAGTGAGATGAAGAAGTTGCTACTAGTAAGAAAGATGAAGTTCACAGTATGAAATTCTGATGATCTGAAAGAAAACATTCTCTTTCAATATTGTGGGCTAGGAAACTACTTCCTCACATCAGAAAAAGAGGAGAACTTGCCACTTCTCATGGAGGAAGAAAAAGATAAAATTTGGACAATGGAATTTGATGGTAGTCATTCTAGAGTAGGTTCGGGAGCTGGTGTAGTATTGTACTCTCCTTCCAATGAGGTGTACCCTTTTACCTACAAGCTATAATTTGATAATACAAACAACATTGTAGAGTATGAAGCATTGCTCTTAGGCATGAATACAATAGAGGACATAGGAATCAAGAAGCTAAGATGTAAAGGTGATGCAAATATTGTGGTAAAGAAGGTCCACCAATGATATCAGGTGAAAAATCCAAGGCTCAGGCATTACAGAAATAGAGTGTGGGATTGCATTGAATCTTTTGATGCATTTTCCATTGAAGCTATTCCAAGGGAATAAAATGAAAAGGTTGATTCTCTTGCAGTGTCAACTTCCCTAATGATACCTCATCCTTATTTTGGTAAAGACAAAGTGATCATTGAAATGGTATTCCGGCCTAGTGTACCAGACAATGCAAATCAATGGCAAGTCTTCAATGATGATAACCAAATTCTATCATTTTTGGAGCAAAGGGATGATTTTAATAATCTCTTCTTTGAAGGAGGTGAGAATCCACACCGAGAAGCAGTCCCCAAAGAAGAGAAATAAGGAATTTAAGGGATTGATGATGAGGGAGTAATAAAATTGAAATGGAACAAAATTCCCAAAGGCCTAGTCTCTTTAGAAGACCTTTTTGACAAACATGACAAATTCATTCAAGAGAAAGAAAAGCAATATTCTCGGTGACCAGCTGATTTTGATAAAGAAAACATTGGTACCCCAGAGGAGCCAAGGATGGTCAATATTGAAAAATGTTGCTCACTTGAAGAAAAAAGAAGGTTTGTTGCATTACTCAAGAAATAATCATATGTCTTGGCCTACTCTTATGATGAACTCAAATCCTTCCAGCCAAAAGAAATGCATCACTCAATTCCTTTTAAGCAGGGTGTTAAGCCCTTCAAAAAAAACAAAGGCCGTACAACCCAAAGATTATTGATACCATCAATGAGGAGGTAATGAATATGCTTAACGTAAGGATCATCTTTCCCATCCACCATTCAACGTGACTGGCTAACACTATGCTAGTGCGGAAGAAGAATGGTGAAATAAGAATATGTGTAGATTTTCGTAACCTGAACCAGGCATCACTTAAGGACAATTATCCTCTTCCTATCATAGACCATATCCTGCAAGTAGTCGCCAGATCTGAAATGCTTTCATTACTTGATGGATTCTCAGGATACAATCAAATCAAAGTGGCAGAGGAAGACCACAACAAGATAACCTTTACAACACCTTGGGGAAATTTTTCTTGCAGCAAAATGCCTTTTCGCCTAATCAATTTTAGGAGCTACATTCCAAAGGGTGATGGATTTTTCCTTTAAAGATCTGAAGCATTACATTGTCATATATCTTGATGATCTCACAGTATTTTCAAAGAAGAGGGGAGATCATATCTATCACTTGGAACAAGTACTTGCAAGGTGTAGGAAACATGACATATCACTAAATCCAAAAAAGTGCATTTTTGGAGTCACAGAAGGAAAATTATTGGGGCACATTGTGAACAAACATGGAGCACACATTGATCATGAGAGGATTAGAGCCATTCAAGCATCAGCCCTACCCACAAGCAAGAAGGGAGTTAATTCATTCTTTGGAAAGGTAAACTTTCTTCGTCGTTTTGTGCCTGAGTTTGCTAAATTGACAAAGCACATCACTTCCATGATGAAACCTCAAGAAAATTTCAAATGGAACAATGAAGGGAAGGCAACATTTGAAGAGATCAAGAAATCCATTTCCAAGGCTCCAACCCTTGTGTCTCCAGATTTTAACAAAGAGTTCATAATGTATTGTTATGCATTAGAGCATACACTCTTTATTGTTCTTATTCAGAAAAATGATGAAGATGTTGAAGCACCTATTGATTTCATGAGTTGTCCTTTGAAGAAGCATGAGCTAAAGTACATCCAATTGGAGAAGCATGCCTATGCAGTGGTCAAGGCTGTAAAAAAATTCAAGTTTTACATCCTCAATTCTCATAGAGTGGTGATGGTCCCTGACAATGTAATAAAGTCCATTTTGACTTAGCAAGACCCTGGAACTAAGAGGGGAAATTGGATTGAAAAGACCCAAGAATATGACTTGGAGATTCGACCCTCCAATATGGTAAGGGGAAATGGCTTGTGCAAGTTGATTTTTGAAGATGAAACACTCAAAGTTCAACATGGCGAAGAAAACTGTACTTGCTCAACTTGTTCAGAAGACAACCCATTGGTTCTCTTTGTCACCACTACTAATGAGTAGTATGCTGATATTGCCTATTAACTGACTTATGGAGAATGCCCTCCCCACCTTGATTACAAGAAAAGGAGAACACTCAAGATGAAGGTAGCTAAATTTTTGATCTGGAATCATGCACTTTACAAAAGAGGCATGGATGGTTGTTTCCTCAGGTGCGTAGATAAAGAGCAACAAGAAAATTTGCTTACAGCATACCACAACCAAGCATGTGGTGGAAAGTTTTCAGCAATGTTCACTGCACACAAGATCCTCCGAGGAAGGTATTACTGGCCCACCATCTTTACAGACACTCAAGATTGGGTTTCTAAATGCAAAGCATGCCAACAGTTCGTTGGAAGACCACAACTCGTTGCATTACCACTCAGGCCTGTGGTTATTGAAGAACCATTTCAACAGTGGGGGCTGGACTTCATTGGTGTTCTAAACCCTCACTCAAGCACAGGGCACACCTAAGTACTCACAACAATAGACTACTTCACCAAATGGGTGGAAGCCATTCCGGAAAAACAAGCCAACACTGAAACAATATGCAACTTCATCAAGGAGAACATCATAGTCCCTTTTGGAGTGCCAAAAAAGATTGTAGCAGATAATGCTACCTATTTCTCTTCAAGAGAGCTGACTGTTTTTTTCTATGGCTACGGAATCTCCCTATCTCATTCTTCTGACTACTATCCACAAGGAAATGGACAGGCCGAATCAAGCAACAAGAACATTGTGACCATTTTTCGCAAGCTTGTAAACAAGAATCAAAGGAATTGATAGAAAAAATTGTACGATGCATTGTGGGCGGATAGAATCACTCTCAAGAAGGCAATAGGTATGTCACCATTCCAACTGTTGTATGGAGCCGTAGAAGAAATTCCTCTCATTATCGAGATGCCAACTCTCAAGCTGCTACAGGCAATATAAGATGGTCAATACAAGGATTCCGTTGACAAGAGGATCCTCTTTCTTGAGAAGCTGGAAGAAAATGGACTCCAAGTGGTGGATTGCACTAAGGAGCACCAATCGAAAGTAAAGAATATTTTTTATAAGAAGGCCAAGGCAAGAGAATTCAAAGTTGGAGACTTCATCTTGCTATGGGACAAGAGAAGAGAACCAAAAGGAAGCCATGGAAAGTTTGATTCATTATGGCTCGACCCATTCCAAATTCATGGAGCTTGCAGCGAGAATGATTTTCTTCTCTCATATTTGGATGGAACACAACTGGAACTACCTCGAAGTGGGAAATACTTGAAATTGTATCATTAGTGAAAGCGGGATGTTCCTCCTCCTTGTACCATAGGTGTGTTTCCCTTTCTATCGTGTGGTTTTGTTTCCTTTTTTTGATCTTTCTTTCTCATAATTGTACGTGAATCTGCAAGGCCCAATGGATAAGGCACTGGTCAACATTATACGGTTTGAAAATTGAGAGTTTGGATCCTCATAGCATGTCTTCTCCATGCTCAGTCCATGCCATGTCCCCAAGCTAGAGCCTGTTGTTGTCTCCCGAAAACCGCTTTTCATTTTCTAAGGTAAATTCGAAATTTTGAGATCTTGCCCTCCTAAATTATTTAAGCCAAGTTGAAAGTTTGAAGAGATAGAGAAAACCATACCCTAGAGTTGTTTCAAATCCCTAGTCTGCTCGTTTTAATAAATTTTCTGTTTTCCTTTCTAGACGCGTGAAAATTTTATTTTTGTCCTCATTTGAATGAAATTGTCAATTTTTCTATGCCCCTGGATTGTCGAACCTTGTATTGTTTTCAATTCCTTGGCTCGTGAAAGAAAATTGAAAATCAGGTGCAAAATGGTGGAGTTTTCTTCTTCTCTGCATTTTTTTCAAAAGTGGGGAACGATGGGTGTTTTCTTCCCCATAAATTTTTGGCCCCATCATCCATGGGTACGTGGACATTAATTGGAAGCGAGTCGATGGAGAAATTTGGGATTTTAAGCCTGCATAAAAAAGGAAAAAGTCAAATCTTGAGCCCGCCATTGGAAAGTCAAAGTAGGGAGGCAGGCCGTCGGGGAGATTTGGGATTTTGAGCCTCTTTGTAAAAAGGTGAAAAGTTAAAAAAGTGACCCGCAGCCTCGATCAGGCTTAAATAAAAAATTCAAATCTTGAGCCCACAGTCAAAGGAGTCAAAGCAGGGAGGCAAACCGTCGAGGGAATTTGAGATTTTGAGCCTCTTTGTAAAAAAGGTGAAAAGTTAAAAAGTGACCCGTAGCCCCGATCAGGCTATAAGGGAGAAAGTCAAATATCAAGCCTACATCGAAGGTCAAAGCAGGGAGGTGGGCCGGTGGAGCAATTTGTGTTTTTAAGCCCACATTAAAAAAAGGTAAAGTTAAAAAGTGACCTGCACCTCCTTCACTAATCAAGTGAAGCCACGTTTCATGACCATATCAAAAGTGGGTGAGCGGGCCAAAATGTTCGAAAATGCCATTTCTCCAAAAGGCACAAAATACAAAAGGCATCCTCTGTGCCCGTTCCTGTAAATTTATCCCACGTGTACAAATATGATTTAAGGTTTCAAAGGTAAGATGAACAGTTCAAAATCACAGTTACAAAACAAGTGTAATAGCTGCATTATGAAAAGTCTGGTTTTTCTACCACTGGAGTTTCTTCACAAATCAAGAATCTGAATGGACACGTATGATTGAAAAGAAATTATAAACCGTTTCTTGCTAACAAAGAATAAGTTGTAACTGTTTCTTGGAGGAGGTTTAATGTATTCTTCACGCCATTATAGAGCATTGGCAATTGATCTTGGAAACTCAAGAGTATATTGTACTTTGAGAGAACAAAGGAGATAGCCATTTTTCTTCCATTTCTCCTCTATGTACAACTTCTAATTAAGCATCAATACAAGAAGAAGGATTTTATAGCCTCTTTGATGAGGAGATTTTAGAAACTTTGAGTTCGCAATTTTATCTCGTCTTGTTGCCATTTGCAGGGTTGTTTCTTCCCATGAATGCATGTGATGAATTTTCTAACTAGTGTGTGCAAGAATCTGATTTCCTACCTGCAACATTAGTTCTCTTACCTCTTTTCTCATTCCCTTTCCCACTTTCAGATAAAGTTATCTCTTGCAAGTATCTGCAAGCTTTGCCGCAGGGTCAGTGGAGTGCCCCTGTTGGATCCCCGGTTGAAAGGCCATCACATAAATCCACATTTTCTCGTGCATGCATATATGGTAGCTGCACCAGTTCAGTAGAGGGACTTATATTCCCAGATCGTTGGCAAGGAATCCACAAGTTTTTCCACCCGACAAATTTCCTCGCTAACAGATCCTTTTCCATTGGAACAATGTCATTATATGTTTCAAGTATGCCATTTGTTTTTTTATGTTTGGTTTTCAAATTTAGACTGAAATATGGACACATTCATCTTTTATATCTATTAATTGATTTATTCTACATCTGCAACAATTCAGAAATGTAAAGAAACAAAAGAGTGTAAATTTAAGCAACATTTATGTAAACAATAGAAAAGAAACATAGTTTGTATTAACAACATATAGTAACATTGTACAATTCTAACTCCAAAGTTCTTTTGAAATCGATCTCTCATGTGGCGGATTAATTTATAAAAAAAGTACAAATTCATAACGCATTTCCGGCCAATACAATTCAAAAAAGGGGTTATAATAACATATCAAAGCTTCCGGACAAGTTTTGTCATATAAGGACACATTATGAGGTCATCCTCTTTTCTGTCTATGATTCAAAATCATAGTTGTCCTTACGTCTGCCACATAGATTAAAAAATAAAAAAGGGATGGCCACTATCTTTTAATTCCTACGTCAGTGTTGGAATTGTGACGACACACCTGTCACATGGTGAACTTTACTAACTTATCAATTTTTATGATGCAGGTGAAGCTTTTTCTTTTTCCTGCATAAGAGATGGAGGAATCTTCTGTATCCGTACAGAGCTAGCAGCTATAACTCCTGATGCCTGAAGATCTCCTGCAGCAGTGTTGATATTTTCTAGTACATTCAGCTCCTCCCTCCCTACATCTCATGTAGACAAAAGTGTTGCATCTGCATCTGTCTTTTCCTTCAGTAAGACTTCTGGATCCATCTTATGCTCCTTTATTATCCTTCTCAATGTATTATTTTGTTTATTAATAACAATGAGTTTTTCCTTTAATTGTATAAAAGAATTCAGGATTTTGCGAGCATTCTTCAAATGTGCTTCAAAAACAACTACTTCTTTCTTTAATTTTCATATTTTGCCTGCAAAACTGAAATATTAAATTTTTAGTCTATCAGATAATATGAAAAAAAATATTGCAGTGCTTATAATAATAGATTTAGGTTTTTCATGTAAAACTAAATGCCCACTCACAACAACTTTCTCTTTTTCTGCATTTGCTATTAAAACATTAGTCTTGTCTTTAGACCATTTGTTGTAGTAAGCCTGTGCTTCAGCATTGAGATTCTCCAACCTGTTTAGCATTATGTCTATAATTTCATCATTGTAATCATTACTATATTAAATTGTCCTTGATTGAGCTTTGTTTAGCAAAACATCCCGCCATGCTAGTTGGCTCTCTATGACAGTGAACATTGAATGCCTTTGAGCCTGATTATGGTATCTTGTATTTATTTCTTTTATCAAAAAAAATTCTCTCCTCTCCCAAGACCACACCAAATCCACATCAGACATTACAACCTCTTGAATTATTGCCCCTATACTATCTGATGTCAAATTTTGTAATATAAAATGTGTCTTTTCATCATCTGTTTGTGGAGCATTTCTTGGAGGAGGAGGAGAGTCACTTCCCTGTATTACATGCACATTTTGTTGCGGTTGAGGCAGAGTAGATTGAATCATATCGTGGGTGTCAAAATAGTTACCCTTGTCTGCATCGCCACTATCGAATCCCAAATATTCCTTGTCAAGGGTGTTGTTGTTGAAAAGTTGTGTGGCTATTACACTTAAAACACCACCTAGTGACAGTCTAGGAAATTCTGTGGTTGCAGGATGCACTGTTCCTACTGACTCTGCAAGAAACCTTATATTCTTTCCTGAAGATCTTCTTCTTTTTTAATTGTACTTGACATGTTGGAGGTATTGGTGGCCTCCTTACAAGCGAAATGTGGCCAGAAGTCGTATTACCCTGCATGAAGCAAACAAAAAATTGTTTGAATATTATGGTTGGGCTTTGTAAATGCCAAAAAATTGTAAGGAAACAAAACATGCTAAATATCAAACTACTATACAATTTACCTTGCATAGACGGAGACACAATCGTGACATTTCGATCTCCACACCCAAAATGAGTTTGATCTTCATCATCAAACTCAATAGTTTCTGAATACTCATGTAGAAAATATCAGTAGAAATATTAAAATACATAATCTATATAAATTATTTGAATTTGTAATTTATATAAAAATATAACTTCATTATTCATACCTATAATTAAATGTGATGGTAAACATGATGTGCATATCGACCCCCTAGGTTGCTTTTGACGAGGAGGTCTTATTGGTGTTGATTCTGTTGAATCCATGTCAAAATCAACACAGATCTCTGGAGGGGCTTTACCTCTAGCAATTGCCTCCTTATGTGATGTTGCAACTATAATTTTTATCAGCAAAATAAAATCATACAATTATTAATTTATTTAAAATATTGAAAATGAAATTGTTATAACAAGTAGATAGTAAAAGTAACTGTTACCTGTTGTTCTTTGAGACTAAGACCAATCATCTTATCATTGATTGCAGTAGGAATCTTATGCTGCGTCAATTCGTAGTACGCTTCATAATAGAAAACAAGAATAAAATTGGAACAAGAGAATACAATCCTGGATTTATCAGTTTGATTGGATTTACGAGCATGGGAGATATCTAATTTTATTTTGTTGGACAAATAACTACAGCAATCAAATTGTTGACCTGCTAGTGTCCGTAATAAATAATGAACTGCCCAATACGAAATGTCTGCAGATCTGCCTTGTAATACAATCTTGGCCTGAAAAAGTGAAGCAACTACAATAAATAATTTGTTTGTAATACCTTGTAGAAGAAGGCCTCTTGATGAACGATTAAGAGGAGCCGCAATTACAGAAAAGAAATGTTAGAGCCTTTTTGTGGTCAAGTAATGTTAAGAAAAAAAGCATTTGAAAATAATAAAATTACCATCAACCTGTACATTGTAATGAGACTCAAAAAACTTTTTGTCTTTGTCTGTAAGGACAACCTTTGTAGTAACATGCGGCTTATTTTCAAAAGGTAAACCTGTTAACCAATGCACGTCCTCGGGTTCAATAGAAAAAGAAATTTGATGATGTTTCAGATGCACGAGAAGAACGGAAAATTGTCCATCATTTTCATTGTAAGAGGCGAGAAGCTAATCAAGGATAGATGTATCAGTGTCGAATTGGGGCATGTTCACAAGCTCAGAAAATTCTGATTTTTCAAGCCAATCCTTTGGAGCGTCTTTTGCTTTTAGTAGAGCTAAAATCTTTGGACACATGAGGTTTTTGTATTGAAATTTAGGTATAGGAATAGATGTGGTGCTGGCCATTGCTGAAATTTGGGTGTAAAATTGGAGATCTCAGAGCACTGGAAATTTACGTATAAAAGTGAAAAAATGAACCTTGAAAGGGTATTTATAGGGCCCAGGGGTATCATTAATGAACATTAAATTCATTGGTATTAACGCCCAACCCACACGTGCAACTAATCCATGCTTAACCGTCCAAATACTACAAACCCTAACCATTACCCGACCAACCCATTAGCCATCTAACAACTTACCCGTCCAACTCACCGACCAACCAAGAGTCGTCTAACCCCTCATTTGTCCAACCCACCCATCCAACTCACCTATCCAACCCACCCATCCAACCCTTAGCAGACAAACCCTCATTCATCCAACCCACCAAATCCAACCCTTGGCCGTCAAACTCCTCACCTGTCCAACCCACCTGACCAACCATTTCCTTTTTCAAACCCCCTTCCCTTCCAGCCCCTACCTGTCTAACCCACCCGTCAAACCCACCCATTTAACCCACCCGTCCAACCTGCCTGTCCAACCATTGACCGTCCAGCCCATCCGTTCAACCATTATCTGTCTAACCATTGTCCATCCAACCACCATGTAACCCACACGTCTAACCCACCCATCCAACTCACCTGTCCAACCTGTCCATCCAACCTACCCAGCCAAAATTACGAAACGAGGGAAAAATGCTCTGTGAAATCACCTTTGCCACGAAACATTTTTTCAAAAATTTGCCAACGATTCGAAAGTCAATTTATGAGATTCGCCAACAATTTGAAAGTAATTTTTTAGAGGGGTCTTCTTAAAATGAACCCTACCCCCAACCATCGTCACTGAGCTGTTGGAAAATGCCATCGGCTTGTCGCTAAGGAGGGGAGGAACTGCACTGAGCTCAGGCACGTTGTCTTTGTCGGGCGCCTTGACGACGAAACTGAGGCTGAGGGGGAGGTAGAGACGGTCTCTGCAGTAGAGAAGGATGATGCGACAGGGATAGAAGCCAAATGACAGAGCATGGGGCACTGCCCCAGTGGGCGAGAAGATCCTGTAAATGTTCCACCTCCAAGCGGACTTTCTCCACCTAGACCTGTATTTGAAGCAACATATGAGCAATAATTCTAGTTTTAGCATGCACAAAAAAATCCGGGATAAACAAAGTTTGATTAAAAATATAGTCATTTCTAATCTTCCAAATTTCAAAAAACATTTCTACAGGAAAAATTTGCCAAAATTTGTTGAATTTTGTAGGAAATAAGGTCAAGTCCCCCAGTAGAACAATTTTTGAGGTGAAAGGTTCAGGGTGAAAAGGTTGGAAGAGGAAGTGAATCCACTTCCAAGCGGACTGAGCAAGTAGGAAAAACTAGAACAAATGAAAAAGAGAGTCAGGGCGTTGACAAGTAGGACACAAGGGATTAACAACCCCAAGATGCTGAAGACATTTGCCAACCAACAAGCCTTGATAAAGAATGCACCAGATAAAATGATCCTTTTTGGGTTTAATAAGAGCTTTCCAAATATTATGGAATCTGCGTTTCCAGACCCTGTGTGGGGAATTGAGCTTCCAAGTCTTGTTCAATTTTTTGAAAGGGATGTGGGCAGGAGTAAGAAGTTGGTAGCCAAGCCGGGGTTTGTACCGACTGAAGGGAGTCACTGTGGGCCAGTGCCAATCATGCCACCACTAAACAAGAGGAGAAACCCAAATTTTGTGAAGCATATCTTAAGGTAGGCCATTCTGTATTTCCTGTATAGATTCTTTATCGCCATTGTTAAGACTAAATTGCGCTTTGATAAGGACCCAAAGTTTATAAGAACGAGTAGCCTTACAAAAAGATCCCCAAGCATTTTGATTCCATGTTTAAAAATCCGGTGGTTTTTAATCCATGGGACCATAACAAAGGGAACATTGTAAAAATTAATAACAAGAGACCACCATGAAGAGTGTGAGTTAATGGACAACCCGGTCTTGAAACCATCCCCCACCCAGCTGAGGTGAGGTTTGACCAACTCCCATGCCTTCTAGATACTCTTCATAACAAATGGTCTTCCAATTTTGAGCAAAACAAGGGAGAGCAACAGACTTTGCATGCCCAAGGTTTTCTAGGATTGCTTGCCAAAAGGACCCCCTTGACTGATGTAATGATGAAGCAAGATTTTTGAAGCCTCGGATCCTTCTAAACCTCTAACAATCCATTTGACACTAAGAGCAATCCCTTGCAGCCGAATGTCAATAAGCCCTAAGCCACTCGCCTCTTTAGGAGAGCAACAAATGTCCCAAGCCACCCCGTGGAAGCCTTTGTGACCATGTGAATTAGCCCATAAGAATAATCTAAGAATTTTTTTCATCTTAACATACGAAGCCTTAGAGGGCACATAGTAGGAAGAATAATACACATGAGTAGCAAGGAGCACCTTAGAGAAAATATGAAACTTACCAACAAGAGAGAGAGAGGTTTGGTAATCCAATAAGTAATTTTTTTCTCAACTCGCTAGACAACATAAGAACACAAAGTAGCAGGAATAGCCTGGAAAGCAAAAGGAATGCCAAGAAACTTAAATTGAACCCTTGGTTGAATCCACTTCCAAGCATATCCTTCCAATCATGGAGGCATGAGATACATAGACTGTCTATAGCATTGAGTATTTTTCCATTGAATGGAAGAACCTGAATCCAAGCAAAAAATATCCATACACTGTAAAGTGTTGGTAACAAACTCTTCATTCTCAGTCAGAGTTAAGAAAGAATCATCAGCAAAGTGACCATTAATAAGCTGCATCTCAGAATTAGGAAGAGAAATGCCCTTAAATAACCCTTGTGAAGCAAACTTGGCAAGAGGATAACTAAAACCCTTAGCAGCAAGCACATAAAGCACTGGAGCTAAAGGACAACCTTGTTGAATGGACCTATGAAGCTCAAACATGTCAGAGTGGACTCCATTGATGATAAGCCCGGCATTAGCATCCTGGAATAACATATTAATAGATCGAATGAACCTAGGGCCGAAGCTAAGAGCTTGTAACATGGCAATAATGAAAGGCCGCTCAATCCTGCCATAAGATTTTTCAAAATCAATTTTGATGAAGTGAGCCTTTTGATTCGATATTCGGGCCCACTCAATGCCTTCTCAAACAACAATGATGTTATCCAAAATGAATATGCTCTTAATGAATCCATTTTGTTCTTAACACACAATAAGAGGCAAAAGATTATGGATCTGGAGGGATAAGCCCTTAGTATTGATCTTGTATGACACGTTCAACAGAGTGATCGGTCCCCAACTAGTGATAAGTTTAGGATCTCCACCCTTAGGGTTAAATTTAATATTACCTTGATTTATCAAATGCCCGAGAGAATTGTTGACCATAGCTTCACAATAAACATGATGAAGGTCAGGCCTAACAGTATCCCATAACACCTGATAAAACTCACAAGGAAAGCCATCAATACCAGAAGCTTTTTCGATTTTCATTTGCATAACAACTTCCTTGAGGTAATCGACAGAAAGGGGACAATCACAGGCAACTCTTTGAGTCTCAGAAAGTTTACAAGGAACTGCCTGAAGGCAGTTTAACAAATTGACTTCCCTCTCTGGAGTGTATGGTTGCGCAACAAATACACCATGGTAATGATGAAAAAAGGCTTGCAGGACATCCGAGAGGTCAATGATACGACCAACAACACCCTTGATCACCCGGATTGAATTGGAGGCATGGCGAGGTCGAAGGAAAGAAAAAAATTCTTTGGTAACTCGGTCACCAATCTTGAGCCAATGCAATCAAGCTCTAATTTGCGCTTAGTGGGCTTGATATACCTCTTCCATCCTGAGTTTGTGTCGCCATTGTGTCACCTCAGTCTGAAGGTGGGTATTAGAGGGCGAGTGGTCAAGAGCTGTGGAACTTCTAACATATTCTGGAGAAGAGGCCTTATGTGCCCTTCGTCTTACTAATGATGCATGTTTCCCATACAAATGGAGAAAGGACATAACTCTGATAATGACATCCTGCCACCAAACAATCCACCTGGCTTGACCAGAAGGGCGCTTAACTAGGTTCTAAATATGCAGAATGTGATCCACAGTTCTCTTATGTTGCAAGTGAGCAGTGTTAAGGTGGAATTGAGAGTTATGAGGTTTATAAGGAGCTAGATTCCAAGCAATTTCGAAAAAAAAGGCAGATGATGTGAGAGCAAAGTCCCTTCCTAGACGGAAACATGTCTGCCAGACTCATTGGAGAAAGAAAACACCCTTTGGGTCGGAAGGAAAGCATGATCGAGTCATTTGATAACTCTGTCATCACCTTGTCAGAGGTTGGACCAAGTGAACCAAGGTGCATCAGAAGCATGTTGAAAACAGTTGTTAGGATAAAAAATTCCAAGTTTGTTACACATGTAAAACCATGCTTCTCGCTCCCCCACACTCCACCACATAGGAAGACACCCCACTTTATCATCAACAGACTCCACCATGTTAAAATCCCCACACAGAATCCAATGTGCATCAAGCAGCTCGTCAACAAGACACCCCCAGAGTAAAGATCGCTCAATAACATCATTGGAAGCATGAATATTAGCAATACCAAAAATTTTATTATGCAGATCAAAAAGAGTCCACACAACCCGATGTGAGAGGTCAGAACCCTAAGAAATAATTGAATGTTGCAGAGAAGGAGAGAGGTGAGTAAGAACGCCCCCTTTTTCAGGCTCATGATTGGAATGATGACAAATGGCACCTGGCCAAATAGTACGAGCAATAGACTGAAGAAGAAAGCCATAAAGCTTAATCTCCTGCAGACAGAGCACATACATATGACCAAACCTTTGACAACTGTCCCTAACTGTGTAACAACGGGTCGGTTTAGTAAGACCACAAACATTCCAAGAGAACACAATCATTGAGAATCGTAAAGGTTTATGCCAAATTCCTCCTGAAGGCCCCCAAGATGGTGAACTTATTTGTAAAAATGGACGAACCAACGATTTTTGAAAAAGGAACATAATATCCTATCTAAAAAGGCAGCCTTTACGGCGGGACATACTCATCATCCTTTGGGGGAGAGGGACTACGAGAACGCGTATGCACAAACTTGTTGCTAGAGGTGTCAAGATTCACCTTAGAATGAGGTTGTGAAATTACAGGTATTGGTGCAATTATGGACGCCGCAAGTGGGGAGCGATGAAGCGGAGGAGGAGCAACCGGTTGTTTGGTGTTCGTGGAGGCCGGAGCCGTGGTACACTCTCCAACGGGTCAGTACACAGACGCCTGGGGTTTTAAGTTTTTCTTATTGGTAACCATAGTCCAGCCCTCACCAAAAAATGAATGATTTAGGGTTAGCATTTTTCTTTTTATTAACAACTGAGATTGAGGAAACCATTAATAGACATTCACAAATCATATGACGAACGGATTGGCAACAAATTTATCTTTTCTTTAAGATTACACTAATTTCTCATAGTTCTTCAAATTTTCTTTGTTCCTCCTACTTTCTTTCAAGAATCTTTTGGCAGCCTTGCACTCTTTGAATGTATAAACCTTGTGAGAGAAGTCAAGCAAATTGGAATGCATGGTAAAAGTCGAGTGGTGGGCCTTCTTATCTTCTTCAAACACGCCGACATCAAATGAGAAAGAAAAGAAAAACAGTGTGTAGGTATGACGGAGCAGATTTGTTACAAATAGTTTGGGACGAATCGACACTGTCGTTGCATTTTATTTTTTATTTTTCACATTTCGTGGGATTTTATTTTTCCTCTTTCTTTTTGGGTTGATGTTGAGCGAGACTGTGGTCAGTTCCAAGTCCACTTGACTAAGTAGAGAATATAATTCCAAACCAGTCGCATCACCAACTTTCTTTTCCACGGGGACGAAGCTTCGCAGCTGCTTACAGTCATGGAAACTGTCCGCCGTTCGTACGCGCAAACTACATTGGAGTTTTGCGGGCTTGGATCGCTCGTTCATCTATATATTATGCCCTATTTTTCTCATTCCTCGTGACTGTCATTATTGTTTCGAGTCCACTGCCATGGCGTTGAGCGACTGGGTGCAGCTTTTTGGAGGATTGGCTCTTGACGTTGCCGGCAACGAATTTGTCTCCTTACTCAAACTTATGTTCGATAACTATTACTCCGCCGTTAACATGAGGGATGTTCTGCGAGACATAATTCCCATTTTGGACGACATAGAGCTCGATTCAAGCAACCAAAACAGTGCCAACAAGATGCAAGAGTTCCGACAGAAGCTTGAAGACGCCAATCGACAAATTGCCAGCGAGTCTCCAAGAAGCTTGGGGAACTTTATAGGCCGCGTCAGGGACATGGCCAATTTGTAGGATTATGTCAACAATTTTAGTAAGAAATTTGGGTGGACAATTGTCTTGACAGAAATGAGCATCATGAGGAAGCATATTGAGGAAATCAGAGGCAGAGGGAGAGGGAGAGGGAGAGGGAAGGGGAATGGAGCTCCGAGTTTGCAAACCCTGCGATTGCCCACACATCAAGTGGGTTTGGATGCTCGAGTTAAGGAATTGAAAGATCTGTTGTTTAAAGACGATGTGAAAAAGGTAGCAATCACAGCAATGGGCGGCAGTGGCAAAACAACCTTGGCAGCTGCTCTGCTCAAAGATTCAGAGGTGAAAGGTACACAATATTACTCTTCTATTCCATTATTCCTAATATTCCTTTCTGCCCGATGCTCCATTATTGGTGTCCCTCTAATATTGGACATGTAAAAATAAATTCCATTGTCACTAGCTACACGATAAAATACAATGTTCCAGCAACGTATTATCTCCTTAAAGTACACTGGATTCTGGATTTAACTATTTTCGAAGCACAGAGAAAATCTTGGAGGTAAAAATTAGATGCTTTTATAGTATGCGATAAATGCAAATTTTTGTTCAGCTTACCTTCGGTTTAAAAATTCAGATTTATATACTCCATCACCAACTGAAATTATTTTAGTTTCAATACCAGTGGAGATGTCCCTTGTGCTGTTTGTGGATAAACCTATTTTGTAAATTTTGTTGTTTGTATTTTTTAATCAAGACATTACGTTTTTTGGGGGGGTTGTTTGCAGATCGTTTTGTAGGGGGCATCATTTTTGAAACAGTTTCACAAAACCCAACGTCCATTAAAAAGATTCTTGAGAGTATGTGGAAGAAGATTAGCAAATCCCAAAGATCCAAAAAATTTGGTGATGTTGCCGATGCACGTATCCAAATTGAAGAAATGCTCCAGGAGAAAACCCAACCAATATTGGTGGTCTTAGATGATGTCTGGTCCCAACATGACCTTGATCAGCTATTACTTGAAGCACCGGAATGCAAGACTGTTGTTACAACAAGATTCAGAATTAAATCATGTTTTTATTCTCGTTATGACTTGCATCTGCTTGACAAGGAAGATGCTCTGTCCCTCTTTTGCTTTTGGGCCTTTGGTGTAGACCATATTCCAGAAACAGAGTATGATAAGACTCTGGTCGAACAGGTATCTGCTTACAAGCACTTTAAAATATCCCTAATTTGTGTTTGTTATCTATTACAGATCTTTAGTTGATACGACAACAATCTTCCTAATCAAATATATGTCTTGACCTCGTGAATCCAGAAATGCAAAACTAAAAATGTCTACATGTGAAAATTTGAAAATAACTAAATTCAATTATAGGTAGTAGCAGAATGCAGAGGATTACCACTTGCACTCAAGGTGATCGGAAGTTATTTAAATGGTCAGCCCGAAGTAGCATGGATAAGTGCGAGGAACAAGCTTTCAGAAGCAGAAACAATATCAGATGAACATGAAGGAGGGCTTCTGCAACGCATGGAAATGAGCTTCACAGGGCTAAAGAATGATGAGCAGCGCCAATGCTTTTTGGACTTGGGATTGTTTCCGGAAGATGAGAAAATCCCTGTTGATTCTTTGTTCGATATTTGGATTCACGCTCACAACATAAAATGGTTTGATGCTTTTGATATTTTGCTTGAACTCGAAAAACGAAATTTATTGGATCTGGTAAACGATCTCAGGTGAGTACCTACTATTAGATTTTGGCAATTTGTCTAATATTAAATATCATTTGTTTTGGAATTAAGCCTCTAGAAACAATTTGATACTGAATCATTGCTTCAGTGACCCTTCTTTCAAGTGATGCTCAAGTAAATCTTATACTTAGCGATATCAATGTTTTCTCAGAAATCATCCAGGGATTACTTATGGCAGCACTAGTGAGCTATATGTAGTTCAACATGATGTGTTGAGAGACTTGGCTATTTATTTGACAGCCAAGAATGAACCTGTATACACACGCAAAATGCTCATAATGCCAAGAAAGGAAGATTGCATTCCAGAGAGCTGGAAAGATAACTCACATCAACAATTTGCTGCCGAGATTATATCCATTCATACAGGTTGACTGATTCAAATTGGTTTTGTGCATTTTCTTCAGCCATGTAACTATGCCCAATCAATTTAAATATTATTTACTATCTATTTACTCATGGTTATTCACCCACTATGGTTTTGAATTTTGTATACTTGTACAGGGTCAAGGAATGAGAACCAATGGCCTGAGATGAAGTTTCCAGAGGCCCGGGCTATTGTACTAATATTTACTGGGAATGAATATTTTCTTCCACCATTTTTGCAGACAATGGCTGAATTAAAAGTTCTCATTATAATAAACCAGGGTTCCGTTGATACTAAGCTGAAAGGCATGACAGTATTTACTTCATTAGCTCAGCTGAAGAGTGTTCGGCTTGTGAGATTGACTGTCCCTCCTCTTGAAACCTATTTTCGATCTTTAGAAAATCTGAAGAAGTTATCACTGTCTCTCCGCAAGGGTGATGATGAAAGTAATCATGGATTGGATATAGAGGTATGTTCAAATCTGTCGGGACTTGAAGAGATTAATATCGACCACTGTAGGGATATCAAGGAATTGCCTGCTACTGTTTGTAATTTAACTTCCCTGGAAAAACTGACCATCACAAACTGTCATGACCTTAACAAGTTATCTGAAGAGTTGGGGAATCTTGCAGGATCTCTTGTAACGCTGATATTGGGTTCTTGTCCAGCTCTCCAAGCATTACCGAATTCAATTTGTGAGCTTGAGAAGTTACAATTCCTTGACATTTCACATTGTGGATGCATCAAAACACTTCCACATAAATTTGGTAAGTTACAGAGTTTGAAGGAACTTGATATGAGGGAGACTTGCTTAAAAGTGAATGAAGTTCCTCCGTCAGCTAGAAAGCTGAAATCTCTGTCTCGTGTGATCTGTAACGAGGAAAATAAGAATCTGTGGGAAAGCATCAAGGTCTCCATGTCCAATCTAAAGGTGGAGATTGCAGATCATTGCTATAATTTAGAATGGCTGGAAAAATAATTTTGTTACGTTATCTGTTATGCTGTGGTCTAGTAAAAGGGCAAGGTATATTTTTAGGTCTCAGGCTAGACAGAGAGCCAGGTTTGGTGCATAAGGACTCAATCACAGGACCCCAGAATCAGCCCACCACTCTAGCAATAATATTCACTCAAGTATATGCAGTTCAACCCAACATCATCAGTCTTTATGAAATGTCAATAAATGTGACCAAAACTGAAAATGTTTTGAGGTTTTTGTATATAGTTTTTGTTAAGAGATCTTTCTCAAACTTGAAATCTACATTTTGTACAAAGAAAGATATTGTTTGTTGGAGTTATGTTCTTGTTTTCAATTAAAACTAAACGTAAAAAAAAAAATACTTCTGATAATGTAGTTACTGAAAATGAGCTGAGAATATTAAAAATAATTCGGACGAAACCATCTCTAGGTTGCATAGTAGCAACTTTAGTTATTAAATGGTAGACACAAAATATGAAAAAAAAAATCCATAGAAAAAATATGATAAATATGAAAAAATTACAATAAATTGTATATATAAAAAAATATGGTAATTTTAATAATTAAACATATAACTATACAATAGATTAAAAATTATTAAAGTGACAAAGAATTCTGGCTTAAACAACTAATATAATAAATATAACATCAGTTCCAAATCTGTTTTGGCTGATTTTCAATTATTTCCAACCGCAAATTTTGATTTTTTGTTTTTTCTATTTTTAAATTATAAAATCTCAAAAATTTCAGTGTTTGATACCGTGTATAGAGGAAATGCGAAGAAACGATAAATTTCCCCAAATCCACCTTATTTGGTAACTATGCCAGGTTGTATCAAAATGAACTTAGGTGGGCCTGCAGGGGCACCCTGTGCTTGGCAGAATTTGTCGGAGTTTTTGTTAATTATACAGGGCGGCCAATTTGGATTCTTGCAACTCATAGTAATACTAATACAAATTATAAAGTGAAGGCTTTGGCTTTGTTAAAAAGACATGTTATGTTTGTGGAGCCCATTTGCATGTTAGAATGTGGTACACCTTCTATGTGTTACACTCGGGTATTTTTACGGCGGTCCAAAACAAATTTTCATGGGTGGTTTATTAATCCATGGGTAATGGGTAACTGTTATGGGCTGTTTTTAGGCCCATGGTTTTTTCGGTCTTTTGCCCATTGTTTTGATACCCACGGTTTTTGCCCTTGGTTTTGATACCCACGGTTTTGTATCAAACTGCTTAAGCAGTTGTCTATTTATATGGTCTTATGCATATGATAGATGTACAAGTAAATGTATTGCAGATGTATTTTGAATTCGGGTGTGAATTCTGTAGAGTTTGTTGAGCATAGCTCCAAACGGATCTGGGTATTGTATTGAGAGAGTGGAGGCTTGTAATAAAATATGAGCAAGTGATTCTTGGTGGACGTAGCCCAAATTGGGTGAACCACGTTAAATCTTGTCTCTCTGTGTTGTGTTATTTATTTTGCACTTTTATTTGAGATCTGTAATATTTTCCGCATATTAGTTTCTACTGTTGCGATTTTGTAAGGGATTATTCCGCATATTTTATCTCTTATTTCCTAACAAGACACAATAGCCTGAAACAAAGATTGGTCTGATCTTGGATGGAATGTGATTCTATGATTTTGACAAAAGTAATGAAAAGAGATCGCTTTGGGATTTGTCTTGGAGGCCATAACTAAAACAGATCCAGATCCAAATCCAAATTGATGTAAAATCACACACCTGCAACTAGTAATCGAACTGTAAAATACAACTTATCATACATAGGGGAAGACATCACTTGGTGAACATGCACCAATTGCTGAGCATCTCTTAGTGATGGAGGGGTCCATTAAGTGAATGGATTTCCCTGCATAAATATAGTTGAGGGGACCCAATAAATGTATGGATTTGTTTAAATATTATATCTTCAAAATATTAATCAAAGTTGCATAATTAATACATTCTCCCACTCAAAACATGGTCGGTTAATGTGACACTTTGGGAATATGAACATATATTTAGTAGTGTTTGAGGCTTCAATTTAAGAGTCATCTTACAACATTAAAATGTCAACATCAATTTTATAAGTACTAAAGTATTTAGAACCACAAGTGCCAAGATTCATTTCTAGGGACAAACTTGTTCACATTCAGAATATTTTTACACTATTTGAGTACCATAAGTCAACCTTTATGCACATAAATGCACATCGTGTTAAGTTGTCTTGTTCAAATTAAAAACAAACTTATATTAAAAAAAAACTCGAGAAAAAAAAATATTTTCTCCAGTGTTTTGTTCATAACTGCACCTTCTTTTACCACCTTCACCTCATTAAAGTCAACATCTACATCACATTTGTATTAGATTTACCCTTTCTTTCAAACAAATAATACTATGAATTAATGCAAAATATTAACTATTTCTCCAAAATTTGAATAACCCCTATAAAATCTCATATTTTTATTTAAATGGGATCCAATCTTATATAGTGGATGAATAAGGTTATCAAGCCATTTGTTTCAACAATTGAGAGAGTTCATAACTAGTAGACAACAAAGTGACAAAGATCAAATTTGGATTTGCAAGAAGCCCATATATTTAAGAGTTTAATGACATTTACCAAAAAATGTCTGAATATGTGATTAATTTTAGAAAATAGACAAATTGTTAAATATGTGCATAATGCTTACATATGCGATGAATATGTGAATCACTTACCTTAACAACTAACAAATATGAATATAAATAAGTGTTTTGTTTTTTTATGCAACTAACTCACCATTAACTTTATATTGATTGGTTGAATATACACTGGAATTACTGAACATGCATTTGATTATATGACAATAACTTTGTCATTTTGTATTATGTATTCAAACTTTTAATGTGCACTGAAATTATAGAATAAACAGTGAATATATTTAAGTTCGTTCAGTGCATGTTCTTATATTCAATATATATTGTTCGTTGTTTCACTGCATGTTATGAAAATACAATGTTATTATTGAATAAAACATTTATATTAGCCAATATAATTTTGAGTTTAGTTACCATAACAACTAACAAATGTGATATGTTCTGAACTAATGCTATTTCAATCATGCACGTTGAACTAATGTTCTTTCAAGCATGCATGCTGAACTAATATTATTCAATGTATATTCACTTATTTCAGTGCAATTTATAATCCTCCATTCTTTGCATATACACTTATATTTTCAGGTATACTTTTCAATTTAGTTACCGTATCAACTGACAAACATGTGTTGTTCTGAATAATGTTTTTATGTATAGATTGAATATGTGAAAATACATTGATCATCTATCAACATAACAACTAAATAATATATAAATATATATAAGTGTTGTGTTTTTTTAGGTAGTCAAAATGTGAATATACCCTCAATACATAAAGTGAATACACCCACTCTAACATAAATTAACTCAACTGCTCCATGCTTACCAACTGTTATCTCTACCATAAGCATTTGAATGACTAAATATACATTGAATATACACCTATAATTATGCCATGGAAAAAAATGTATTCAAATGCAAAATTTACACACGTTTATACAATGTATATGAAGTATGTTTAATATATGTTGATGGTTTGTAGCTCAAGCTAAGCGCATTCAAAATTTTCATATGCACTGAAATAACGTAATATACACTTTATATGTCAATTGAATACACCCCATCGTAACTGAAATTGTTGAATATAAACTAAAAACGTCTCTTCCTTTTAAACTGAAATGACTAAAAATAAAATTAATATACTTACGTTCCTATGTACATGAGCACATTTCCAAGTAATACCAAAATTAGAAGCGTATATTATTTTTGTGCATGTTCTTATTTAACCTTCCAATTGCCAGGAGATCTAGTATTTCCAATCCACATTGATTTCTTTCTATGCATGTTTCTATTTTACTTTTTATCCTCCACTAAATCAACTAGAATAGTGTAGTAAATGTCATAAAAAAGGTGTTTTCATGCATGCACGTTGAACTATTACATACAAGTTTACACTAGAATGATTGAACTTACATAACATACAATGGTCTATTTTTTTCATCATCTGCTATGCATTCACACATTACATATGCACCTTTGAATATATTGTTTTTGTTTCAAATCACCAGGTTGGTCTTCAAGTGAGCTCCGATTTTAGATCCCTTTTAATCAACTCTCTATGGATTTCATGCAATGAGCACATATGCAAGTAATACCAGGATTACAAGTTTGTATTATATTTCCTTTTTGTACATATATATGAGAATTAATGAATATATATTGAATATATAGAAACAATTTTGTAATTTCAAATAGTGCATTAAATGACAAAATTATAGGTGTATAGTTAATGTATATTCAATAATTTTGGTGTCTAGGTGTATTCAATGTTCAAATCACCACAGACTCTATTTATTCAATGTATTTATAACTAATCCTCAAACTGTATATTTGGTAATTTTAGTGTGAATGAAGTATGAGTTTGTGGTGAAGTTAGCATTAAATAACCCATCAAAATATTTATACCCCTTAAAAAGTCAAAATATGACAACAAACTCGTAAATGACCCTTCTCACGTAAAAAGGTGCATACAGGCACATGTAGCGTAGAAAAAATTCCCTCTGCATCTAAAGAAAAATGCATTCAATTCACTTCACATCGCCGCTTATCACTCCACAAGCCTTCGTCATCATTCATAAATGTGCACCATTACCACATTCAATGTTTCCATTAACTATTACCCTTTGCATTTGGCAGTGTACGCTAGGAATGAGAAGATGAACAATCTCACCCCTTTCCACCCTACAACGGTGTTGAAGATCTCAAAAAACTAACCGAACTGCAGATGGAATCATGACAGATTCCTGATCTATCTCGCTCTTTATTTTGAATCACTAAGTGGGTCATGAGGTGAGCCTACTTCTAATTTAATAAAATTAAAGCTAAGATAAGGACATTATTGATAAAATAAATAATACAATAAACAAAAAAAGTCAAGCAAATAAAATACAAGTAAAAGTGATAGATATGGTTTGTAACAATTTGCCATAGGGTAAGTGCACCAAATTTGGGGGCCAAAAAGTGGACAAAAATCCGAGAACAGCCGAAACGCGTACACGTTTTTCCATAATGTGATCACGTTTTTATTTTTCTTGGATTGGTAATTACCGAGGCTAAAACACGTACGCGTTATAATGTGTTATCGCATGTATTAGTTGTAACACTTATGCATATGCGTTTCTAGTGTTATGAAAAACGTACGCATTTTGTATAGTATGGACTATATATGTGCCTATTTGGGGGCTTATACTTACTAAAATAAATGTATAAGTATATCTATTTATTTATACTTTCTTTATAATTTTATTATTTCTTATACTTTAAATTTATTTTAGTAAATATAAGAAGTTAGGGTCACTCTGCACCTGATGGAAGTGGTCCCATAGCTCCAACAGTTATAATCTAGAAGATAGTTTTTCAAAATCTAATCTGGTCAGTACTTAACTCATTTTCAGGATTTCAGTAAAGGACCTAAAACTTTCAGGGCATATATATTGTAGTCGGTCTTTGTTTTGGGAAAGCATATACTCATTTTGTAGGTTTTTTGACCTTCTAAATTGGATTTTGGCCCTACCACTACTTGAATTGGTACCAATTTTTAAATTTGGTCCATAATTCACTTTAGTGACCATGAATCAACTCTATGATGCTTTTCTACTTCTTACTAAAATGAGATCCTCACTTTGTAGATAGAGGATTGCTCCCTGAATGGGATTCCTGTCCTATGGCAAAAATGAGGTGATTGTAATGTGCCTCCTCCTTAATGTGTGATAACACTACTAGGTTTGAATAAGTTTTTATGAATATTACTAAGTTAATTGCATGAAGTAAAATCAGATGATTGCTCATTCTTAGAAACATGGTGCTCCATATAAATATGATCATCCCCCCCACCTTTTCTAGTTCTAAAATTATTCTTTCATGGAATCAAATTCACAATTAGCATACATGTTTTTGCTCATGTGTCTCTCATGGAGATAAACGATGCCTTAATACTTCACACATTATGGTCCTTGATACATTGATGACATGACTAACTTATTTTAGTTTGTTCTGAAGGGTTTTCAATTATCTACAAAATGACCAAAAATGGCCTTTTTAGGCCTTCAAAGGAAGTAATCTCTCATCAAATCTAAATGATTTGATCAATCATCTTAGACACTATTCCCTACACACTCAAACGCACTTGAATAATTTTATTGGGACTTTCCTTTCAGGGTTTAGGACTTAGGGCTCAGGTTTAGGTTTTATGACTCAGAGTTTAGGGTTTAGGGTTCATGGTTCATATTTTAGGGTTTAGGGTTTAGAGCTTAGGGTTTAGGGTTCATGGTTTAGGTTTTATGGTTTAGGGTTTATATTTTAGGGTTTATGGCTCAAGGTTAAGGGTTGAGGGTTTAAGATTTAAGGTTGAGGGTTTAGGGCTCAAGGTTCAAGGTTTAGGGTTTAGAGTTGAGGGTTTAGGGTTTAGGGTTTAGGGTTTATTGTTTAGGATTTATGGTTGAGGGTTCATGTTTCAGGGTTCAATGTTTAGGGTTTGAGCTTAGGCTTAGGGCTTAGGTCTCAAGGTTCAAGTCTTAGGGTTTAGGGTTTAGGGCTCAAGGTTTAGGGTTTAGGGTTTAGGGTTTGAGGCTTGGGTTTTAAGGTTTATGGTTTAGGTTTTAGGGTTTAGGGTTTAGGGCTCAAGGTTTTAGGGTTTAGGGTTTAGGATTTAGCTAATTTATGGTTTAGGGTTTAGGGTTTAGGGTTTAGGGATCAAGGTTTAAGGTTTAAAGGTTGGGGTTTAGGGTTTAGGGTTTACAAGGCTTAGGGTTTATGGTTTAGGAGTTAGGGTTTAGGGCCCAAGGTTTAAGGCTTAAGGTTTAGGCTCACCCATTCACTCACTGTAATGTTCTATGTCTTACCCATTCTTATAAGTATTGACAGAGAGTATTCAACTAAAAATGGTTCATCTACTTTGTAGGTAAAACATTCAAAGGGATTCATCACAATTTAATGTCTTTCATCTACTGATATTTTGAAGGAGGGAAATTCTAGATATCCAAGAAAAATTCGGTACAATTAAATGTTACCCAATACATCTGTCTTCTTTTTCCCATCACATGGGAACTATTTCACTCACTGTAATGTTTTGTGTCTTACCCATTCTTATTAGTATTAACACAAAGTATTCAACTAAAAAGGGTTCATCTGCTTCATAGGCATAAAAGAGAGTAATCACAATTTGGTGTCTTTCATCTGTTGATATTTTGAAGGAGGGAAATGTTAGATATCCATGAACAATTTGGTACAAAGAAATTTTTTTATGCTCTTTTGAATAATTATTTCAGTTACAAGCTATCATGAATGAATGTTTCATTTGAATAATAAATATTGATATGTCAAGTGCTTGTGTAAGCTAGAAATTTCAGAGGATTTTTGAGGTTCAAGTTTATTTTCCAAGATGCATTACTCCAATGTTTGAAAATGTTTCTCCAGATGCAATGACATTCTGATTCAGACACTCAATGATTCCTGAATTTCTAATCCTGCCACAAGCCCCAGTAGTTCTATATCCTTGGGTATAAAGAGACACCGTTACTTAGATTCCATTTATAATGATAGAGATATTTTTAAATTCATGTTATGGCCTCTAAATATGTATGAATTTCAAGTTGTTTGGAAATCACATCACACCCTTCACCAGGATTGATGACTACCCCTATCTTTTTGAAGGAATTTTTGAAAGCATCCATGGGTTTATCATATAAGGAATTATCAATGAATGGAAGGTCACTAATTCATAGGCCAATTGACTCCCATTCAAAACTAAACAAGAAATATTTACTAGGGGATTGATAACTCCTTTGTGTTCTTAGCCATTCCCCAGTTGTTATGCTTATTTTGAACACTTCATGAAGTTCTGTCAAATTTACTATCCATTCCAGTAATAGAAGAGCTTTCTCTTTCTCTAGAGGAGAGGATACTGTAGGTAATTCGGTTCTGATCCTACACCTCCGCGTTGGTATACTATATGTGATTCTCCCATTTCCTTTGAGATTAATTTTTGTGTTGCGATGGTTATTTTTTCCAGCTTCCAATGGGTCATCCTGGCTTGCATAATACCATACATGGAAATATGAGAAATGTGAAATTTGTTTCAGAGTGTAAAGAAATTGACATTCAAGAACACAAGTATATGTGGGGAGAAACAGGTTTGGCAGAGATGTGTAATATGCATTGCAAGGCACAAGTTAGATGTCATATCCATTTAGTTTCTTGTCCCACCTCTCATAAACAAGGTAGTTGTACAAGAAGACTCAATGATGGTTCTAGGCACAAGACTAGGAAATAAGGTCCTAATATTGATATTCAAAAATATGAACTCACTCATAAGACCTACTGGAAATATATGAGGTTTAAAGGTTAGAGATTAGGGATCTGGATTTAGTGTTTAGGGTTTAGGGTTCATGACACATGGTTCAAGGTTTAGGGTTTAGGGTTTAGGGTTCAAGATTTAGTGTTCACAGTTTAGGGTTTATTATTTAAGTTTTAGGGTTTAGGGTTTATAGTTTAGAGTTTAAGTCTAAGGGTTAATGGTTGAGGGTCAAGGGTTTAGGTAGTAGAGTTCAGAGTTTAGGATTTAGTGTTTAGGGTTCAGGATTTAGGGTTTAAGATTAAGGGTGTGGGGTTTAGGGTTTAACATTTAGGGCTCATAGTTCAGGGTTTAGGGTTTAGGGTTTAGGGTTTAGGGTTTAGGGCTTTTGTTTTTAGGGTTTAAGGTTTAGGGCTCAGTGGTTTAAGGTTTAGGGCTTAGGGATTATGGTACATGGTTTAGGGTTTAGGGCTCATGGATCATGGTGTAGGGTTCAAGGCTTAAGGTTTAGGGTTTAGGGTTTAGGGCTTAGGGTTTAGGGCTAAGGGTTTAGGGTTTATGGCTCAGAGTTAGGGTTCAAGAGTTACAAGTTTGAGGTTAGAGCTCAAGGCTCTAGATTTAGGGTTTAAGGCTCAGCTCAGGTTTAAAGTTTAGGGTTTAGGGTTTAGGATCAAGCTATAGGGTTCAATTCTTAGGGTTGAAGGATTTAGGGTTTAGGGATTATGGTTTACAGGTTCATGGTTTAGGGTTTATGGATCAAGGTTCAAGGTTTAAAGTTACGGGTTTAAGGTTTAGGGGTTAGAGCTCAGGGCTTTGGATTTAATGTTTAGGGTTTAGGGCTTAAGGCTCAGGGTTTAGGGTTTAGGGTTTAGGGTTTAGGGTTTAGGATTTAGTGTTCAGGGTTGAGGGTTTATTATTTTGGTTTTAGGGTTTAGGGTTTAGGTCTTAGGGTTAATGGTTGAGGGTTAAGGGTTTAGGTCATAGAGTTTAGGATTTAGGGTTTAGTTTTTAGGATTTAGGGCTTAGGGTTTAGGGTTTAGGATTCATTGTTTAGGATTCAATGTTTAGGTTTAGGGTTTAGGGATTAGGGTTTAGGGTTTAGGATTTAGTTTTTAGGGTTTAAGGTTTAGCATTTAGGGATCATGGTTCATGGTTTAGGGTTCAGGGTTTAGGGCTTAAGGCTCAGGGTTTAGGGTTTAGGGCTCACGGGTAAGGGTTGAATGTTTAATGTTTAGGGTTTAGGGATTATGGTTTAGGGTTTAAGGATCATGGTTTAGGGTTTAGGGTTTAAGCTTTGGGGCCTCGGGTTTAGGGTTTAGGTTTAGAAACTAGGGTTTTGATTGTAGAATTTAAACACTAAAAGCTTTAGGATGAATGCTGAAATCTTGAAAATGACCTATGTACTGACCATATTATACTATAAAAAACTATCTCCTAAATCATGACTAATGGAGCTATGAGACTAGTTCCATAAGGTGCATAGTGACCCTAATTTATTATATTTACTAAAATAAATTTAAAGTATAACAAATAGTAAAATACAAATAATAATAAATGGAAAACTTATACTTTTATAATTTTAATAATATTTAAACATTTATTTTTGTAAATAGAAGCATGCCAAAAGCACATATAATGTTCATACTATGACAGAACGTGTACACATTATAGTGTGTACACGTTATGTTTTTCACTTTTTCCAAGCCATGCCTCAAGGCTTTGGATCCGGTTTGGATCCCCAAGCCTGAGACATGGACCTATACAAACACACCAAACAACATGTTTCTGTAAAGGAAAATGCAAAAATTCCACTTCCACCATGATAAATCAACATAAAATGATCGATTCGTTTAAAAAAATTATACCACGACGTAGAGAAAAGTTTCTTCTTTCTAAAAATATAAATTTTCAAATTTTCTGACTAATATAAGGTTTCCATATTATTTATTTTCTAATTATTCTCTTTTTAGATATTTTTTGAAGTTTAAATATGCCTATATTTCATCATGTATCTTTTTTTTGGCTCATCAAAATTGAAAAAAAAAATACTAGCACAAACTAGGTCTAATTTTATAGATATTAAAAAAAATCTAATTTTCGATATTTTTTGAGGTAGTTAAGGTGGGGGGCACAATTGGAGCTCCGTTATTTTTCAAAACTTTAAATTTCTGCACTAGAAAATCATAAAAAATAAATACTTAATAAAAAAATCTATAAAAAACTCTAGCACAAACTAGATACTCCTAGCTATCTTTCTATAAAAGTGTTTTCAAAAATACTAAATGGTGCTAAAAAATGGTGAGGGGCACAAAAGTCACTTTGTTATGTTTTTAACAAAAACAGGAGCCCCTGTTGGTATTTTAGTTATTTGACCCACTTAAACTTATCCATTTTCAATAAAATTTAGTAGCTTAGAAACTAGACTCAAAATGTTACGATTCATGTTTATACAACATCTTCCAATTTCAAGTGTAACTATTTCAAAAAACTCATACAAGTTGAATTTTTTTATTTTTCAGAAAAATGCGTCCACTTACGACCCCCTTTTGGCCCCCCAACTTGGTGCACTTATCCCACAGTAGGTCTGGACTGTTTCTGAGTAGGTGAAATATTTAAACAAGTGTATTATGGGTTGTGCAAGCTCTAATTCTGAAATTGATATGTTAATATCTCATAGATTGGAGCACACGGGAGAGGACACGACTGCCTACATGTTGGCGTTTGTTTTGGGCGCTAGTTTATTCTAGATAAATTAATATTTGGTTCTTTCTATGTCACATATTTTCATTTTTAGCTCAATGTAGGTTGCACCAAATTCATTGTACCTTTTCTCTGTTGCACTTGTACATGTAAAAAAAACCCTAGCTAACTACACAAGACTCAAGCGCACATTAGAATGAATAAAAAACAAGAGGGAGAGTCAGATAGACCTTAACAGTCACCCGAATGTGATCTCATTTCTGAGAGTTGCACTACATTTCAGACTCAATGTAATTCTTGTGGTGTGTGATTGAAATTTTGTCCCTTGAGCTAGGTTTCCATAGTGTTAGTCACATAAAGAATAACGGGCTCAACTACTTTGTCCCAATGGAAGAATGCATGATATGGAATGCAAAATAGTCTCCCCTTATGCAGTGAATTATGCATCCCAATATGCAGTCCCTTATGTTGCTCTTATGTATGTGGTAGATATAGAATTGATAACCCAATATCCCCTTAAAATAGTTAGTAGGTTGTGTTTATATATGAGTTATTTGTTTTAATTTCAGCACATTATGACACTAAAAGCCGACCTAGGTCATGTTTTCCATATTTCGCCCCCTTGGAAAAGTATTGGATCAGCCATGACCTCGCACAGAAAGAACCAGAGAAAACACGTTTTAATCTTGCTAACAGGTCACAGAAGGACTCAACAATGGAGTGGCAGGGCCTAGGAAAGACTAAACAACCCTATGCAAGAAGAAAGAGAAGAAACATCTTTGTCGAACGAATCCGTGTCTTAAATCTATTTAATAGGTTACAGGTGGGCTCAGAAATAGAATATCATGATTAGAGAAAGAGGAGCAGTGCCACAGAGAAGCCAAGAGCAAGAAAGATAAGAAATGGCAAGGATCCGAAGTCTTCAGGCTCAAAACTATTTAGAACGAGTCCAAAAATTGATTAAATATGGAGGAGACAACGGACGCTGCCAAGTATCAAAACGGTGCACCTCCAAAGGTTAAATCCCAAAAGGGAGGCTCAAACAAGTGCTAGCCCTCCATGTGTCCTAGACCCAAAACATAGGTAGAATCAAAGCTAAAAGTCAAAGGCGGATAGGACGGGCCTCAAAACAGGATAAGTATAAAAGTGGTCACGGAAGAAGCGACGTGTCGACTCTGCGCATCTCCAAGGGAAAAGCGGAGACTCAAAAAAATGCCAGCTCGCCACGTAGCCCAATGTCCAAAAAGGTAAGAGGGGCCGTTGAAAAGTCCAAAGACATGCAGAGGCTTCCAAGTGTCAACTCGATGCTCCTTCAAAGGAAAATCTTGATGTAAGTTTTAAGCGAGAGCGGAGCCTCCACGCGTCCCGTTTCAAAAGGGGATAGGGTCAGGTTGAATAGTCAAACACTGAGACAAACCGACGGAGAGTGCTAAGTGTCCAAACGGCACTAGTTCAAGAGAAATATTTAAATGGGGTTTCCAAGCAAGTTCCAGGCCGCTGCGTGTCCCTGGTCAAATATATGACCCCGCCGAGCAAAGGACTTAGGTAAAAAATATAAGGAAATCGAGCAGGCCACGGAAGAAGCCAAGTGTTAACACCACACCACTCCAAAAGAAAAATGTAGAGGCCACCCTCAGACATGTGCCAACCCTCTACATGTCCAGCTTAAAAAGGGGACCCGTTTTTCAAACTAGTTTTCCCACCCTTTCATACGGACCTGATACAAACTTTGAAGGGGCATATCTTTCGACTTAGGGCTCAAAATATTATAAATTTGCTACCGTTAGAAAGATCTCAACCTCGTCTACGCCATGGAGATCTGAGACTTTAAGTTTGGGGAGGTTAGGTGGGATAAAAATGGAGAAACATCTTTAAGGCCATCAATGTAGGATCTATTTTACCCCAATAACCAGATTGAATTTGATTTGCTCCGTCGTTTCCTCGTCCTTCGAGGCATCGAATATGCTACGCCCTTAACCTATTGCTTGTATTAGGATATGAGTAGCTAACTTGTGGCTTACCATATCATTTTATTATATCATTTATACTTTCTAATGCTTAATAGGTCGGCCTTGGTGATGGTCATATCATATGAATAGTATATATAGGGGATTATAGGTAGTATTTCATTATCATTTGAGCATTTGAGTCTTATTATATGGTTTGGAGGTTGCCCCCTCGAAGTGGCGAAGCTATTCTAATTGCATATTGAGATCATTATTTTGAAATATTGTGTTATTTGGTGCTCTATTGTTGCTCTTAATCTGAATTATACAACTAATTTCATTACAAGTGGTATCAGAGCTGCGATCTGGGCCGAAATTAGGGCAAAAACCCTATTTTTTTTGTTTCAGCCACATATTACGAACCAGAACGAATTGGTGGGAGATATTTTAATCAGAGTTGGAAAGAATTTCAAGTAAGGTTCCCTAAAAATTTTAGAATTTTTAAATTTATTTTACAAAATTTATTACAAATTTATGGTTTTTCATAAAATCTCTCCCTAGGGTGCAAATTGTGGAAAATTTTCAAGTTCTTTACATTTTCAGAAAGCTCTCAAAAAAATAGTATTAGTATTTTCTCTGTGTTTTTTCTTGTTCGGCCGAAATTGTATCAAAACCATAAACCCTAAGGTTTGACATCATGGCGGGGCCTTCCACAAGAGCAAAAAAAGAATCCGGTTACTCCGGGTAAAACCCCAGATAAAGATGGGGTAGTGATTGAAGAGATGAAGTTAGAAGGGGTAAATATAGATTCCTCAGCACTAGAGTTTACCTCATTTGATCATAAGGTGAGCCAACTTGAGTATGAGTTGCAAAATGTACAATCTGAGATGGCCTCTAAAGGAGACATATCCCAAATCAATCATCGGTTGGATGACATCATGCAACCTGTAAAGGGTAACCGGTATGGCCCAAATCCAACCAATATCAACCAAGGAGGACCTTCAATTCAAAATCATGGACAAACTAACCATATTGGATCACTTTTCCAGTCCCATCAGAATCAAACTTATTCGCAACCACAAAACATGATGCCGAAAGTGGATATGTGCAAATTTGATGGTAAGGATCCCCTAAATTGGATAAATCAAATGGAGAACTTATTTGAGTTACATCAAACACCATCAGGACAAAAAGTGACATTGGCATCCCTATATCTTGAACCCAACCAATTTGTTTGGTATCGTTGGTTATGTGCTCAGAGGTAGAAGAATGGTCTAGGTGTCACTTGAACAGTTTTTACCGAGGAATTGCAATTGCACTATAGTTCTAGTGTTTTAGAGAACTAATTTAGTCAATTAGCAAAGTTACGGCAAACAAGATCAGTCAAAGATTATGTGCATCAATTCTAAAACCTATCCTTAAGGGTGGAGAATATTCCAGAAGTGAATCTGAATGACTTGTTTCTTGGGGGTCTTAAGGACCACATCGAGCATGAGGTACGTATGTTTAATCCAATCAAGCTTTCTAATTCTATTATCATGGCATGTCGTGTAGAGGAAAAAATTCTTTATAGTAGGAGGCCATCTTTCATTAACACCAGAGACCGTAATATCTCTTCCCCTTCATTTTCTAGGCCAATTAGACTGACTCCTCAACAAATGGAAGAAAAGAGAGCAAAAGGATTATGTTTTAACTGTGATAGACAATATGGACCGGGACATAAATGTGCTGAGAAGAAGTTGTTCTATATTGACGGAGGTAATGAGGATGATGAGGAAGCTGAAATTATAGGAGAGGCTGAGGAACTAGTAGAAGATGAAGTAGAGGATCACCAACCTACAATTTCTTGCCATGCATTGTCAGGTATTAGTACTCCTCAAACACTCAAGGTTATTGGCTATCTCAAAAAAAAAAGGTGACGGTGTTGATTGACTTGATGAGTACTCATAACTTCATAAATTGTTTTATTTACCCAGCTCCAGAAATGCAAGTTATGATTGCGGATGGTGGGACAGTCAAGTGCATAGGAAAGTGCCATAGTAACAAGATTTCCATGGGAAACTACTTGTTAGACACACCTATGTTTTCTATTTCTATGGGAGGGGCAGATATTGTTTTGGGGGTCCAATGGCTCACAACCTTAGGTACTATAGAGATAAATTTCCAAGAATTGTTCATGCGATTTCATTCAGATGGAAGGACAATACAATTGAATGGGATGGTAGCTAAGTCTCCACAGATTATTAGCTCTCATCAGATGCAGAAGGTTCTCAGAAAAGGAGTGGATGGCTTTATAGCAAAGCTATTTTCCATAGAAGTAAAAAATACAGAGTCTTTAATGCCACCCGATCTTTGGAAGATTGTGGATGCTCACTCATCTATTTTTGATGCAATTCCAAAGGGACTACCACTAGTTAGGGATCATGATCATGCCATTCAGTTGATTCCAGGGAGCCAAACACCTAACATCAGACCATACAGATACCCATATTCCTAGAAAAGTGAGATTGAGAAAATGGTGGAGGAAATGTTGAAGGTAGGTATCATCAGGCATAGCCAGAGTGCATATTCTTCACCAGTGGTCATGGTACGTAAGAAGGATGAAACATGGAGGATGTGTCCAGATTACCGAGAACTCAACAAGTACACCATAAAAGATAAGTTTCCTATTCCAGTAATTGATGATTTACTTGATGAATTGCACGGTGTTGTTTATTTCACAAAATTAGATCTTCGTTCGGGGTACCATCAAATTAGGATACAAGAGGAAGATGTTCATAAAATGGCTTTCAGGACTCATGAGGGCCATTATGAGTTTTTGGTAATGCCTTTTGGTCTTACAAATGCACCCTCAACCTTTCAAAGCTTGATGAACACTATTTTTAGGCCGTTTTTAAGGAAATTTGTATTAGTTTTCTTTGATGACATATTGATTTACAGTAAGACATGGGAAGAACACTTACAACATGTAAATAACATGTTGGAAGTTTTGGAGAAACATACTCTATATGCAAAGCCATCCAAATGTTCTTTTGGTGTACAAGAGGTAGAGTACTTGGGTCATATTGTATCCCATGAAGGTGTCAAAGTTGATCCTCAGAGGATCAAAGCTATGGTGGAATGGCCAAGGCCCAAAAATCTTCGTGGGTTCCTAGGACTAATAGGGTACTACAGAAGATTTGTGCGGGGATATGGTAGAATAAAAACCCCACTCACTGCATTGCTAAAGAAGGATGCCTCCCATTGGACAGACGTAGCCACTAAATCCTTTGAGCAGCTAAAGGAAGCCATGTACAGCACCCTAGTTTTGGCTACTCCTAACTTCTCAAAAACCTTCATTGTTGAATGTGACGCTTTAGAATCAGAATTGGGAGCAGTTGTAATGTAGGAAGGAAGACCAATTGCATTTGAGAGTCACCAATTCAAAGGAAAATATCTTCTCAAACCTGTCTATGAGAAAGAAATGATGGCTATTCTTCATGCAGTCAAGCAATGGAGGCCCTATCTCATGGGTAGACACTTCAAGGTAAAAAATTATCATGATAGTCTCAAATACTTTTTGGAGCAAAGGTTATCATCTGAGGAACAACAAAAGTGGGTAACAAAAATGTTGGGTTATGATTTTGAAATCATATACAAAAAGGGTAAGGAAAATGTAGTAGCTGATGCATTGTCTAGAAGGGATACATCCGCAGATGCCTTACTATGTGGAATGTCCATGTTGACAACTGATTGTGTGGATGAAGCAAGATTGGAATGGAATCAAGATAAGGATACACAATCTCTAATATAGAATATCAAGCAAGGATCTATGACATCTAACAAATTTGAGTGGAAAGGTAATGCTCTATGGTACAAGGATAGGTTATACTTGAGTAAAGATTCTGAGTTGAAGCATAAGATTCTTGCATAGCTACATGCCTCACCTGTTGGAGGAAACTCTGGGTTTTTGAAGACATATCATAGAATAAAAAGAGAATTATTTTGGGAAGCACTCAAGGGGGATGTACAAAATTTTGTATCAGAGTGTTTAGTGTGACAACAGAACAAAGGGGAAACAATCAGGACACCAAGTTTGTTGCAACCCTTACCAATTCCTAGCCAGAGATGGGAGGAGGTCTCCATGGATTTCATCATTGGATTGCCTTATTCAGAGGGTAAGAATGTTATTTTCATGATTGTGGATAGGCTCACAAAATATGCCCATTTTTGTGCCCTATCACATCCATTTGCAGCCAGTACAGTTGCAGCTATTTTTTTGGAGACAGTTCAAAGGCTATATGGAACCCCAAAGATAATTGTAAGTGATCGTGATCCTATTTTCACAAGTAATTTTTGGACGGAATTATTTTCATGTTTGGGTACTCAGCTAGCTCACAGTTCATCTTATCATCCTAAAACTGATGGGAAAACAGAAGTGGTCAACAAATTCTTAGAGGGGTATCTACGTTGTTTTGTATCAGATAAGTAGGAAAAGGTGGATTAAATGGATACCACTTGCAGAATGGTGGTATAACACATCTTTTCATACCTTTTCTCAAATGACCCCCATTTTTAGCATTATATGGTTACCATCCACCTTCTATTACTTCCTCCTTGAGGGTGCAAACTAAGGTTAGAGATGTTGAGGAACACATTTAACATCAAAAATAGGTTTTGGCTAGTTTGAAGGAGAATTTAGCATTAGCAAAAAACAAGATGAAACAACAAGCAAATCAACACCATAGTGAAAGAAATTTTGAAATTAGTGACTGGGTTTTTGTACATCTCCAACCTTACAAATAGATGTCCCTAAAGCAACAGAAAAAGGACAACAAACTTTCTCCTAAATATTATGGCACTTATCTAGTTCTATAGAAAATTGGCAGTGTTGCTTATAAACTAGAGTAGCCTCCATCTTCACACATACACCCAATATTCCATGTTTCATGCTTGAAGAAGGTTATTGGACATAAATTTGAAGCCTAGACAGAGTTACCATAACTTGACGAGGAAGGAAGAATAATTTTGGAGCCAGAGAAGATTCTGCAAACACGTACTAAGAGGATGAGAACAAGAGACATTAAGGAATATCTGATCAAGTGGAAGAATATGAGCATAGAAGATGCAACCTAGGAGGATGAAGGTTTTCTACAGCAACATCCAGGATTATTCAATGTTGAGGAAAATGTTGGTTTGAAGGGGAAGGGCATGCTACGCCCTTAACCTATTGCATGTATTAGGATATGAGTATCTGACTTGTGGTTTACCATATCATTTTATTATATCATTTATACTTTCTCATGCTTAATAGGTCAGGATTGGTGATGGCCATAGCATACGAATAGTATATATAGGGGATTGTAGGTAGTAGTTCATTATCATTTGAGCATTTGAGTCTAATTATATGGTTTGGAGGTTGCCCCCTCGAAGTGGCGAAGCTATTATAATTGCATATTGAGATCATTATTCTGAAATATTATGTTATTTGGTGTTCTATTGTTGCTCATAATCTAAATTATACAAGTAATTTCATTACACACTCTCTGAATCAATTGTGGAATATGAGGGAACTATCTTGTGTTTTCCTCGTAGAAGTCTCCAGACAAGGTCATGGAGGTGCATGACAAAACACATGAATATGAAAAATACATGAATTGTGAGAACTCGTTGCGACTAGGTTGACTTTGCAACAACTCATAAGAACTTTCTGTTTCGATGTTCAAGGCTGTTAACTATGTGATGATAACGGGTGGAAGCGGGGTGGTATGGAAAACAAGATATCTAAGGCATTGGTCAATGTTTGCCAATTGCGGTGCTATTTGGTTGTGGTACCGTTGGATCAGAAATGTAATCTCTTGGTTGTCGAGGGCATTAAATGCTCATGTGGGATGTGTAAACTACTAAAGCGAAGAAACAATCTTGTAAATAAAACTGCAAGAGGGAAAGGTTAATCCTAAGCCAACTAGGGATACATGGGGAGATATGTTAATTTCGTTCTAATTAACTCTATTTTCCTAATTTAAAAAATGGAAACAAACAAATTTAAAACAACTGAATTCAATTACTTTCCTCAAATTTAATTAAATCTACATGTTGTCAGTAACTAATTAACGAATGAAAGCTAACTAATTAAATAAAGGAAACAACTAATCTATTTGTTTTTGTTATTTTTCCAATGATTTTGAATAAAATGAAATAAAGCAAGCAAATAATTAATTAACCTAATGTTTTTGTATTTTTGGATGCTTACTGGAAAACAAAAGAAATACCCATAGAAAAATTAAATTTCTTCTAATTAATTAAAATTGCTTCTACACTAAGACTAACATAGCTAAACAAGTAAACAAATGGATGTGGCTATTCACTTGTGCATAGTGGATCTAATCTATTCTAATTAAATAGAAAATTTTCAATTTGTACTTGAGGATATACAACTTCCTCTGTTATTTCCTCAGAGTCTTAGGAAGAATGAAAAATATTTTTAGAATCTATTCTTCCCTTGAAACTTCCTCGGTAGAAACAACAGGATTTATGGAAGCTTAAAAAAATGATGGGAAATTACAACTAACATTAAATAGATGTAGAAGCTTAGTCTAGAAAAACTTCCCATGCGAACCCATAGGGATAGGAAGGGAAACAAATTTCAATAGAAGCTTTGTGCAAATAAAAGAAAGCTACAATATTTGTATTTATTTTAATTAATATACTCTAATAGATTATGGAATAAATATAAAGAAATCTTCAAGAATCCAAATGCATCCCCAACCTGGAATGTAGAACTGTGACAGTTCCAGTGCTGGCTTTGATCTTTTGTCCCCTCAACTTGTTTTCTAATTTGGTGTTCAAATGAGTCGAGGGAACTATGCTAGTTTGTGTGGAAGAAATGTTGGAGCTGTAATGGCTTGAGAGCCATCCGGTAGCAACACAAACAAGAGAATAAAAAGGAAAGAGAACTGAGCTTGTTTGTGTATTTCTTGGCAGGATTACATGCAACATAACAATGCAATTCAAAACAATAATATCCAACCAATGCTTCAGGTAGAATCTTGGCTCTTATAGAAAAATGGAGTGAAAATGGTCTAAGCCATTTGGTAGGAAAGGGAAGCCACATCACTCAAAGAAGGGGGAATTTAACTCATAATTAACAACAAAAAGAAAAGGAGAAGTTGGTATGCATCAAACAAGTTAAAGAACAATAAATTTGGTCAAGAAACGTGTGCTAAAATGAGAGTGAATAAGTTGACACATGTTTATAACATGCCAAAAGAGTCTCGATTAAATGTGCATGGGACTGCCGGTCTGTGCAGAATGATGGTTGTGCGATCTCTAGGGTGGTTACGCAACTTCTGATGAGGGAAGACAGGCAGTTATGTAACTGCTAGGGAGACACCATGACTTAAAGTCAAAAGCTAAGGAAAAAGGCAGCAAAATGATAAAGGAAAATAGGAAAAGCATGGAAATGGAAAAGGGAAGCATTCTAGGTTACAAATATACACTACAAACGAGAAATTAGACTCGAACACCAATGGGAAATATGTTAATCGTCATTAGGGATTTTGAACCATTCTGACAATGTAGCACGTCCAAAACTGGGTGCATACAGTGTCATATACGACATTATAAATCACATCGTAGTAGTTATTACAACTCACCTCCATGTTCTTCCTATAGTTATGCATTTACATATTGCTAAATACCTTGAGGACTATATGAATGTCTTGTGGCGACCAACTGAGGACTCCCTGAAATTGTTGGACTGCACACATGACATCAAGCAAGTAAGACATTATATAAAAATTGTCCCTCTTCTCTGGCTTCCTAACACTCACAAGATTGTTGTAGAGGTTAAAAGATAGAACTCCAACTATATCAGGTATCTTTTCATCATCAATGATCATGTCTATTAGGGGTACCCATGTCTAATTCACATGCACAATATCTAATGCTCCAAATGGTTTATTCATTAGGGCCATTTCCACTCTCACTATATGTTTGAAAGATCTTATATTCATATTCTCTATTGAGAATTTGAACTTGAAACTAGTTAGGTCCTTTGTGCAATCTTTACGCACAGTCTTAAGGTTATTGCTCTCTCCCCATTGTTCCAATTTTCTTGATTAAACTGAATACTATATCTAGGGAGATGGTAACAAACAACAATAACCTTTTCAGTTTCCTCCTTTAGATTTTATAATTCCTTCAACACAACTTACATCATCAACAAAAATATCCTAAAGCAATTTGATACAATGCATTACCTCTAGTTTTCCAGCTAAAATATACAGCCCACTCTGTCTAATGACCATTAGATCAACCATGAACTGTGCTTCATCCTGGTCTACATCGTCATCATCATATATCAAACTAGCTCCTTCTACCTTCATTTTCAAGGCTGTAAAATGCTTGAAATCGATGACTTGTTTGTCAAAAATGTTATCTCTAAAGAGTTGGTCCGATTAGAATATGTGTAGGTAAGCCTCCATTGACAATAAAATTTAAAATAACTGAGCAAATAAAGGCATGCAAAGCTCTCAATAAAAAAAATACGATGTTTTACCTTGTGATCACTTGAATTTAGACTTTGAAAGCTCAATTATAGGCTATAGCTCAAATACCAAGCGCTTGAGCATGAATTACTTTCAATATTTGTGTAAATATTGCTAATTTGTGCTAAAATGGTGGTATACATTTGCAACATTGATGTCTAGTCTGTTATTTAATAATTTATACATTTTGCATTTATTAAAGATTTGCATCTATTTTTTTGTCTTTTCTCCTCTTAGTATAGTTAGTTCCATGTGGCGAGTTTTGACAGCTTTGTATGTTGTTTTTCTATGTAAGAACCATGTCAGAGTGTGAAACAAGAGCTAGTAAGAAGGTTACACATACGTATGGTTTTAACAAATAATTTTCTATTAAATGATCTTTATGTCATGTACACTTCACTGTGAAGTGTGAACCAATAAAAACACCACGTGCATACAGATTTCTCAGTGAGATTGAGTGTCAGATTCTACATATCCTCTAATTTTCATCCTGAAGCGTAAACCAATAAGAAATCTCCACACTTATACCATTTTCCCAATGTTAATTTTTTGGTGGGTCCTGTCAGTTATTGTGAAGTGTGAGCCAATAAGAAATCTCCAAGTCCAACTTCCAAGTTCCACTGGTAGTGGTGAGTTGGGATTTCCACTAGAGAGAAAATTTGTTAGAGGGTATTCACCAAACTAGTTTTAGGAGATTCGCCATTTGATCTCCACCTATTTCCTTCAAAAATATTTTAGCCATTTTTTCCAAAACAACGAAATTGGCTGATTTTAGGGACATTATCCAAAACTAACAAATTTGGTAACAGGGACCATATTCTCCATGATTTCTATAACTTTTTTTTCAGGTGGGTTCCTTAGCATTTTCCCAATGAATCTCTTCAACCTTTAATATTTTGTAATTAACTTTTAGAATACACCTCGAAACACATCTTGCAAGTTTTGATTATTGTCTCCTTAGAGAAGTCAAGAAAATCAAATTGTTTCCTAAACCCTATGGAGGGTTTTTCTTAGGCTCGAGAGATGATATACTAAAATAATAATAATAATAAGAGTGTAATTTCAAGGCTTATACCTCTATGCAAACACTTGAATCATCTTTACAAATGTGCTAATCTTGGCACTGAAGCTTGAATATTCAAATAACTTCAAAATTGATAGAAAGTCTCCCTTCTCTACCTGTAAGAATAGGGAACCCTCAACTTATGAAATTCCGAGGCTCAGTAGAATCTATTTTCCACTCTAAAATTTTTCTTAAGGCTACTTTGATCCTAAGCACATCACCTAAAACTTCTAAACTTCTCTCACTCATACGTTATACTGTAACTCATTTCCATTAACATCTTGAATTCAAAGTTTTTTGTGTACAATCACAGACCTAAGAGAAATAATCACTCAATCAATAACAAAACTTATCAGGTACATACATGCAATAGATTACAACACAATCATAGTTTCCTTATCACTAATACAAGCCTTTATCAGAGAATTTCACAACTGCTATCTATGTGATGAGCCATAATCACAAATATGTAATGTCACTATTATACCATTAATTGTACACCAAAACCCTCATATTCTTGGAGCTTCAACTTCTCATTACAAAGGATAATTCAAATGATGACAATACAATGAAAAAGTGAGGCTTAAGTTGGCCTTAAAAAAATTTCATAACTAACTCTTAACTCAACAATCCTTCTCATTACATTTTTAGTCCCTTTATTAGTTCATTAAGAACTAGTCTAATATAGTAATCTAGGACCCTAAGCCTAGTTCACAAAAATGGATTCTCTAAGACTCCCAATGCTCAATAAGGCTCATTAAAATCTTTTCATATAATAATTATGCTCCAAGATTGCAATAATATATCCTAAACAAGCCAAAATTTCCCCTAAGATACAAATTTGTAATTTGGAGGGAAACTAAAATTTTTAAATTCATGAAGGTCTTGAACCAATATAACTTTCCTAATAGACATTTTATGACCTCAAGACCTATGAACTCTCTTAACAAGCCAAAATTGATAATATACCTCATATTTACATATTGAGAGTTGATGCTCCTGCATCATACTTCCAGGGAAGGCAAAAGTTTCCCTATACTGTATGCTAGTTCTTCTTCTTCTTTCTCTGCTTCCAATTGTAGATGATCCTCTAAAAGAGTGCCTTGGCTATGTACCATCCTTGCTCTATCCTTCTCATCCATCCTTGGTGTTTCATAAATTGATTCTCTATTTTAATATTCACATTTTTAATCATGAGTGTGTTTCCAAGACTGCATTCTTCATGTTTCACTGGATATTTGAGTATATATGCTTGCTTGTGATATTCACATGCTGCCACTTCAGCTTTATTAATTGTTAGACTAACATTATGACCTAATTTTTAATTGTTTTCTTTCATCTTAGCTTATATGACTATTTTTTGACTTCTTTCTTCACTATTTTTTTGTTTTTTCTATCTGAATGTTGCATACCTTCGTTGTATTCTGAATTTTGTTGATGTTTAGTGACCTCATGTGCTCTTATGAGCCCTTCTTGGTTTTCATCTCTCCTATTATCTTCATAGTATTATTTTCCTTCATCTTCTTTATCTATTTGTTCTTGCAAAGTTCTTTTTGACTTCATCATGCTTCTTAACAAATGAGTTGCACCTTGATTTCTTTCACCTGTACCCACAAAACCAATACTCAAAGTAGTGCTAGAATCAAAAGCAAGTGGCTTACATGCCTCATTCATCTTTCCCATGCTCTATTTTTCTTCCTTTCCACTCTTCACTTCCTCTTTCCATAGCTCTTTCTTGTCTTCTTTCTTAACTTCATCAACTAGTTCTCTATCCACTAAACATCTCTACTGATCTTCAAGCACATTAACTTGTGATTTTCTTCTCACTCCATCATCTCTTTCCTCTCTCTCATCATCATCTTCATCATTCACTTCTTCTTATCTTACAACCATATCTATCTCGTTCTCAAAACCTTTGTTCAGATTAGTCTCATGAGGCTTAATAACCTTGCAGAATATATTTTCATATACTTCTTTACTCTGTATCAAAAACTTCTTGGCTGCCATCATCATCACTAGTCATGTTGGTTGTTCTTGTTCACCTTTGAGTGGTAAAAGTGTATGGTTGAGCCATGTTGGTGCTGTAATAGTGTATGTATTCTTGTTATCTAAAATTTACCCCTAGGGTTATTTCGATAACTTGCATAATTTCTTTAATGGTGAAAATAAGAAATTTGGATGTTGGGGGGGCACTCCTTTTGATTTTCTATAACTCCCCTTTTCAAGAAAAAATTGAGTTAGCGAAGATTTGAAAAAATGGGGAAAAGGCCTGTTTTAATGTATTGTGGGTATGGGGGATGCGGGTGGAATGGCTGTGGATGGAACTATGGTTCCTCGTCCTTGACTTGGTCTTGAAATACTAAGGAAACAATGATTTACGGATAAATCAGGTCCCGACGGCCCATACGACACAAGCTCCATTGGGCCATGAGTTCCCTAAAAAACCCGCAATACCTGATTTGCAAAATGGTTGAAGCATACCCTTTGTATTGTGGAAAAGGCTGAATTTTAGGGCCTAGGTGGTCTAAGTATTGTGGGGATGTGAGTTCCCCATGAACCTGAAATCGTCGCACATCAAAGGAAACAGAGTGTGTTGTAGAAAAGGCAAACTTCGGTGGCCCAAGCAGCCCTTGTACCCTAGTGCCAAAAGTTCTCCAAAAACTTGCAATACCTGTAATACAAAGAAAAAGTGGTTTAATGTGGATTATGAGAGCCCACGTGGAACACCCTAATCCTAATATTAAAATAAGCATAATTTTTAATCCGAAGCTCCGATTTTGACAAAATTGGACTTTTCGGAAAGGGCTCGACATTCTCTACACCAAAAAAATGGATTTATTATTTTTAATGAGGGTGGATAGGTGAAAAGAAAAGAAACATCTCCAGATCCAAAGGTTTTAAATGCTCAGTCTCGTAAAATGCAAGAAATCCCTAGCAAATTCAAAAAAACTGCTCGCACTCAGAAGACCATAGCTTTTGCAATTCTAAACGAATCTTCATAAAATTAGTCTCATTGGAACCGTGACTCCAAGAACAACGTAAAACAATCAAGAAATGTATAAATTGATGAATTTTTAATGATGATTTTAAGGAAAATGTGCCAGGTTTTGAACAATGATTTTATTAGTGGTTGGAGAGGCATTTAATGAGCATGGGTAGCCATTCCTTTTCTGTTGCAGGTTATGGGACACCTTGAGATTTATTTTACATGTCAAAAATCACCAACCACACTCATTTATTATGACTTGAAATTTTTTGAAAAGTAGATTTCGAGCTTTACATCCCTTCTTTTTCTCTCTTCTAAAACTCTATAAATTGGAATGCTTGGCTCATTGTAAAGTGGGGGATAGTTTTTTGAGTGGCAAAACTCTGTCATTTTTTTGTGAAGCCAATGTGCTGCAGGCCTTTTTAGTGGACTCCTTGAATGGTGATCCAGGCCTTTCCTTTGTAATAGTTTGGACTGTGCATATTAATGAAGCAATAGATTCAATTTTGTGGATGTATCTTCCCTTGTGTTTGTTGCATTTTCCTTGCCTCTCTAATCTTATTACAAATGTTTGTGTCTACTCTATGCTCTTACAGGGACCTATTATTATTGTGTATGCATGAAAATGTGTTGTGAATGTTGTTATTACACTATGGAGGACTATCATCACCCTCTCTAATATGCATTTTACTCACATTTTCACACATTGGAGACTATTCTCACACCCTCCTTTTCTTGTGTTTAACCGCTATTAGTGTAGGCTTTAATTTCATGCACTCTCTCTCCCTAGTCCCTTGGAAAGTTAGATTAGGATATGATAGTTCTTCATGTATTATAAGTAGATTGTGGCAGGTAGTTTAGGAGAAGAACCAACTTTCTTTGGAGGTCTATCCAAGTAGCAAGTCAGACAACTTGGAGATAATATCCATATTACCCAGTCATACTGTGAGCTCAAGCACACACACTTGTGAAAATTAGAGGGTGTTGTGATTTGGTGATAAAAACTCTTATTTCCATCATGCAATTCCTTCCTGTCATACTGCCATGGTCTACGCAAAAACACATGATAGAAATCCATAGGAACTAAATCACATAAAAATTTACCTTTATATCTGTCAGTTTGAAAATCAACTTGACATTGTTCTCTAACCAAAATATGGTGTCCTTTCTGCATCCATGAAACTTGATATGGATTTAGGTGCATGGTAGGTTTTAATCCAAGTTTCTCCACCATCTCAAAGGAAACAAGATTTTCAGTACTTCCATTATCAATAACTACTTTACAAACTTTTCCTTTAGTCTTACATGTAATCGTAAACAAACATCTTCTTTGAGTTATCTCTTTCATTGTTTTACTATGTTTTAAAAGTACTCTTCTACACAATAATGACTTACCTTTGTTTTGTACAATCTGATCAGAAACTCTGTTATCCTTTCTCATCCATACATTCACCTCATTACACTCATGTGCTTTATGTCCTACATACCTCTGACACTTGTAGCATCTTCGTGCAAATCACACCTACCTATTGGATTCATTCCTTTGCATGTAGCTCATATTCTTTAGCATATTTCTCTAAATTTCTTCCATGCTCCAAAAATTGGTCAATACAACTTCCATCATCTCTTCCTAAGCCAACTTCTTCATCTCTTTTACTTGCACCATATTTTCCTCTACCTTCAATTAATCTCAAAAAAATATCTCTTCTTTTCCAAGAATCAAATTCAGGCTCTGATACCACTATGATGTAGTCAAGAAAATTAGTCTCATTCAATAGACTATGTTAGCTAGGATGTAACATCCAACTAGACTCTTAAAGTTCTCTAAACAAGATTCTTCTCCACTATCTTCAAAACCCAAACTCAGACAAATCCTTTCTCACTCACCTTAGCATACTAATCAATTAATCACAACACATTCAAATCAAATTATTCATGCCAATTCAACCCTTGAATTAGTTCAAAACAACCAAATAGTACATTTGAACTTACCTTTAATAATTTTGTCTTCCTAGGCTTCTTTAATAGCTTACTTCTGGCTCATTCATGAATGGAGCATTCTACAGGTCCCCTAATCATAGTAGTCAATTTTCCCATCTCTCATTATCATATTTGTGGTGTGGTTAAAGTTTCTTAGTTCAATACTTTGGTGGAGTCACTTTTCTTCACTGATCTTTTCTTCTCTGGTTTTACTCTTCTTAGCCCTATCTTGTTTACATATTTTGTGCCAGTCTCTGATTCTATGCATAAATTCACAAACCCATCTTCATTTCAGGAACCCACTCAATCCATTCATCTGTATGAAATTTATCACCTAGCCTTACTTTGTATAAGTTATCTAAAAAATCACCTTTCAAGCTTCCAACTTAGGTCCTTTAAGTATATGTCATTGTTTGCACCCAACTATCAGAGACCCTACAAATTGTAATATATATTAAGCCTTATATATTTCAAAATCTTTTGAAGGTATGTTTCTAGATCCAATGTTACTAAATCTCTCCTAGGATTCTCTTCTTTACACCATGGATTCACTATTTGGACCTTTTTTTGGGCATCAATGTTTAGTCTCAGTCCACTAAATATTGACTATTATTCACAAAGCCACTAGATAAGGTTATCCCTTCTAAATTATCCTTTATGCACTTGTTAATGAGGTTTCAATCATCTCTAAAGATATTTAACCCCTATCACCTCTACAAATTCCTTGATGAGTTTATACAACTTGCTATGGGGTTCTCAATAAACACCTCTAATCTTATAGGCTCCGACTGTTAAGAAAAATTCAATTATTTTGAAGCCATTTCCCTTCAAAATCATCAACACTGAATTGTTAGGTGTTTTCCTGGGAACACCTTGCAATTAAAACATTTCCTTGCAAAAGTACTACCATCACTTTCATTTTCAATAGGGTTAAACTCACTATGTGCATCTACAGGTCATTATTGAGACTGTTACATCTATCTTGTCATTCGAATTCTTCAACCTTTAATATTTTGTAATTACCTTTTAGAATACACCTCGAAACATATCTTGCAAGTTTTTTTATTGTCTCCTTAGATAGGTCAAGAAAATAAAATTATTTCCTAAACCCTATGGAGGGTCTTAGGCTCGAGAGCTGATATGCTGGAAAAAAAAAAAAGAATGTAATTTCAAGGCTTATACCTCTTTGCACACACCCAAAATATATTTTCAAATGTGCTAGTCTTGGCACTGAAGGTTGAATATTCAAATAACTAAAGCAAGAATAGGGAACCCTCAACTTATGAAATTATGAGTCTGAGTAGGATCTTTTTTCCACTCTAACAGGTTGCTTGAGGCTACTCTAATCCTAAGTACATCACCTAAACCTTCTAAATTTCTCTCACTCGTTCCTTCAACTGTAACTCATTCCCATTAACCTCTTGAATTTTGATTTTCTTCTGCACAATAATAGATCCATACGAAATACTGACTCAATCAATAACAAAACTTATTAGTACATACATGCAAAGAACTACACCACAGTCACAGTTTCCTTATCACTAATACAAACCTTTATTAGAGAATTTCACAAATACTACCTATGTGATGAGCCAAAATCACAAATATGCAATGTCACTATTACACCATTAATTACAAACCAAAACCCTTAATTCTTGGAGTTCGAACTTCTCATTACAGAGGATCATTTGAATGATGACAATACAGTTACAAAGTGAGGCTTAAGTAGGCCTTCAAAAAGTTTTATATGTGACTCTTAACTCAATGATCCTTATTATTACCTTTTTAGTCCCATTTATTAGTTTATTAAGACCTAGTCTAATCTAGTAATCTAGGAACCTCGACCTAGTTCACAAACATGGATTCTCTAAGAACCCTAATGCTCAACAAGGCTCATTAGAAGCTTTTTATATAACAATGATGCTCCAAGATTACAATAATATATCCTTAACAAGTTAAAACTTGCCCCTAGATTCAAAATTACAATTTGGAGGGAAATTGGCAATTTCAAATTCATGAAGGTCTTGAACCAATATAACTTTCCTAATAGACCTTTTATGACCTCAAGACCTATGAAATCTCTTAACAATACAAAATTTATGGTATAACTCATATTTACATGTTGAGATTTGATGCTTCAGCATCAATATTGGAAAAAGTTAGACCAAGTGGTTAGAATAAACCTTAAGTTCTTAGAGAGAAAGGGATATAAATTTGTTCTTGCTTGTAGCCTTGATGACTAGGTGTAGTCACAAAATCATGAACCTGGGTACATTTCTAGGTCCTAAATCATACTAATGTATACATGATTCCTAAGCATGAAAAACTAGTGGTTGATAACTATCTTTGACCTCTTTTCTTTGTCTCTTGCTTTATCTTTGGTCTTACACACCCTACAACCATGACAAAAATTGAATTATTTATATTTTATGGCCATGAACACTAGCACCTAGTTAGGACACTAACACCTAGGTGCTCCTATACCTCTTGGGCACCCTAAACCCTTTCTTTTGTTACTCACTATTTTTGGGTCTCTTTTATATTTTGGACATATTTTTCATTTATGGGTCGGGTCAGCCTTCTAGTTGTCAATTACGAAATTCAAACAAGGGAATCATATATATACTTAGTTACTTATCAAAAATAAGGGACTAAGAACTAAGCATTACTACTATCACCTAAACTTGCATCCAAAAAGCACAAGATCACTTCAAAGGAATCTATCTAGCACCTACTCAAGGAATAAGGACTGCATACTTCTACATACATAACATACGAAGGGGAAGTTTACTCTATTCCATCCCACACATTTGCATCATTGAGAAGATCTATCCTACTATCTAGTGTAACTTGCGTAAGGGCATCCTAGGGCATCATTTATACACACACACACACAAGAACTACGTGGAGTCTAAGATGTAGTGCAATGCTCGATCGTAAGTTCACTCTTTGGGTGACCTTTGGGGTCATTCTGACTCCGCATTATACATTTTAATTTTTAGGTTTGATGTGGTTTGTGGGTATGTTTAGGTGAAATTATTTCTCGTAGGTTACAGGTACCTTCAGTGATCAAGGATAGAATATCAAGCGACAGACAAGAACCAAATGAAAAACCCTTGTGACACAAAAGAAACCAGATCCTGAGAATTACCACAGCCACCAACTCCTAGATCTAGTCACTTACACCTAAGCACCCATGCCATACTACAAGAGGCCTTGTCCTACATCATTCTTGAGTTACAAAATTTATAGGGAGAATTTACGATGTTGTTTACAATCTGTTAAGTACTTTACACTACCTAAATTCCCTTCATCTTGCTTGAACATCATCCAAATTGTTTCATCTTCTCTTTCTTGGGGTTTTAGATTCTACATGTTTGCTTTCTTGTGTCTTACTATATATTAGCATTTGTACATCATTTATCATAGTAGTTACTCTACAATTATATTTAATTCTATTTTTATCAAATAATTTGGTGAACATGACATGAATCAAACATGCAACCTTATGATCAGGTGAACCTACTTGCTCGAATCTTACCTTCCTATTAGGTCTTATTTTTTATGCCTATCACCCGTAGTGGTTGTTTTGGTACCTTAGAGCACATTTATATTCCTCCATTTGTTTGAAAATCCTCTCAATCAATGGATAAATCTTCCAACCCCTTTCTTAAATCAATCAACATCTCTCTTGAAAACATTGAATCTTTTGATAGTGAAGACTCGTATGATGAGGATACCAACGTTGATCAAGAACAACTAGAAAGCTCACAAATTTCCATTAAGCATTACACACCAACCCTCTACATATTCTGCATGCTCTCAATTCTTTAGTTGATGCTAAATAGTCTCGAGATGCTACTTATATCCCTCTTATAGGTTCCTCTTTTGACTATCATGGCCTCCACACAACCCCTTAACATTGCTACTTCCATTGCTACAACTAATTCTCCTCTCCTTCATCCCAATGTTTCATACACAACCTAGTTCTTTTCAAACACTCATGACCTAGCTTCTTTATACCAAGACTTGCAAGTTCAAATCTGTCAACTAACAACAAGCTACTTCCCATTCCTCTCCATATTTTTATTCCTCATTACTCCTTCACACTCCTTTTGCACCCACCATTTAAAATTATCTAATTCCTTTGAACATCATTCAACCTAAGCTTCCCACCTTTAATGGCCATGGTGACCCTTAAGAGCATCTTTGGTCTTTCCATGTGGCATGTCTTGACTATGCGGATGACCATACCTTACTAGAAAATTTATTTCCTAGAAGTATGCAATATTACGCCATGTGTTGGTTCTATGATCTACCTGTTCATTTGGTAAATTCTTTTACATACCTAGCCGATGCTTTCCTTGAAAATTTTTCCATCGATATCGACACCAAGATATCTTATGCACAAGTTTCTCAAATAAAATAAGGATCCAATGAGCGTCTAGTTGACTGTGTTTTTCGTTATAAGAACAACCTTTCTAAGCTGACTAATGTATTCAATGATTATGAATTGTAAGATCTTTTTATCCAAATTTTTAAACCTCCACTTCAAGAGAGTATTATCTTTGAGACCTCTCCCTCCTTTGATCAATTATGTCATAGACTTAAATTATGTGAAGGAAAAATATCATCTATGTGAAAATTTAAATACTATGATACTTTTTCATCCTCATCTTCTAATTGGTTTCAAGATAAATCTATTTTAAAGCCATATCCTAAGCCCACCAAAGAAAAATCCACTGCTAATGTTGTTTCTACAATAGACAAGTTCCAATTACAACCTCCAAAGTGTACTTTCACCAAATTACCCTACACACCTCAGTTTCTATTACCACAACTTATCGAAACCAATATTATTACTCTTCTACCACCGCTCAATCTCGATCCTTCTCACCCCTGTTGTTGCAATTATGATTAAAATGCAAAATGTTATTATCACTAATGTGTTAGGCACTCCACTAACAGTTGCTTTAATTTTAGACATCTTATTCAAGATCTTATCGATAATAATGTCATCTAGATCCCTAAGTTATTTGCTTTCAAGCTGGTCAATGATAATAAAAAGCTAAAAATATTTAATGACCCTTTTCCAAAGCACGAAAAGAAATCTACTGATTCTTATACTAACCATACATATCGCGTTGTGATTCCTCCTTCATCGGGGCCTCTCAATTTCCTCATTTCTATTGTTGATGCACAACTACCAGTCATCACCTTTTTGGATCATGATTATCACGCTACATTCTCTTCTAATTCCTTGCATGTCAATTCTTCTATTGGTTCCTATACTATCAATAACACTATGATCTATCCATTGAATCCTACTAATATATTCTCCATTGCACTCCTCCTAGCTATCAAACATCCACTATCTAATGTCACATTTATAGTTCTTAATTATTTAGTTATGTCAGGATTCCCATTATAGTTGGGCCCCTTACAATGCTTTTACCGTTCACTGTTACATCTTCAAGCTAAGGTTGTTACATGCTCTTAGGTCTCTCATGGCTCCACACCATGCAAGAAATCCCTTCCATGAATCATTTTTGTCTCAAGTTCATTCATAAAAAGTAATTTGTCACTATCAAAGGTGTTCCACCATATACACCATTACCTTGACATACTCTTGATCATATCTATACACATGTCATAACATCTAGGCTTCATATGCCTTTCGAAACTAGAGAAACATCCACACCTATTTCTCCTATTTGCACATGACCTAATTCAAAAACTTGTCGTCCTCATCACTCCATTAGCCCACCTCGTTAGCCTAAGCCCCTTATTCGGGAAGCCCTTTCACATAGGTGTTCACCACCTCCCTTGCCACATAGGTCTCCTTCATAAATACATCGTTACTCTCATACCCCACCAATCTTAGAGCATCATCACTTGTCTTTGGCTTCTCAGATATCAAGTGGAGGTCCCTCACCCTTCACTATTGTTGGATAGCCTTCTATCCTTCACACATTTAGGGGGCATCACGCTTTCTCCACACCCTCTAACACTATCTGTTGTCTCTAGTATCCACTACTACACATTATGCTATGTGCTTCACATCTAATCTCTCTCAGAAATCCTACACCCTTTGATACACACCTTAGAACGTCATTACCCTATGACACATTCTAGTTCTATGGTTCATACTCGACTATTGAGGGGATAATTCTGAAATGAAGCTCACCTCCCCACACTTCACACTCAATGCTTTATGATGCATCTTTCCAGCATCTATCCTCACACAAACCATTTCTTGATGACTCATTCTTGTTTTATGGTTCATTCTTGAATATTAAGGGGGATTTTATAAACGAAACTCATCTCACACACATCCACTGGGGGGCATGTTGCTCCTATCATCCTCACACATTGCATATCACACCATCACACTCATAACATTCACGTATCTTAGTTGCATTTAATCTTGCTAGCTCTTTCTACTTACATGTTGCACTTTTCTTACTATGTTAGCCAAATACTCAGTATTCCATTATCTTTATCATATGTACATGCGGGTTCACTTGGTATTTGAAAGTGAATGCAAATCTCTATCATATTTTCACACAATAAAATGATGCTCGACACTGTATCTTTTACCAGTCCCATCGAGGCTCATATGGGCATCTACCTTTACCACTTTCATACATTACAGGTGTTATTGTTTCATCATTTACTACTTCTTCTTTCTAGAACTTACTTTCCATTGATATATACACAATTTGACATACTTTTTTTTATCTTTCTAACATACTAATGAGTGCTTCGTGTGTAGCATTTTTCTTACAGGACTATATACAACTTTGTTTATCTAATACATTTTTCTTACTATTGTTTTTTTTTTATGCTACTATTTACGGGCTATGCCCTACGTCTTTTGTGGCCATTGTATGCTTTTAGCCGCTTTGGCCCTATGTAGGCACCTATTTTTGGTACCCCTTGTCCCCCCTTACATGTTTACCCTTCCTTCCTATTTTAATAAATTATTTCCATTCTCAACATCCATTTTCCCTCACATCCCACCTTATTCTCCATAATTCTCAATTTCCCAATATTTAATTCTTATTATTACTTATATCCCTTAATATTCCCTATACCTATTAAAATAATTAATTTATCTTAATTTAATCTACCCAAAATTAAATAAACACTAGCCCAATGTAATGAAATGGAATAATGGAAATGAAAGGGATATGGTACTATAATGCCTCGCCTTGGGACACCGAAAACCATACCAAAGTGTCACTAAAAATTTGGGTAATTTTTTTTTTAAGTGAAACTAAAATAATACTTATGTCTGCTTCATTGTTTCCTATTAATAATTAATTTATCTTAATTTAATCTACCCAAAATTAAATAAACACTAGCCCAATGATAATTTAATTATTTAATTCTATTAAGTTCACTATGGTCACAAATAAAAGTCTACACCCCTTTATAACTTAATTAGCTCCCCCCTTTTTGTATTAGTTTGCTCACACACCCCTATTCATTTTATTTTTCATTCCCATAAAAAGTGCATGACTTAAAGAGTGTAGAGTTGAATGAGAGCCCTAGGATAGATCAAATCTTGACCTTTGATTTTGAATTTTACCCTAAAGTTGCCCCAAACATCTCTATGTTTTTCTTTCTCTATTTGGTTTTCATTTTGTTTTTTTTTGCTGTGAGCAGGTTGAGGAGATATGGAGAGAAGGATTCACGGAGTTTTTCTTTTGATGAAAAGGAACTCCTTTTTATGTTATATCATTTTCATTATTATTTATTGATTTATTTATTTTGGTTTGTATGTTTCTTCACCAAATGTCTCCCTGGTTTGATAGGTAGATTTTTTTTTTGTTTTTTTTTGTTTTTGGGTGAGATGGAAACAAATATGTCTGAGAGCTAACACACACACTCTCTCTCTATATATATATAATTGAAAACCCATATAAAAATAAAAACCCGCAATAATGCCAAATCCGCAGAAGTTTTTATAGGGTGGCGGATTGGCATAAGGCCGCAGTTTTGAAGAGAAGGGGGGGAGGGTTTTGAAGTTGGGTGGAGGGGATGTGAATGGAGGATGGGGTGCATGGGAAGGGATGTGGTGGATGGTAAAAAAAAGTGCACAGGTTTTGGGGAGGGTTCGGCCCTCCCCATATTCCCTTTTTGCTTGGTTCAAAAACCATAAACTTAAAACTATAATTTTGTTGTGCTGGTTTTGGACTAGGGTTTTAGGCTCTGCAATTTTTGCGCAGTGAATGCTCGACTTTCTATACACCGCCATAGCGTCACACCGTCGATCTTCTGATCCAGGCAGGAATATCTACATTAATTTTGTATTGATATCCTCCCCGCCCCTTGAGCGGCTTATATAATGACCACCTCCTCGGGCCATACATCTATTGATGCTGGTCTTAACGCGGGAGCTCTAGACAACAATGACACCGAAAAGAGTGAGGAAATTCATTTTGGAGGTATTCGAAGAGGTAAGGATTCTGATACTCCTTCCCCCGATTTTGTGCTTGATTTACCTGTGTTTGATAAAGCATGCAATTGGTTTGAATATTTTTCTCTTGTTGCTTACTTTGTGGGCCGAGTTCCCCCAGAAGGCATCCTCTGTCAATGGATTCATAACCATTGGAAACCCCACAGTGTCAAAGTTGAGGGAATTTAGAATATGACAAAGGGTTTTTTTTCTGTTTCGCTTTGCTAATGCTGAGCATTACAAAGCTATTGTCAACCATGGTGTCTGGGTTATTCATAATACCCTTGTGGTGTTTTCCCACTGGACTCGAGACTTTCAAGTATCCGAGTAAGCCAAACTCAAGATTTCTGTTTGGATTGAATTTCCAGGTCTGCCATTGCCTCTATGGGGTTTTATTGACCAACTTATCCAACCCTTGGGTTGTCTCATCTGCCATGAACAACCCAAATTTTACTCAGCTCGACCCCAGAAATGGGTCTGTGTGGAAATTGATCTCTCAAAGGACCTCAAATATACCCTTGATATCCAGGTTGGAGACACGCGCTTTGTGCATAGAAAGTGCTATATACATTAATCTACCCAACACTTGTTTTCAGTGCCAATCTACTGACCACATGATCAAGGATTGTACTCTCATGACTCCAAGCCCACCACTAGTTGTCAGAGAAAACCCTGATGGACCCTAAATCTAGCACTCCCTCCTTCTGATAGATGGACTACTGTCACTGGCAAAAAACCTTTGGCCTTGGCCGCACAATAAATCCCCAACAAGCTACTTACAAACCGGTGGCTACTTTTGCACTTCTGCTCCTATGAATTCTGTCTGCTATGACCCTTCCCAAGCCCTCACCCCCATCATCTCTCAAACTCTGGAAGCTACTATTGTCATCAGTCTCTCACCCCTCAGCTGCCTGCTCTTTACACACCCCTCACTTCCCAAGACCTTCAAGCTTTTTGGATAACACTGCCAATGCGATTCGGCTGCTCAGACAGATAGAAAATCATACCTTACGCCATTCTTGATGTCCCTCCCCCCCTTCCAAAGAGGATTTTTTGTAGAGACCTCACCGGACAGTTTGAGCTCAGAGATTATATTGCATGGGAATGTGCATGGCAAGTCACTTTCTCTAACTGCATTTTGGAGCATTAACCAGACTCGAGGAGGAAAACATGCACCTTGATAGTTCTCCATGATAGTTTACTCATGGAATGGTCAGGAGGGCTTACTGATCTGACTCGCATATATCTTTTCAAAGACAGTTGTAAGCATTTTACAAAGTTTCAGGTGTTGTGTTTGCAGGAAGTCAAAATCTCTGGCTTCCAGCTTTCTTCTGCTATGTGGACCATCTGGCCTGGTTCTCTCTGCCAGATGTCAGCGCATGATAATGGTCGAGGTGGTGTTGTCACTCTTTTAAGTCTTGACCTCACCTCCAATATCATATCATGGGGCTCTGACCCCACCCATCAGGTGGTGTGGACCCTTTTTTATTTTGACGATCATATTCTTGGGCTGGCAAACATTTATGCTTCCAATAATGCTTCGGAGCACTCTTCTTTTTTGCGGTGGCTGGCTGATCACTTGCCTTCTACTACCTAGCTTCTCTGTGGTGATTTCAACATGGTGGAATCTCCTGAAGAAAAATTTGATCTGCTTCCTATGCGTTGGTGTGCTGGGGAGCATCAAGCCTAGTTTTACTTGCGCAATAAGCTCTATTTTTTTGATCCCAACCACCGCAAGCACTCAAATTCTACCACTCCGTGGTTCACATGGTCTAACTTTCGAGTTGGCGATGACAGAGTGTATAAATGCCTTAACAGAGCTCTACTTTCAGAACAACAATGGTTCTCTTTTGATGATTCACACAGCCTCCCGGTCTTGGTTGTGGATACTGCTTTGGTCTCTGACTATAAGCCTATTTTCTTTGGGCTCCAATGGAACTTTCAGTGTCCTAAGCCCAAATCCACTCAGTTCTACTTGAATACGTCTCATCTTTCTCATCCTAAGACTTTAGATTACATCAAACGTATTTGGAATCTTGACCCAATACCTGTTGATGGGATTGGCTGGATTGATTGGTGTTCTCATGCCATCACTCACACCACTGCTTTTCTTTGGCTTTATGGGAAGCATGCTTCTTTCTTCTAAAAAATGCTCATGAAGCCTCTCATATTGAATACTTGAGAGCTATTCAAGAGCTCACTATGTCTCCCTTTAACACTTATATTCAAGTGCACACTACTCATTGGAAGCATAAACTTCAGATTGAGGAACACTATAAGGCTAGAGGAGCTCAAGTTCGTGCCAGACTTCACTGGCTCAGAATTGGTGATAGAGTCACTAAGGAGTTTTTTTCTTCTCTTAAATCTAATCAAACTCTCACCAAAATCAAAGCAATCAAGGAACATAATCAAAGGCTTACCCTTCTACATGACATTTTGTAAGCTTTTGTGCATCACTACCATGTTGTGTTTGCTGCCCAACCTGCTACTCCGGCTCGTGATACTACTCTCCTCCAATGCATTGAGGTTGTTCCCTGCAAGCTTTCTAAAAGCCAACGTGTTACCTATGATCGGCCTCTCACACTTGATGATTTGAAGGAAGCTGCTCTTCAGATGGCTTTTGATAAAGCCCCTGGGATTGATGGTTTTCCCTGTGAGTTCTACCAGGCTTTGTGGCCTACTGTTGGTCCGGATATCTACCAGGTTTATCTGGAAGCTATGTCCTCCAACACTCTAGGAGCTTTGATCAACCAAGGCAACATCAAATTCATACCTAAGACCAGTGATCCAGAGCTTATCACCAACTGGCGGCCAATCACTCTGCTCAATGTCTCATACAAGATTATTGCCAAAGCTCTTGCTAACAGGATTACAAACCTATTTCCTTTGATCATCAGAAGTGAACACACCGGCTTTATTAAAAACAAATATATCTTGGACAACATTATTACAGTTTGGAAAGGCATGGAATATGCGCGCTAGACTTCTCAGCTGGATCTGTTTATCAAAATTGATTTTGAGAAAGCCTATGATAGAGTTGAGTGGCCTTTCATTCCAACCATGCTGCAGGCTATTGGCTTTAGACCTCGGTTCATCCACTCTGTTAATATGCTCTTCCAAGATGCAGGTGCCTGTATTACTATCAATGGTCAACAGTCTGAGGGGTTTTCTCTTCATCATTCCATCTGACAAGGTTGCCCTCTTGCTCCTTCTCTTTATGTCATTGTTGCTAAAGGTCTCAGCTATTTTCTTGCTAATTCTGCTAATGCTGGTTTAGTCCAAGGCATTCATCTGACTCCTTCTCCTCAGCAGCTAATTAATGCTCATTTTGCTGATGATTCTTTTCTCACCCTGGCTGAGTCTGAGGCTTATGTTTCTAATGCTATGCAATGTCTTGATACCTTTTGTCTTGCTTTGGGTTCTACCATTCAATCGAAAAAAATCCAGTTCTACAGGCAGGCAGCGGGTCCCAAAACTACTTGGCTAGAGGGATTTTAATGGCTCTGGATTGAACCTGGTGTTGAGTTTAAATTTCTTTACATCCCCTTTGCCTTCATGGCTTCCCTTACTGACCTTTAGGACTATGTGATCTAACAAGTTGAAAAAAAAATCTCCTTTTGGCTCACCAAACATTTATCTCTTGCTAGAAAATTTCAAGTTTGTTCTAAGGTTCTTGCTGTCACTCATGTCTACTATTCCTCCTCTTGGGATCCTTCTAAGGCTGCTTCCCATTGGTTAGAAATTTTTTTGCATGAATTGCTTTGGGCCAACTCTAAGGGGAACCATGGTTTTCACAGGGTTACTTGGGATGTTTGTTGTACACCCAAAATTACCGGTGGTCTCTACCTTATCAACATACAATTGCAAGGGGTTGCTCTTACCGCCAAATGGATAATTCGTAGCCTTGAAGGTGAGGAATCTTGGAAAATTCTACTTAGGCACTGTATATCTCAAGTGTCTCCTCTTAATTGGAAGGCTTGGCAGGGTCTGAACTACTATTCTTTATTACTTTGCCCTATTCCTCTTAAAATTGGTGGTTCTTTTGTGGCTAAAAGTATTTGGAAAGCCTAGGAGCTCCTCAAACCCCACCTACTTTGGTAGGGTGATGGTTTCCGAAATGGGCTCTCTCTCAACTCTCTCGAATTATGGTGGAATCTAGTTTTTCAATATCAAGACAAACCTCTTGCTCTTTCAGTACAATTTAAGGGTATGCGTCTTTTCAGAAAAGGAGTTAAGTGTATTCAATACCTTTTTTGTCCAGCTAGGGATTGGCTTCCATGGATCATCCTGAAAGCTAAATTTACTCTTCATGACAACGATAAACAAGCCATTTTTCTAATTCAAGAGCTCATACCTGGTGATTATTTGCATAAAATTGGGGTTCATACGCAGTGCCCATGGTGGTTTGACTAGCATTGGCCCGCTGTCACCCCCTTCAGAAATTACAAGCTTCTTGCTCAGAAGCAGCTCCCTTTCAATAAGCTCAATGCTCGTTGGAGCTTGCATTCCACCCGTTTTGGTTGGAAGCAATGCTTTCAGGTTGTTTGGGCCATTCCTATAGAGCCCAAAGTTGCTCACTTCCTTTTGTGTATTCTCCACCAAGGGCTTCCTGTGGGAAAATGCCTCATTCTTATGGGAGCTCCTCCGTTGCGTGGCCCTTTCTGCAACCACATTGAGACTCTTCTTCATCTCTTTTGGTTTTTCCCCCATGCGCAATCTGCCTGGCGCTGGATTCACACCATTTTTCAACATTTTCTGCCCACGTTATTTACGTGGAAAATGGTTCTTCTGGGGGACTCGGCCTTTGTTCCTGCAAAATTTTACAACATTTGGCATTCTTTTAGAGCTACTATTTTATATCACATCTAGAAAACTAGAAACTCAACTATTTTTAACAAGGAGACAATGGATAGAACTTTTGTTATTTCTAACAAACTTTTTGTTATCTCCAATGTATCGCTTCAGATCCAAGTTCAAGTGGAAAAAGTCCACATTGAGGTGGAACACCTGTAGACCCTGTTAGATCACTGGGGGAGCTGTCGACACTAAAATTTTCCTCCATAATTTCTATTTCATTAATGTATGTATTAGGAATAGGATGTTGTTAAGTATAATTAGTAGTAGCGTCTGATAGAAGATAACGGCGCTGCAAGTATGACGCCGCCAATAATGTGGAGTACGGTAACAGTCAAAGTATAATAGGAATGTTGTAAAAAGTAAATATTTGTCGTAAGTGGTCCGGTAATGTTAAAATGTCAAAGTTTGGGTAATTAGAGAAGTAGGGTCTACATGATTAGGAATTAGAAATATTATATTGGTAATAAGGACAAGGAGTGAGGTCATAAATATTTTGTGTATTTTATTTGTAAAAAGTCTAAAAATGTGGAACCCATGTAAAATGATAAGGTTTATCTTATCTTAAAAGATAAGCTTACATGTACAGATAAGAGTTAAGGTATGGAATATGATTCGTCAGAGTGGATTTCTTATCCTATCTTAGAGATAAGATGGATAAGCCTGGAAGTTCTATAAATAGAGAGGCCACCCCCCTCATTTAGCATAGAAAGAAGTAGTGAGAAATATTGTATGAAGTGTGTAAAGGAAGCATCAGTTTAAAGGTGTGTTGAAGAAGCCATTAAGAGGTGTAATTGTAAAGTTTCTCCCATAGTATTAGTGGAAGGCAAGTGAAGTCAATAACACTTGAAGTTCCTCATGGGTGAGATTGTAACAATTTCATGTTAATATTATAATTTACTTTGATATTTCAGATTTGTCATCATTCCGTCTTATCATAGTCGATGGTATTCTTGTGTTATGTTTGTTGTTTTGTTTCCAGATTACATCCACCAAACTAAAAGCTGTGCATTAGTAAATAATCATAGCACGAGGAGTTAACTGGTGAAGAATTATCATAGTGCCGGATTGGTGATGACATTTTGGTTCCGTTGCCGGGACCATTCCTCGTTGGTGGATTTTCTGGAGAGATATTCCCACTTAGTCAAAAATCAATTGGAGGGTAACCTTGTTTTTACTATGCATAGTAGTTACCATGGTAAAGTCATTTTTGCCATGAATAGTAGTTACCATGGTAAAGTCATTTTTGCTGGGAATAGTATTTACTACAGTAAAGTCACTTTTTACCGTGAATAGTATTTACCGCAGTAACTTCACTTTTTACCGTGAATAGTGTTTACCACAGTAAAGTCAGTTTTTACCGCAGTAAGTCAAGTTTTACCATAGTTTACCGTGGTCATTTCTATTTTACTGTAGAAAGGTGTAAAGTCACTTTCTAGTATAGTGATTCCAATTATTTGTGCACATAAGTCTTGTTGATTGTACTTGTGGGTTGGTATTTCATGGTGGTTACTTTTGAAAATGGGAAAGATTCCTATTTTTTCAGCTCAATCTAATGAAGATGCTTCTTCTTTCATTCAAGAGTTTAAACGATCTTGTATTTGTAATGGCCTTATAAGAAGGGAACAATGGACTGAATTTTTTCCTACCTTTTTGGATGGTTCAGCACTTAGGTGGTTTGAAACACTAGGTGATAATGTGAAAAATTCATGGGATTTATTAACTGAAAGTTTTCTTGAAGAATTTGGTGAACAACAGAAATATGCAGATCTCATGATCGAGATCACAAAGCTATCCCAAGGAGAGAAGGAGAAGATAAGGGATTATCATGCTCGTGTTCTAGAGCTAAGGAGGAAGCTCGATGCCCAGATCCGGAAGGAAGGATTAGCGGATGGGTTGATGAATGGCGTGGATAATCTCCTATGTAAGCACTTCATTCTTGGGATGAAGCCAGAGATCAGACAACGAGTGAAGTATGACCGCCCAGCTACCATTGAACAAGCAAAGGAGATTGCAAGAAGGCAAGAAGAAAGCATGGAAGAGGAGCCCAAAGAAATTGTTGCTAAAGTAGAGCCTACACCAGCACCTTTGGTCCAGAATCCACAACCACTCCCGGTGAGCACAAATATTTCTCCTAGTACATCTACTGAGTATGAAGATTTGCTCAAAAAGATGGGTCAGTTAACTATTAATCTTCTTCAAGGAAAGGAATTTAGTTCTCAGGGAGGAGATAGAGGTCCAAAAAGAAATATTTCTGAAGTTGTATGTTATGGTTGTTATAAAAAGGGTCATTATAAGTATAATTGTCCAGATAGAGCTTCTACATCTGGTAAAGGAGATAATGATAAAGGAAAAGCACCTGTGAATTCTTTTGATGTAGTAGATAAGAGCAGAAATAATGAAGTAGATGTGTTTGTAACAAAAAGAAAGAAAGAAAAAGATAATCAAGATGGAAATGATCCTAAGAAGATGAAAGGAGAAACTAATAAGAAACATAGGAGAAGAAAGCTGGGTGTGCAGGATTTTCTGATTTCACAGGGGCAAGGACCATACTCCATCCTAGAAGATCTATCCAAAAGGCCTGCAAATATTACATATGGTCAACTCTTGGCTATGTCTTCTGAGAAGAGGCGGGAGTTGCGAAGTGGACTCAATGCTCGACGAAGGAAGGAGGTTGAGGTCCCTGTTTTGGAGGCAGAGGTGGATCCCTATGCTCCACAAGCTGAGGTATTATGTAATGGTATTTCAATTCATGATGTCTTAGTTGATGGAGGTGCTGCAGTTAATGTAATGACCGAGTCTGTAATGAATATGTTGGGTTTAAAAATTGATCGCCCTTCAACACTTATGTTAAGGTCATTAAATAAAGGAAAAACTAAACCAGAAGGTGTAGTTTCAAATGTGGCAATATCTGTTATGGGTGTTGTATGTGTGGTAGACTTTCAGGTGATGAAAAATGGTACTGTTGCGTACCCAATGCTGCTGGGAAGACCATGGCTAAGGAGAGTTCATGCAAGAAACTACTGGAATGAAGGTTTCATGACACTTTGACGTGGTAGAGAGAGGGTGAAGATAAACGTGATCCCTCGACATCATAAGGCAGAACCTGTGGATTCAAGTGATGAAACTGATGATTGGACATCCTCTGATTACTCTAGTACCAGTGAAGTGGACACTGAAGATGAAGAAAGTGAGGTTGATGTTTCAGTCATGGATATCCTTCCAGTCACACCAACTCATGACCCCATAAAATTATCTGAAGAAGAAGTTGATGATCGTCTCCAACAAATAAAGATTGGTGATGCTGTGATGGAGAGTGAGAAGGAATCCTACCTCCAGCTCTTTCGAAGGTACATACACCTATTCACTTTTGATTACAAGGAACTCCGTCAAGTAAGTTGGGTAGAACATTCTATTGAGCTGGTAGATGGTGCTAAGCCCATAAAGCAAATGCCATATAGAATGAATCCTAATTTTTCCAAGACTGTAAAAGAAGAAATAGATAAGTTGCTTGATGCAGGATTCATATTTGCTGTAGAGAATTCAGAATGGGTTTCTCCCATTGTGATCTCAATAAAAAAGAATGGGAAGCTACGCATTTGTGTTGATTACAGGAAGCTCAATAAGGCAACAAAGAAGGATCATTACCCTCTTCCATTTTCAGATCAGATCTTGGACGAAGTAGCTGGCCAGGAGTGTTATAGTTTTGCTGATGGATATAGCGGCTACAACCAAGTTCGTATAGCAGAGAAAGATCAGCTGAAGACCACGTTCACCACTCCTTGGGGAACGTTTTCTTATAGAGTTATGCCTTTTGGGTTGTGTAATGCTCCAGCAACATTCCAGCGTTTGATGAATAGGGTGTTCAAACCCTACATTGGGACCTTCATCAGAGTATTTCTGGATGATTTTTGCATCTATGGGAGCAAGTTGGACCACCTGCACCAAATGGAGATAGCATTTCAAAGGTTAGATGAAGCACAAGCCTCACTAAACCCTACAAAGTGTGTCTTTGGATGTTCTAAAGGCGTTTTGTTAGGGCATGTTGTATCCAGAGATGGTATTGGTACTGATCCTGATAAAGTTTCAAAAATCAAAGATTTACCATTTCCTATGAATAGAAGTAAGTTGAGATCATTTTTAGGCCATGTGGGTTACTATAGAAGGTTCATCAAGAATTTCTCAAAGATTGCACAGCCACTAACCCAGTTATTGAAGAAGGATGTTACTTATGAACCAGGAAATAAGGCGCATGAAGCTTTTGGACAACTGAAGGAAGCCCTGGTGTCTTCACCTGTTTTGAAGAATCCAGATTGGAGCAAGCCATTCATTGTGTACACTGATGCCTCAGATGCAGCACTAGGAAGTACTTTGAGCCAAAAGGATGAAAATGGGAATGAACATCCAATTTACTTTGGGAGCAGACAAATGAGCAGTGCTGAGGTAAATTATACTGTAACTGAAAAAGAGGCTCTGGCTATCATTTTTGCTGTAAAGAAGTTTAGGAATTACTTGCTAGGGAAAAAATTTCTAGTTGTAACAGATCATCAGGCTCTAAAATATATTGTAAATAAGCCTAACCCATCAGGGAGGATAGCAAGATGGATAATTTTGCTACAAGAATTTGAATTTGATATTATAGATAGGCCAGGAAAGAAGCATGTCAATGCAGATGCACTCTCTCGAGCCTATGATGGTTTAGGATCATCTTGTGATGATGATGATTTCCCCGATGCAGCATTGTTATCCCTTGACACAATCCCTAGTGAATACATAGATATTTGGAATTATCTGAATGAATTCAAGTTTCCTGATGGTGCCAATGCAAAGACTAAGAGAAAGATTACTCAATCCAGTCGTCCATATTCTATTCTGCATGGAGTATTATTTCGAATAGGACCTGATGGACAGTACAAGAGGGCAGTTGGACGTGATCAAGGGAAGGAACTGCTAGAAGAATTCCACAATGGTACATGTGGAGGGCACTTCTCTGGACAACTTACAGCAAGAAGGATCTTGGATGCAGGTTATCACTGGCCCACTCTTTTTAAAGATTGTTATAATTATTGTAAGACATGTGATATTTGTCAAACACATGGTAACCGTAAGACTTCATCAGCTCCATTATGCCCTATTCTTCCACTTGGTCCCTTTGAAAAGTGGGGAATAGACATTGTAGGTCCACTTCCAACTACCTCACGCCAAAATAAGTATATTGTAGTTGCCACAGATTATTTAACCAAGTGGGTTGAAGCTAGGCCATTGAAAACAACTTCCATGGATGAAGTGGCAAGGTTCATATATGAACGCATTGTCACAAGATTTGGTTGTCCATTAGAAATTGTAACAGATCAAGGAAGTCACTTCATTAATGAGGTGGTAGAAGCCCTAGTCAATAAGTTTTCTATTAAGCACAGGAAAGCAACAACATACAAGCCAAGCACAAATGGACAGGTGGAACGAACAAATTTTGTGTTGTGTCAAATTCTAGCAAAAGATGCAGCCTTGCAGGTACATAAATGGGATAAAAGGATTCATGCAGCATTGTGGGCATATAGGGCAACATTAAAGTCAGCAACAGGATACTCCCCATTTCAGTTGGCTTATGGCATTGATCCAGTTCTTCCTATTGAGTTTGATATTCCCACGGTCAGAGTAATGAAAAATGAAAGAATGGATGAAAGTGATTCAGTAAAAGAAAGGTTGGTACATCTTCATTTGTTAGAGGAAATGAGGGAAATAGCTAAGGATACAAGCTATAAGAAGAAAATGAAGCAGAAGGAATACTTTGATCAAAAGATCCTGTGGTCTCCATTTCATGTGAATGACTTGGTTCTAGTATATGATTCCAGATACAAAAAAAGAAGACAGAGAAAATTTCTTCCAAAATGGATGGGGCCCTACAAAATAGCAACTGTGCATGAAAATGGTACGTACCGACTGGAGGAATTAGATGGCACTCCCATTACGAAATAGGTCAACCACGACAAGTTGAAGATTTTCCAAGCACCAGAATAGTCTACTCCGAGGACGGAGTAGAAGCTAGGAAGGGGGAAGATGTCGACACTAAAATTTTCCTCCATAATTTCTATTTCATTAATGTATGTATTAGGAATAGGATGTTGTTAAGTATAATTAGTAGTAGCGTCCGATAGAAGATAACGGAACTGCCAGTACGACGCCGCCAATAATGTGGAGTATGGTAACAGTCAAAGTACAATAGGAATGTTGTAAAAAGTAAATATTTGTCGTAAGTGGTCCAGTAATGTTAAAATGTCAAAGTTTGGGTAATTAGAGAAGTAAGGTCTACATGATTAGGAATTAGAAATATTATATTGGTAATAAGGACAAGGAGTGAGGTCATAAATATTTTGTGTATTTTATTTGTAAAAAGTCTAAAAATGTGGAACCCATGTAAAATGATAAGGTTTATCTTATCTTAAAAGATAAGCTTACTATGTACAGATAAGAGTTAAGGTATGGAATATGATTCGTCAGAGTGGATTTCTTATCCTATCTTAGAGATAAGATGGATAAGCCTGGAAGTTCTATAAATAGAGAGGCCACCCCCCTCATTTAGCATAGAAAGAAGTAGTGAGAAATATTGTATGAAGTGTGTAAAGGAAGCATCAGTTTAAAGGTGTGTTGAAGAAGCCATTAAGAGGTGTAATTGTAAAGTTTCTCCCATAGTATTAGTGGAAGGCAAGTGAAGTCAATAACACTTGAAGTTCCTCATGGGTGAGATTGTAACAATTTCATGTTAATATTATAATTTACTTTGATATTTCAGATTTGTCATCATTCCGTCTTATCATAGTCGATGGTATTCTTGTGTTATGTTTGTTGTTTTGTTTCCAGATTACATCCACCAAACTAAAAGCTGTGCATTAGTAAATAATCATAGCACGAGGAGTTCCCGGTGAAGAATTATCATAGTGCCGGATTGGTGATGACAGAGCGCCCCCTACACTGTCTGTCGTGTTCCGCATGATTCTCCTCATCACCGCTCCCACTCAGAAGGTCACTGCTCTTGCTCCCGTGGGTGGCATAATTTTGATCGAGGTTCAGCTCATGGGCGATGGAGTGCCTCCCCTCATCGGCGGGGTCCTTCTCCACCTCCATCTCAGGCTCCTCCCACACTAGGGGTGTTTGGTCGGCTGGGCGGTGGCAATTTTGGGTGGCAGGTGCCTGATCACTCCAAGTTTCCTTGGCTCTCCTTAGCCATATCGCCCAACCAACGGGGCAATGAGGAGGAGCAACCGCAGACTGACGGCTAGGAACCGATTACTGACGCCCCCGCCAACCCTCCTGGTGGGTGGGGTGACCATTCGAAGAGCCCCCTGTAATCGCCTCTTGCTTCCATGTTCGCCACCGCCTAGCGGCTTTTCTCTACTGGTTTCTACAAATTTTGCTCTGAGTTTTTTGATTGATAAGCTTATCTTGATATGATTATGTAATATGTGCCACTTGTAGCCTTTTAATGGCTACGTTTACTTTGCATGTGGGGTGTAATCTTTTCCACCCGATTTTGTATGATTAGCATTGTACATTTCATCATTATTATATGGATATGCTTTTCAATCAAAAAAAAAAAAAAAACCATAATTCCACGTGAACTTTATTTTTTTTGTTTTTTTCTTTTATTTATTCATTGTTTTATATTTTTATTTAGTTTTATACTTATTATTTTTATATATAATTTAATAATATTTTAATTGATATTTATTATTATTTTATTTTATTTTTATTATTATATTATATTATATTATATATAATAATATATATTTTTTGAATCTCGCAATTAAAATACATAACTAAATAATACATATTAAATTAATGCATATCTTAGTAAGAACAATGTATAGTTATTTTTGAAAATATAACTATATGAAATATGTTTAAATATATAAATATCCTATGAGGATAAAAATTTGTTACAATTTGTAAAATAATGGGTTATTATTTTATTTTTATTTTTTCGTTATCCTTGAGAAGTATGGAACCTAATGTTTTGCATTGCATCTATATTAATATGATTTTCTCTTTCATGTTCTAAAAGAAGAATGTAGCAAAGTAGTTCAAACGAAAGAGATGCTTGAAATATGTTTACAAATTGTAAGGGAGAACACATATTCAATTATGATTTCTTAATAAGGAAAAAAACACTAAGTATCACATAGCAAAGAAAACAACTAATCTCCTTCTATTCAATAATGCTACAACTTTTCAAGAAGAGATACATGACAAGTAGGATAATGTTTTCCATACAATATTAATCCTAAAGCTTTATGTAATACTAAATTTCCTTCAAATGTAATAACTAAATACAAAATTGCAGATTTCTACAAGAGGGAGATCCAACAAGGAAGAAATCACATTTCCTTTTAGTGCTAATAACATCACAATATGCAATTATTATTTTTTGTAAAGGAAGGCATACATTTCCAATAAACAAACTTTCCTTTCAAAAGGAGTTACAATAAACTCATATTAAAGGAATCATCTATTACAAGATTTCATTTCCAATGAGCTTAAGCTCAATATGCAATATGTTTCCAAAATACATGATCTACTCAAGAAACCACATTACAAGTATATTTGCAAGTTTGAAAAGAGGTTTCTCAAACAAACATGTCTCAAGTTTTCAAGAAATACTAAATATACAAAATGGAGGATTTTACAAGACAATGAAAGTTCCCACATAGCCATATCCATAAAGTTACAATGAGAGTGATGTTCACAAAAGATAAAGAAGACAATGAGAAGCCAAGATGTCAAGAAACTCCAACTATCTTCCACTTGAGCTCCAACTTTCGAATGCTTTAAAATAACCAACACAAGGAGACAAACTTGTTTAACCACCCAACCTTTAGGAATAATTACATGTCTTTCCAAGGTTGGAAGACATGCTAGGCTCCCCTAAGCCCATGGGAGAGAGGACTAGCTTCCACAAACTTTACACAGGATAAAGGGAGACAATCCAACCTTATTTTCACATATAAGACGAGACAAATACTAAGAAAGACACCAAATTTTGCAAAGAAGGAAAGGAATAGAAACCATATTCTACCTCCAAAATGGGGAAGAGAAGAAGAGATCTCCATGTGCCAAAAATGTAGTCCAACATTGGATGCACATAAACAATAATCTTCACAACCTCCTTATTCCTCCAAAGTCATCAAACCCTCCTTATTTCTCCACCCATTCACCAAAATTCTTCTTGAGGGGATTTTCAAATCCATTGGGTTTCCTCAACAAGAATGTGGAAGGGGGTTCAAACCATATGAACCACCTTCCCTGCCTCAAACCATTTAAGGGGAGTAACAAGAATCCTACATGGCTTGCCCATCAAGCCATGAGGTTTGAGAGGGAAAATACCTCTCTCTTCCCCCACAAACTCCAAAATCCATCATGCCATATGATGGATGGAGAAAAATAAAACAACAAGTATACTCAACAAATAGCCACACACAAGAACAACACACACACATTTTAGACAAAACAAGGCTAAGATATAATCATAATATAAAACATAAAATGAGCTCAAGGAGCCTACCTCCAAAATCTCTCCAACACTCTAACTTTTCCACTTCTTTATCTAAGCAAGCTCTAGCTCCCAAAATCCACAAGCCTCCAAGAAAAAGCTCCAAAAAAAAGTTCTCTTCTTTCCCCATGAGGGAGAATTTGAAGAGAAGCCAACAAACATCCTCACAAATGAGGGGGTGACATGTGTCACCCCTCTCTTCCCTCAAGGTCAAAGATTCTCAAAATAAAAGAGAGAAAAGATAAAATAGCTTTTAACACCCTTCTCTCAAATTACCCAAAATGAAAAACAAAAAAAACTTATGCAACTTTTAACAAACACACATACCAATCCATCTTAGATGGATGGAGACCAAAGAGAGGGAAAATGGGAGGGAAACTCCCTCTATGCCTTGAAATTAAGCCCCTTACCTATTAGGTAGGGTCCAAGGGCCTATTTTCATGCTAAGTGAATCCCCAAACTTAAAAGGGGTCACTTAAAATGCCTAAAATAGCTAAATTTTGGGTTTGACACATTTGGACACAAGTGTAGAGGATGTGGGGCCCACCCAAGGGTTCATATGTGACCCTAATCCCCTATAATTAAATACATCATTACCCAAACTCAAAACTTAATGCAAGTGGGGACCATTAAGTCCCCAAATCAAGTTTACAAAGCAACTAAACATCTTAAACAAGATTAATATTACATGACATACTACATTACAAATGAGGGTCACTCATGGTGCCCGAAATAATGAAAGCTAATACTAAGGCCTCATACAATAAACATGGTTAGGACTTAGCCCCGTGGGCTGCTTGTGTAAAATTTGCGTAGCTTCCCTGAATCCCACGTTCTCCTGTGACCTGTCACCTAAACACTCATTGCACACATTAAATGCATTTGTTTGATACAATGTAAATCAACTATTCAATAAGTGATCAATGAAATCTATGCTAGCATATCATCATCCTGGCATTGAAAATGCGACAACATGCATAATTACAACACAATTTACCATGAGTTAGCCATAGAGATAAATAAATGTGACACGCATCCATATAATCCAAGCATGCGACTAACTAAGTATCTAATATATCTTAATTAGGTCTAACCAACATCGAAATAAGTTAGTATCCACAACATCAAATGAAAAAGTTGTCAACATACTAATCAAATCAAATTGGTGCTATGCGACTAAATATCCATACATGTCCAAGAATGTCAAATATCATAACATATTGTCCAACATATATTAAATCATGTCTATGAATAAAGAAGTAAATAGATAACTGAGGCTATAAAAATGTGGGCACTACAAGTACTAAATTGAAATTAACTTACCTTGTTGTGTACTAGACTGGGGTAGGATGATGTATAGATTGGACAAGGTGAGATTGGACAACTTCAGGACTAGCATAAATTGAGGATTTACCTGAAATGAGGCACTTGGGATGATACTGGGGGGCCTCGGGTTGCCCAGGTCTGTAATCTAGGCATTGTAGTTTGTAAAAATGCTCAAGATCTACATATGATTATGTCACAAAACCTTCGCATTACATGTGTTCATGTCACATAGTTATCGATGTACTTTCGCCTGTGTCTCTGATATCCTGATATGAGGATCTACCAATAAAACCCCATACAAAGCATCGATTCATTAAAAAGAAATATGTAAATGATGGGGTTAGATTGACCTTAATTTCTAGAATGGTGGACTTATGACTAAGAGTTGCACTACATTCCATACCCAATGTAGTTCTATGTGCTTGTGTGAGAAATATTTGCCTAGGAGGCCCTATTGCCAATGACAAAAAATTATGGGGCAATAACTAGATGTAAAAATGCAAATGGCGGATGGAATAGAATGAATATAATGCTTTCCCCCTTTGCTTGTGTGATGCAGATTTAGTAGATGCCCAAATGCAGTCCCTCACCTTAGTACGTATCTGCCCTTGATAGTAAGATGTTTGCCCATAAATTTAGTAAGTATGATATCTTTATATGGGGATGTCTTGCTCAAATTTTGACACTAATGACCCAAAATGTTGACTACCTCCTAGGGGAATGCATAGGATAACAACAAAGACTGACCTCAAAAAGATAAATTACAACCGTGAATTATAAAAAAATTATGGGCTCCAAAAACATGAATTGGGGAGCCACAGTGCAACCCTAGCCGCCTAGGTTATACACTAGAGTTGGAAAACTACCAAATAATGACAAGTGACACATGTTGAGCGATGACTAGAACCATATAGAAAACTAAAAACCATGCATGACATGTGACTACGATGACTGAATAACTAATGAAAAAACTAAGGAATAGGTTATTAGTGAATACTTTTATTACTCGAGATCCATATATAAAATAACATACCCAATGGTATAAATGTAATAGTAAGTACATGAGTTTGTGACTACATTTGCCCCCACTTTATGTTGTTGAGTAGAAATCTCGGTAACATAATGTAGATAGAGATGCGTACCTGAATAAAATTCAAGGAAGCCAATGTTGTAGAACACGTAGATGTGTAGTAGAAGTGTGTTGATAGAACTATAAAATGTGCAAAATCATGGATCAATGAGTTAATCCATGAAACGTAACAAAAAAATCATAAATTTTGTGATGAAATGTGTTAAATGAATGTGAGGATTGTGATGATTTTGAATGCGGTATGATGATGAATAGGTGGGTAGGCAGTGATCGATTCCCAACCCAAATGCTTGTTTACAAATGAATAACCAGAGGATTTCGGTGTCCTGGCACCAGAGGAAGAGAGTAGGGAGAAAAGTGTGTTACTCTCCAATCTTTAACTACATCCTCAAGATATAGCCGCTGTAGATGGAATCAGATCAAACTTTGTGGTTTTTGGATCCAAATGATTTTGATTAAACAATTGACCCATATAAGAGTGATATAGGGAAGGAACTCTTTCCCCCACTCCATGGGTATCACTGCAATGTGAAGGTTTCTAAGTTAGGTCATCTACTAGCATACACAAGTTGAAAATGGTGGCTCCCAAGTTAGGTCATCTGGGAGTTAACATAAGACGACAAGATGGCTTTCAAGTTAGGTCACCTAGAAGTGAATATATGGTGGCTTCCAAGTTAAGTCATATGGAAGAAAATATAAAAAGTGAATGATAGTTTTCATGTTAGGTCATTTGGAAGCAACTATTAGTGATATGAAATCTTCCAAGTAAGGTCATCTGGAAGCATGCGTAAAATGTATGATGGCTCCCAAGTTAGGTCGTCTAAAAGAAATCATAGAATATGGAATAAATTCCCAAGTTAGGTCATGTAGGGAAAAGTGATGAATGTAATCTCCCAATTATGTCATCTGGGAGGCCACTTGTAGATTGAATGATATGATTTTTTATTTTTATTTATCTAAACATGTTGATTTTGATTGGTTACTCATGGAGAGATTTTACGCTAGTTTCCCCCAAGGTAGGTAGTTAGGGGAAATCGATGGGAAAATGATGAACGATTTTATGAGAAAGGGTTTTTAATAGGTTGTTTCCCCAAAGTTAGGTCATTAGGGGGAAGTGATGAAATGCCACTTAGAAAAATTATGTGTTTGTTGCCTCCAGATTAGATCATTAGGGGGAATTGATGGTAAGGTATCACGCGGTGTATTCATAAATGTTTGAAAAATGAATTTTTTTTTCATGTTTTAAATGTGTGGTGATGTAAGAGGGGAACTATAAATGCCCCCAAAAATATTCCCCCCTTTCATTGAAAGGGGGAGTGATGAAAAGAACGAGTGCTAAGCCAAAAGTAAGCACGAGATAAATCGAATGTGATATAGACGCAAAATATGTATTAATGGAATTTAAGAAAATGTTGAGGAGTTATAATGCATGCGTAATGTGTACCATATGGTGGTAGGTGGAATTATAAAAAAGAGTGCCATAAACGAGGTGTAAATCAGAGTAAAAACACTCAAGATATGGGCTAAATGGTGTAGCATATAATAGTTGTGGAATTAAGCACGATACATGGTTTTTAATAAAGCCAATGGTGAAAAAGTAACTATAAGTAGGAGAGTGAAAATGTGTTTAGTTACTTCATTTTTCCTTTGCACAAGTGTGAGAGTGTATATGGAGTGAGTGAAAATTCCTCAAGCCAAAGCACTCTGTCTTATCCTGTTTGAGAGAGTGGCGATTGTCGTAGCATTGCGTAGAACCACAGAGTTAGTAAGTGTATTAATTTTCGTAAAATGTAGGGTGTATCTGTCGTATTAGTTGAATTTTTGGAAATTAATGGTTTTGAATTTTCTTGGTGTTTCTGGATTAGACAAAAGAGTTGAGGGTGCTAGTGGCCCCTGGAACTAGAGTGCCCAGAACTGGGCACTAGAATCCTGCTTTGGGGTGCCCCAGTCCTGCATCTGGGTGCCCTTGTCTAGAATGTGTGTGTTTTGTGGATAATGGTTAAAAAAATGTTTCCAATTGTTGGCATATGGATTTGTATGAATGCAAATGACATGCAATAGTAAGGGAATGACGTCCCTCCTCAATGAAGGTGAGGCTGCCTTTATTGAAAACAAAAACTATATTTACATCTATACATTCAAAATTGTATGTGGGGGTGTTTGGGAACATCAAAATGGAAATAAATTTAAATGAGGGACATGGAATGAAATAAAGGAAATAAATTGAAAGGAATGAATGGAAGGAGCACACAATAGTTAGGTAAAAACATAGCCTAATATTATATAAGAAGAACAATGAATAAGTAACTCAAATAAAGCAGAGTTTGAATCAGCTAAACAGGAATAAGTAAAAGGGAACACACATGAGAAAGTAAATCTCAGAGCTTGATCACTGTGAACAAGAACAACAGATTAATAGCATTGACAATAAGATCCAAGATAATATTCGCATGCAAGATTTAAACACTAGCATCTAATGAACATAAGAACATCAAATGCCACAGAGATAATGAATGGGACACAAAGTTCATATTTCATTAACTCCAAAATATCTTCACAAAATAACACAATTTCTTTCTTGAAACAAATATTTTACACAAAAGTATTTTCTTCTCCTCTCTCAAAGTCATCCTTTTACAAATGACCCTCTAACTTCCTTTTATAACCCAAAAGTTGGTTATAAATTAGTTAGGATTTTACATGAAAATTAAATACAACATCTTAAATGAATTTGAATTTTTCAACTAAATTTATAAGAAATAACTAAAAATAGAAACCATTTAAGCTATCAAAATTCTTCCAAAAGTGAGTTAAACAATAACATACTTTTAAAATAACACTTTTAAAACATATGACAAAAACTAGTGCATTATCCGTTGATGGGGTCCTCCTATCTCAACCATATGAGAAATGGACTCTCCCACCCATTAGATAATATAGGAAATCACCCCACCATGTTGTTGGAGAAACAAGGATCCTGATTCTTTGCGAATTCAAAAGATTTGAGATTCTGCAATGTCTGGTGCATCTTCTCTTCCTCCAAAAAAAACTCAGAAGAATACCAGCCTCACAAAGAGCCTGCATATTGAGAATCTTACCTGGTATGGTATGCAAGTCTGAAAATTTAGATTAGATCTCTTCACAAAGGTGTTTGATCTTGAAACATTGATCCATAAAAGAAGTGGAAAAAACATCAAAAGGAGTATATATTTTATGCATCAATTTTGTAAATTTCTCAACTAGATGTTGTACTGAATTCCTTTGACTATGTTCATTGACGAAGGTATAAGGAATCTCTTCGATGAAGGCTTGAATGGAAGAGAGTGTGGTATAAGCTTCATTACACAAACTGTCAAAATGAATTACTAAGTCTTCCATAATCATTTTCCTATACTTAGCATGATTTAGCCATAGAATTCGTGTCATGCAATGATCAAACTCAAGTATTCCCTTTGAAGCTAAGAAATTACATTCCATGCAGGAAAGATCCTAAAGACTTGGAAAGATCTGATCTAGTGCTATTAATTCTGTAATGATGTATTCCTTGAATGGAAACACTGAATCAAGGTAGGCATAAATATTTTCAGATGTTTTTATCACCTCATCAATTATTCTCAACCCACCATTTTCTATCACGGAAACCCGTGATCTTGGAGTGTACCCTAGAGTGATCACATCCTTTGATTGGTTTAGAATTTACTAATCTAGGATGGCCACCGTTTTTGGAATAGGAAAAGAAGACACAATTGGTTTGATCAAATTTTGAACATATGAGATCAAATGATTATTTTCTTCTTTGAGTTTGGAAATTTGATATTTTTATCTCTCAAACCTTTTAAGCACAATATTCATTGAATCCTTTCCCATAGCAACAAGAATTTCAAAAGTGGGTTTTCCAAGGGCTATTTTGGATACTTCATAGTTAGTGACTGTCATATCCTAACGATGTTTTTCAGTAGTTGGAACTGTAATTTCTACAAATTTATCTCTACTATCATCAATCACTACTTTGGAGAATAACTTAGGATTTTAGGGCAAAAATTCGTTGGAAAGCAAAGAAAGAGATTCCAAATCAATGTTGGCCACTTTGACATATATCTTCCTCTTTTTGATTTTAGAATCAACCCAAGCCGGTGTTTCTTTCATTAATTTGACATAACAAATTCAAGAACTTGAAGAAATATCCTCTTTGCCTTCCTCATGACTAAAACCAGTAGGCAGTTGTTTTGTGGCCTCAATCTTTGACAAAGAGCATCTGTAACACATTCTTGATTATCCTCATGTTCTTGTGAAATAATCTTATCAGTTGGATGCTCAGAAGAATTAGATGTTTGTACCACTAGGATTTGTTTGGACTTTGGTGTCTGACATTAATGACTTGGATCCTTAGTGGGCCTATTAGAACTCTCAGTGATGTGAACATATGAGTTTGGGCTAGAGATTCCTGAAAAATGATCTCTTCCTTCACGAAGATACACACTTTTTTACCAACCCTTGAGGCATTGCTTCTTTGTTAGAGATAGGTTTAGGTAACCACTAAATTTCCCTCTGAGATGTGTGTGATGATGTTAGCAGAGACTGTTGTGAATAAGTATGCACCATCATTTTTCTATGTGTAAGTCCTCCCCTCGTTGGCAGTTTTTGTATTTCAAATATATGTGCCTATAATGAAAGAGGATTGGCCATCTGATTCTCATACCACATCATAGTCCTTTTTCAACACAGGTTGATTCATGGCATCTAGAGAAGTTTCATCTCCTTTACTCCAATCGATACTAGGGAGTGGAGTGAAAACATTTTTGATCATAGGTAGGATCTATAAGATATCAATTCCATTATTGGCAAGGGTCAAAAGGAGGGTCCCTTAATCCATAATTTTCTATTTGAGCCAATGTGAGATGAGAAAAATTGATCATCGTATTACGTCCATGTCATCTACACATTCTGTCCTAATAGTCTTCTACGGTTGCTTTATGCTTGTATCTTGCTTTAAGGGATTTTTCCATGGACCCTTTAATATCGAACCGAGCCCTACTTGTGAAAGAATGTATGGTGATGTGGGAAAAATTACTTTCCCATCTAGTTCTGCTCTGTAAAAACTTGGGCATTTGTATTCCCCTATCTGAATTCAGGAAATGAATGCCTCCTTTACGTTTATCCATAAGTAGGAAATGGAACTTTGAAAATTTGATGTGAAAGATCCATCAACAATAATTTTTCACTGACATATTTAGGGAGTTTGTAAAGAGACCCCATAAATCCACTAACTCGTATATATGAGTAAGAAGGAAACTGGATATACCAAGTTCCCCATTGTTTTATTACAGCCTTAAAATCCTCTGAAAATACCTTTCTTCTGGGTTTCTCCCTAATGAACGAATTATATAGAAAAGGAATGCATTGTTGACCCTCCGGAAACAATGAGAGCCATTCTTGAACTCAAGTTGTGGGTAAAAGTGAAAAAAACTATTTTTGATAGGACCCTATTATACTTCTAGTTGTCAGCCCTAAAAAAATCCTCCTTCTTGCTATGACATAGATCAAATATGAGGTCATGTAAAAATGACCTATCATTTTTACCTCAATCAACTGCTTATGGAGAGTTTCGCTGATGATACTTTCCCAATTAATGAACATATTTTCATCAAGAATGATACAAATGAATTTGTACAATCCAAGGATGGAAATTCCTTGTGAAAGGAAGACCAAAAAACCTACTAAGGAGAGTGATCACATCGCCTATTTCTTCATGAAACACCTTACAAAACCATTCTTTGGGCATCCTTGAGTGCGATTCTTTGGTTTGACTAACCAATTTTTATCAACCATTTTTACCATCTTAAGGGATTTTCATCTCGAGAATTGTTGTGCCAATTCTTGCGTTATATCAGCCATTTTCTTCATAAAGTGGCACTTTTAACATATTTTCCATATGCTCAGGAGAATTGAGCATAAGGGGCTTCATTTATATCATTAAAGACTCCCCAAAACTCAAGGTTGTAGTGCTCTGCATAGGCTAGAACATAACTAAGAGGCATTGCATGGCAACTGGAAATGTTGTCCGCTTGCAGGTAAGCCGCAGCGATAGAGCCTTTTTAAGAAAACAATATTTCCCTCTCTCCTTAACTTGTCACAAAATTGGACCATATCCACGTGACCCATATCGGTCTCTAAAATATTATTGTACACTAAGCTTAAGGAAAATTATAGAATTAATCCTTGATATGCATATTTGAGTGCCGATTTGTTAGAGCGTTCACCCATTATGAATTTTTAAAGTGGAAAATCAAAGGGAAGCATACACTAGGAAGGTGTCAGGTCAAAGTCTTCAAACCACCCTTTCGCTGCAAGGAAAATATGGATCTTTGTTACTATTATTATTTGTAAATGATTGAAAAGAAATTTAGGGATATCGATTCACAAATTTTCAAAAAGATAATACAAAAAAAATATTAAGACTAAGCTCAAATCACGATCCAGGTAAAATACTATGATTTTGGAATTTTTTTTATTATTCCTAGTTGTGCATTTTGAATAAATGTTTAACCTCGTTTCACCTTCATGGTTGCACTTGTATTTTCTTATGAACACATGATGGATCCTTCAATTTTTGCATATGCGTGTGAGGCTTTTTACTTCTGACCAATGTATGGGAAGCTTGATTTTCCAAATCCTCCTCTTATTCTGGCATTAAATGGTTTTTCCTGACAAACGTGAACAATTATCTTAGGCTGTATAGAATTGTTTCTCTTATCCATGCATGCATGTCTATTTGTCAAAGTGAATGCATATACTACTAGTGCATGCATTGAAACTGCTTCCTCCCTCCTTGACAGTTGGCGTGAGATTTTCTACCTGATCTGTGTGGGAATCTTTTTCTTTAACCTGCGTGGGAAGTGCTCTAAGTTTTTATGCATTCGTGGCTTCCTTATTTTGGACTATGAATGTGTTGAAACAATTATTTTGTCCTCTTGGGATGCGTGGAAAACTCTTCTTTGACTGGTTTATTTCCTCCTACACATGGGTATCTACATTTGAGTAAGGAATTTTGAGTAATGTATGTGTGTGCATGTATAACCTTTTTTTTATCTCCCCCTTGATGTTTGGGCTCTCTTCTTGATTAGCGTGGACAGATTGTAGGTAAGTGTGTGACCAATGATCTCTGTGATGTTTGGAATTGTTGGACAACTATGAATAACCTGTACATTTCATGTTCTTACCCTTTGTGTACTGAGCTCCTTTAACTGAATGTGTGTGAGCTCCTTATTTATTTCTTTGACAATGTGGATATGTGAACTTGAGCAATGTGTCCTCTACTTCATTATTCATTCTAATGTTGACTAGTTTTTTGGTATGTGTGCTCAATCTGACACAATACAAAAAAATATATAGCTTAAATAAAAATATTTAGAGTGTACAGAAGATAAAACCTATGAAACCTTAGTCTCTTTTTTAATATTTAAACTCGAGCAGAATTTAGCATGCCATACAAATCAGGTACTCTACATAGAGCATGGAGGATCCGAAGCACTTGGAGAAGGATGGCTTCTTGTAATCTTGTGATCACGAAATGGAGGCAACTACCCAGAACTCTCAAAGTTCCTTGGCTCTAGCTAATGCTCATGCAAGGTTTCCATGTGAAATCTGAGGAGTGCCTATAGAATGAGCTTTTCCTTCTTTTAGCTCTAGATGTTTACAATATTTCCTTGTTTCTCCTTCTTCCCAATTTGTCCTGCTTCTACAACCTCTTGTAATTATCTCCTTCCCGGTTTCCAGATGATAGAAGAAAAATTGAAATTGTCCACAACAATTGGAAGTGAATTTTTTTTCCCTCGACAATTGGTCACAATAGTTACGACAATTGGGAAAAATAAGAAAAATTATCCCAAGTTTGTTGAACAACTTCCATCAACGTTAAATTAATATTTATTAATTAAAAACCCTAAAATTTAATAAATTTAATTTTATTAAATAAAAAGATAAATATTAATTAAATAAGTAAAACAAATTTTGCATCGTAGTGGGAGAAGGGCTTATTCAAAATAGATGAAACGAATACCAAAATGACCATGAGAATAAGGCAATCATGATGAGGGTGATAAAACACGCAAAATAATACTTTTAATTTTTTTTTAAAAAATCATGCTTATTAATTTTGTCAAGTCCAAATTAGTTGATAACAACTGACTCTAATTGGGGACAAGGATTTCACGGACGTAGCAATAGACCAAGACCTGACAATTTAATGAACATGATCCCAAAAAGACAAAACACAACATTGGGATGACAAAAGAGAGGAAGCCAAAAAATAGGAAACATAAACAAACCAAAACCCTAATTACCTATGTACATACGGGGGACAACCCATTTTCGATTTTGATAGTGCTTGAGATATTTCCCACTATAGGGTAGAGGCAAATGAGTTCCATTAAGATATGCCAAGTAATATGTGTTATCTCCATAGAAATGCTTGATTTTGAAAGGACCCAACCACAATGAATCAATCTTCCCATGCTTGCCTTTCGGTTCATGCCACTTGTCCCATAGAAGAACTAGGTCATTTATTTGAAATTATCTCTCCTTAGTTTTTTTGTCAAATAATTTATTTACCTTTGATTGGTGTTCCTCGATCCCGTTTTCCGCTTGAGTTCTTTGTTCTTCAAGCTTGCTTAGGAACATGATCCTTTTATCCAACGCATTCACAAAGCATTCATCGTCAACTTCTTGAGTCAATCGTAATGTCGGGAACTCCAATGTGACGGGAATTTTTACATTGGTTCCATAAAAGAGTTGGAATGGAGACATTCCAATTACTCTTTTGGGAGCTATGCGGATAGCCCATAATGCACCATATAACTTATTGTGCCAATTTCTTTGATTTTCATCTACTAACTTGCACATGATGATAATGGTGTTTTTGTTACTGGATTTTGTTTGACCATTTCCCTACGGGTAGTAATCTGATGAATTTGATAAAGATATCCCATACCCATAACAAATATGTATCATCTCTGTAGAAGAAAATTTTGTGGTATTTTCTGTCATGATTTTTTGTGGAATTCCATAATGAATCAATATATTCTCTTTAATGAAGTCACAAATTATCGCAGTAGATGTTTATTTCACCGGAATAGATTTTACCTACTTTTAAAGTAGTTAGTTGCAGTGAGAACGTGAGTATGGCCAGCATTGGAATTATGATTTAAAACCATGATGAAATCTAACCCCCATTGTTGAAAGGGTTCTTCAATGACAACTGGCTTTAAAGGAAAAGCTACCAATTTAGGTCTGTTATCCTTTAAAATTGAAAAGGGCAATTTTGCAGGTAACCATACCAAAATTTCCATTTTTGGTCCCTTGTTGGGATCTCTTAACATTCAGAATGGCATAAAATACGTTTCCGGAAAATATAGTTTTTAGAACTTGGTCATTTTCAACCTTTTTGGGTTGGGCGCCTTTTTCATTCATGTAACATCAATCAAAACTGCGCCCTGTCGACACTAAAATTTTCCTCCGTAATTTCTATTTCATTAATGTATGTATTAGAAATAGGATGTTGTTAAGTATAATTAGTAGTAGCGTCCGATAGAAGATAACGGCATTGCCAGTACGACGCTGCCAATAATGTATAGTACGGCAATAGTCAAAGGTACAATAGGAATGTTGTGGTAAAAAGTAAAAAGTTGTCGTAAGTGGTCCAGTAATGTTAAAATGTAAAAGTTGGGGTAAGTAGAGAAGTAGGGTCTACATGATTAGGAATTAGAAATATTATATTGGTAATAAGGACAAGGAGTGAGGTCATAAATATTTTGTGTATTTTATTTGTAAAAAGTCTAAAAATGTGGAACCCATGTGAAATGATAAGGTTTATCTTATCTTAAAAGATAAGCTTACATGTACAGATAAGAGTTAAGGTATGGAATATGATTCGTCAGAGTGGATTTCTTATCCTATCTTACAGATAAGATGGATAAGCCTGGAAGTTCTATAAATAAAGAGGCCACCCCCCTCATTTAGCATAGAAGGAAGTAGTGAGAAATATTGTATGAGTGTGTAAAGGAAGCCATCAGTTTAAAGGTGTGTTGAAGAAGCCATTAAGAGGTGTAATTGTGAAGTTTTTCCCATAGTATTGGTGGAAGGCAAGTGAAGTCAATAACACTTGAAGTACCTCATGGGTGAGATTGTAACAATTTCATGCTAATATTATAATTTACTCTGATATTTTAGATTTATCATCATTCCTTTTTATCATAGTCTATGGTATTCTTGTGTTATGTTTGTTGTTGTGTTTCCAGATTACATCCACCAAACTAAAGGCTGTGCATTAGTAAATAATCATAGCATGAGGAGTTCCCGGTGAAGAATTATCATAGTGCCGGATTGGTGATGACAACCCCCTCTATCCCTTTGGCGCAATCTAGGGAGTGTCAACACTCCAAATGTTGCGCCTCTCCATGTTGTGCCTCTCAATGTTGCGCCTCCCAAAGTTGCGCCTTGGCGCATGCACCTTCTTGTTACTACTCTCTAAAGTGCGAAGTGGGAGCTGAAAACGTAGTGTCGACACTCTCAAAACTGTGCCATGGCACAAATATCTTCGTGTTGACATCCACTTAAGTGCGCCATAGAAAAAGTTGGTGGTGCATTTATTGCACCTTTTTCTATATATAGGTGCGTCTGACCTGTCATTTTCACAATTCAAAAAATGTGAAAAATTTATTCCTCTGTACTTGTCAGCATTCATGTCAGTCTCGTGTGTTGCTATTTGTCATGTTCGTGGACCTCGCATCGTCCCCTTTATCGTTATATATATTCCTGGTAAGTGGCCCTTGCCCTTCTTGTGGATTTGTTGTAGTTTTTATGTTGGCTTAGGTGATTAGGGTTGCTGATAATTAACAATGAACCTAAGAAGATAATGCAATCCCAACCCATTTTGCAAATCTAAATACTCAACTCCAAAATGCCTTCTCCTCCTTCCAAATCTGCAAATACGAAAAACCCTGCCATAAAACTACTCAAACTCATTTGTCCCTTTTTCCTTGCTGTGCTAAAGTTTTCCCTCCTAACCATCAAAACCTGCCAAAAGGGTGAAAATCACAAAAAAAATTCAAAAACAACCTACTATTTTTCCTTCAGCGCAAGTTTCATTATTGTTACATCAAACACAGTTACATCGAAGTCGCACTATCCCCGCACGCAACATAAGTCTGTCCCATGCCTTATAAACTGAAAAAATTCCTTAGGCGCAAGCGCAGGCGCACCTACAATAACTACAACAACATCTAAATGTTGTGCAAACCTTTCTCACGCCGTGCAATCTTAACCCCTTGGCGTACCTCACCTTAATGTTGCATCTAACACATATGCACCAATGGCACATCCTAGGACCTTGCAACACCAACCATATCTGCGCCCCACTTAAGGACTTCTAATGGCGCAAGTGCACATCCCTCAACAACAACATCTAAATGTTGTGTGTAGCCTTTTCGCACCCTGCGCCCCTTTTGACATTGTTTTCTCCCACGCAACACTTTCTCAAAGTGCGCCTTACTTTTCTAAGACCCTGCAGCCTACAATAGAGTTGCACCTTGCGCCTAGAAGCTCCTAAATGGCTAACTTTTCATTCTGTAAGCTTTGATGGATGAATTAATAGCTAACATGGCTCTTCTATGATGGACTTCCCTGATTCTTCTTGCAGATCAACAACTGAACTCATATCCACACATGTCTTCATCGAGTTAGACGCTAACTAAGTCCAAGGGTAAAGTAAGGCTAACAGAAGAAGAAATGAAATATAAATACCAAAGGGTCAGGATGCCTGAATCCCTTGCAGAATGTGATCTGGATATCAGAGATTCAGAGCTCGGGCACATTGACATGGAGGACTTCTGGGCCAGGACCAAGAAGGTCACATGAAGCCCATGGATGGATAAATTGGTTGGCAATGGTCTGCACTTTGCCACAGGGATCTCAGTAAGCACAATCAATAATGAGTTCATGATGTTAGTGGGTCGTTATTACAATAAGGACACAAGGTGTGTCGAAAATGAGAAGGGCGAGGTAATAATCAACCTCACGGCCTGACATTTTGAGATCATGTTGGGTATCCCTCACCATCGACATTTCGTAGCAGTAATCCAAGAGGACTACATGATGACATGGAATGAAAACGAAGACAAGTGCATGTAGCTCATGAATGAGGTGTACCTCAAGAACAAGAAGGTGGTAAGTAGGTGGCCACAAGTCATTCATCGTAGTGACTTTTCATAAGAGCTGAGCGACACTATCACCTTCCTAAGTAGGGTGGTTGGGCTACTCGATGCCCATTACTTTCACAAGTGGATGCTCAGGTATTTAGAAACAATGAGCAAAAATGTTCCTGATCAACGTTTTGAATGGGGAGAGATCATCAGCAGCACGATCTCGGAGTAGCTTCAACAACTTTCAACAACTGGGAGGTTCTATATGAACTCCTATGTGGTATATGTTGCTGCCTCAGAGAGGGACTACCCACCATTGAATCGGTATGGGGTATGGCCCCAGGTAAAAATATACGAGTACTATCCAGAATTAAAACTAGAAAACAACATAGCCCAATTCAGTAAAGTCAACGACGTCTTCTTCTATGGCGTCATCTGCCTCTTAAGGCCCAACATGACTTATGGTCAGATGACCAGAAGTGTGGTCACCACCACAGAAAAGTGGGGAGCGTTATTCATGCAATTCCCCACTTTCACCTATCTCAGGGCCACTAACTTCTTGGGAGAGCCCACCAAATTGCCAAGGTATGCGGGACCCAAGCTGATCCTATTGGAGTTGTCTAGATAGCTTATCACATACCATGAGAAGTGTTTAAAAAGGAAGAAGGGTGGAACACCATTCCCCCTCACAGTGGGCAGGTATACCTGCACTTCACAGGGAAAATCCTAGGAGATGTTTGCAGAGCTTGAATTTATCAATCTAAAGCATAATTTCCCGACGAGGCCAACCTTTAATGCTCGTGATTGCCTTCCAAGGGAAAAAATCGATCCAATTCACATCCCTCAGATTGAATATATCTACATCGATCTATATCATGAGGTCGAGCTCAGATGAAAGGATCACTCCTGCTTAGCCCTAATAGAGATCATTCAATATGGTGTGGCCATCGTCCCAAAGAGTTTCCAAGCAACTGAACAAGATAGGGGCACTCTACTGACCTTGCGGAAAATATATCAATTGCTTGCTATAGAGGACTTTGTTTGGAGAGTGGGAAAGGTGAGTGAGAAAAAGAGATAGGGGAACTAATGTTGTGGAAAGAAAATCAAATTCTTGCACACACTAGTTAGAAATTCAAACACACATTTATGAGAAGAAACAACAAAATTTTGACACTATTGGCTAGAGGAAACCATGCATACAAAGATGAACACATTCATATGCCTTGGAAATATAAAAAATTTCCTTTATTAGCATCTCCATTAGAGTTGTACATAGCGTGAGAATAGAGGACAAATAGAGAGGGGAAATTAGAAGAAAATGGATAACTCTTTTTTCTTTCAAAAGTAAACAAATGTTCTCTCATGAATTAACAAATATGTAACCAACCCCTTCAAAATGATAAGCCTTTAAATTTTATAAGAAGAGAGATGACTCTTCATATGTCTCGACATAACTTAATATTTGCATCTTCCTAGAAAATGTTAAGTCCCTTTTTATAACATAAAGGTGACTTATTACATTAGAGAACTTAAGTTATTTTAAATTACATTAAAGAAACATGAAAATGTGCAACCCTAACCTGAAATTAGAACATTAAAGAGGGAGAAAGTTGGGGGGTGAAATAAAATAGATAGAGAGAAGAAGAAAGAGAAAGAATCATGTCAAAGAAGAAGAAGTTGATCTCGATGCCCTGATCTCACTTCCTAACCAATCTCCATCTCACGTCGCTAAAAAATATCTCAACTTCATTGAATGCTTTGCTAAAATGAGCCATAATAGATACCACTCTATCATCGTCAGGGATATGCATGCAACTCTGCGTTTCCATCCAACCATCTGAAACACTATTGATATCTCTACACCTTTTGAACCAAGATGGATGTTTCTCTGCAATGAGTGCGATGACGGTATGAATTCCAACTAGAGACTCTAGAGTATCGTTATTGAAAGATAATGGATTTCCTACCTCTTTCTTGACATGCTGCTTGAATAGTCTAACCAAATCATCTACCTATGTGATTTCTTTGATTGCAGTGTCTCTAAGTTTTTGAATCTGACCATTGATGTTTTCCTGCAACTTATACGCTTGTTATTCTTTCTCATCCAACTCAGTGATGGCTCAGTTGATTGTCTTATACTTAGTCACTAGGGACCTTACCCACATGTGACAAGTCTTTTGAAGGAGTATCGAAAATTATTTTTCAATTAGTAGTTGAGATTGAGTGTCACCCATTTCTATAACCAACGGATGAAGAGGGTCCCAGTGATCTTTTTCATTTTCTAGATCTTCTCTAATCACCTTGCCTTATTGGTAGTTACACACACATATGTGAAGATTTTTATTGCCTCATAAAATAATGAATTTACTTTATCAACAATTGTATTTATCCATTCACCATTAGCCTGTCTCTGCACTGTGAAATCTTATGTCTTCCTGAAGGATTCTAGATTAAAGATACTTATGGGTGCAGCTTCCTCCATAGGGATTCTTGAAGCACTTGGATCCACCAAGTATTGTAGATATGATGAAAGAATTTATACTTTTCCATCTTGGTCTTCAATCCTCTTCTTGTAATATTCCTTCCTCGCCATCAGACAAGTAGAATATTGTTGGTACATATGTAAATCTCCTTAATGGGTAGTCACGCCCAATGGAATTATGCTCATCTCGTAATCAGCCGGTGTCATTTCGTCCACTGGCTTGATCACCTTGGGTTAGACCACCTTGATGTAGTGTTTGCCTTTTTCTCCACTATAGAAGCAGGAGGCTGTGTGGACAATTTTTATTTTTCTTTCCATTAGCCAATTCCGCTATCGCTAACAGATCAGGGACAATGACCTGTTGGACATTACGTGTGCCTTGTGTAATTATATATTTCATCCAAGGGAACATTTCATCGTATTCAGGCTCTGCGATTGACATATCAATTGTTTCCATCTCAGGTGGAAGAGATATCTCCTAGATAGGAGAGGTAGTAGTGTTGACAGGGGGTGAGACCTCCTGTTGCTGCTCAGGGATTGGGTCCTTAACTACATCTTCTTTCTTAACTTTTGCTTCTGCCATGGGATCTTCTTCTATTATGGCTCTCTTAGGTGACTCCTCATGGAAGGAGTCCTCTAGTTCCACAACGTTATGTTTTGAGCACTCCATAGAATGACCCGAACTCAAAGTAACCTCCAGAACTTGTAATGATAATTTTTGTGAGGAATGTTTCTATGGTTTGGAGATATTTCTCGACTGAATGAAAATGGCCTTCATCCTTTGGAACCATTTCCTCTTTCTCTTTATTACCTTGTTTTTATGCTCCATGATGTCTTCTAACTCGTGAACATGCCAATTCACTTAAGGAAAAGGCGAAGCCTTGACCACCTCATACTCTGGATCATAAAGTTCAGTTCCATCATCTTGTAGACCTTTTTAATACCAAGAGAACTGATACTTTCTCATTTATTCTACCGTCATCCTCATATGGTATATCTCCCACACATTGAAATCATCAACATAGTTGGCCCAATTATATTATACTTGTGGAACATGATGTAATTTTGAAACATGAAATGTGTCTGGATCTGGCCGTATATCAAATTTGACCGGATGCGTGCAAAGTCAGGTGTGTGAAGGCAATTTCAAGGTGGGATGCATCATTTACATTTTTACATGTGAAAAATACAAGGGAGATGGGGAACGAGACAAGCTTATTCTCTTTGTTCATTAGTCTATTGTTCACCTATGCCAGCTTCCTACAGATCTCAAATAGCACTATTTGATCACTAAGGTACATGGGTAACCTTAGTGGGTTTTGATTGAAGCTGGAGACTCTAACGTAGGAGAAATTCGAAAACTAGATGAAGTAGGAACCATATCTTTTGATTAGGGATACTGCTACGATGACATTCTTACATACAAATCACCATCCAAAATTATGACAAGAACATCGTGAAAGCATCATTCATGTGGGAGAAATGTCGGTTGCTTTCTCTTTGCACCAATTGGGATAATTTCTCAAATGCTGAGACCCGAGAAAATATGTTTTGGGTGAGAATCAATCCCTTGAAAGACTTGGAACTGGAGAGGAGATATATTAAGTAGGAGGTCATGTAGAACTTCTTCATCATAAGAACTTGGGGTAGTTGGCAATGTAAGTTATCACTTATTATCTGACCCCAATCTATACTTTGATCCCCTTTAGTTATTCTTAGAATAAATAACGCCGTCTAATCTTGAAAGTCCCTTGTGCCTTCTTCTCTCATCGCCCTGTTGAAAAGGGTGATTGCATCCAAAAATCCTTCATGAAATTCACATCTTGAGAGAGACTTTGGAATTTTGGAAGGATTTCTCCCTATTTTCATCCACGATCCTAATGTAATCCCTTGCAGATGACTGCTATATTGTTTGAGGTGGGAATTTGCAGTGCAAGAGAGATAGCTCTAGGATGTTGAACACCCTGGCCATACCATTTTCTACCCAAATTATCCATGTATCATGTTCATAGTGATTTGAGCAGGCCAAGACCAACTCGATACTTTGTGCAGACACATGATGCCCAATAGATGCAAACACTCCGCTTTGTATATTTTGTCCTCAGTTTTCCCTCTTTTGGTTAGACAACATGCGTGACATGAGATAATCAAAATCCATATAAGTGACATCATTTTCACGTACCTCCATATATTTCGATGATAAAGCCTATGTCGGCTTCACCCCTATGAATTTTAATTTCATGTTTCCTTGACACTTACTATATTTTGAAAGGGAAACTATTTTTTGCAAGTGTCGATATTTTTCTTTTATGATCCCCAAATGATGATGTTGACGTGAATGGTTACCCCTATGTGTAATCCTTCAGTGAAAACTGCCTTTTGGAATGACTTCCTATTAATAGTAAGTGCCTATAAGACAACTTACTATTTTTAGCAACTAATGATTTTTACCCAAATTGACCACACCAATGAGATTTGCTTGTATCACTGCCCCTGTGCATACTTCTCTTTCTCTGGTTACTTCCTAGAGTGACTTACTATTTAAATTCAGTACCCTTATAAGGGACTTACTATTTTAATTCAGTACCCTTATAAGGGACTTACTATTTTTAGTAAGTGGTCATTTTAAACACATCTGACACTGAAATCCCACTCCGACCTTCTGAATGTCTTCTGTGTATACTGTCTTCACCGCAATTGATTTTGGTGTCAAATTTCCAAAAATAGAAGCCACTTGTATAGGAAGGTTTACTATTTTTAGTAAGTGGATTTCTGGTACTCGATTCACGATGAAACTAATGTCTCTGAAATGGGTTTTTTTCCCAATAGTGCTCCTATGAATTTTTAGCTTGATCCGATTGTCGGTTGGAGAGATTTTAAATTTTAAAATTTTCCATGGGAAACCTGGGGTTTCTTCTCTGGAAAAAATATTCTTCACACATGTAAAAAAATTCCCAAGGAATTTTTAGGCACTTGAAAATCTTGAGGAATTTAAAAAACTATGTCTTGATTCGTTCAACGGTCTGCAAGATATAAATATTTCTTCTTCTGGCGAATTCAAGGTTTTTATACATAAAATCTTCATATTTTTCATTTGAATTTGTTCTTCTTGTGATTTTTTGTGTTTTAGAGCATAGATGATTTCATGAGCTTGATTTAGTGTAAAAAAATTGGATTCAATAGCTGGAAAAATTTCGCCAGCATTTTGACAGCATCTGGAGGTGTGGGGGATGAAGAATGGAAAAAAATGGCTATCTCCCACTATTTATAATTTGAAAATGGAAGGAGGGAGAGGGGATTAATTTTAATTTCCATGTCATCCCTCTACAATGGTGCAATGGGGACATGAAAATTTTCCTTGCCCTACACATGGCATTTTTCATGTTTTTGTTCGATAAGCAAATTAAGAGAGGGGGTTGAGCTTGAGCACCCGGGAGTTGGTTTGAGGTCACATGAGGGATTTTTAGGGATGGGATGCATTTTTATATTCCTTTGAAAAATGGGAAAAGGGGACATGAAAATCTGCCTCATTCTAGGAATGTCATGTGTCAGGCATGCAGGGGTAGGTGAGTGCAAGGTCAAACTGGACAACGGGAGGTTGGAAGGTGAGTGTAAGGTCATATGGGTGACCAGAGGGCTTCTTAGGGGTTGCGAATTTTTTTTTTCCCTTTTTTCCCTTTTCAAAGGTGCAAAGGGGACATGAAAATTCACCTTCACCACAACCTACCACATTTCCCATCAGAAATTTGACTAAGTGTTGGAAAACGTACCTTGGGAGCCAACTTACGAAGATGATATCTCTAGCTCCCGGATGCATTTTTGGGTGAAATTATATATGATTCCACCTCCCAAAAACTCAAAAAATACATTGGTGATTTTTTTAAGGTCAATTCTGAATTAAACACCTAGAAATGGCTCTTTCTTTCTCAGGACCGCTTGTTGTGCACCGGAAGAGTGGGTTGTTTAGAACAGTGCATGAGGTTTCAAGATGTCCCGTCTTTTCCACCATGTAGAGTATTGGAAATTATTTCCATAAGTAATTTTTTGGGCTTTAAAATAACTATGGGTCTCCTAGAATCTCTCTTTGAAGCTTAGGTCTTATGTTTCGGTGCATGCTCTTTTAGGCCCAAAAATCCATTTTTGACGAATCAACTCCAAATCCTCTTAATCTTCCCAAAATATTTCAAAATCAACTCTTTGATGTTTATATCACTTGGATACTCCTTTGTGATGATTTTTGGCTTATCTATATTCTCCAGGGATGGTGCACCAGTCTTAGGAAGGATGATGATAGCCCTTCCCAAAACTGCTTGATTGCTTGAATCATCCAAAAGATCCTAAATCACCTAGGGACTGATTTTACTTTCATAAATCACCTAAGGGTACTGATGAAAACCACTTGGGGATCATTTGAATGATGGGATAGGACTGGTGTTAAGGATGGACTGACTTGGGGGTGTCTTGGGAAGGTATGCATTTCAATTTTTTTGAGAGCTGTGGTATAGTTGTCTTTCTTTTTAGTGAATTTTGCCTTTGCAAAAACATAGGACAACAAGACACTAATGTTCATATGTTCTTGTCCATTCTATGCGCTTCTGTCTAGGATGTGAAGTTTGGCTAAGTCTATTTTTTCCCTATTTTTTAATTGATTTTTGTTATGTTCCTGATGTTTGTGTTCCTATAACCGTTGTATGTAATTGTTGGGAGGGTGAATTGGTTCACCTAGTGTTTTCCCCCACTCATTTTTGGTGCATTATATGAACAAATGTGAACAGATCCCTAACGAGAAAGGTTGTAACTAAAATATACACTTAGTACTATTACATTACGCCTCTATTATATTGTTATATACATAATTCATAAGTTTGGAAACAAGGCACTGGTAACACCTCTTTGGTCCCTTTTTACATTGTTTGGATCTACTTATGAATCACGTCTAGAATTTTAATCTTTTAGATCGAGTCAGAGGGATCCCTGTTCCTATTGATTTAATAAAATTATAATTAAATCTAATTGCAGAGTAACTACTGTAAATAATGATGTACAAATGCTAGTATATAATATGAAACAAGTAAAATACCATATATAATGTCAGACCCTAAGAAAGAGAGGGAGATATGATGACTTAGTTGATATTAATGAAATCTAGAAGTAACATGGGTAGGGTAAAGTACTAAACAAACTATAAACAATGCCATAATTATCCCTTTAATATCTGGAACTTAGGAACAGTGTCAGAGAGGGGTACCTGGGCACTAGTGACTGGATCTTAGCATCGACGATTGTGAAAATTATGAGGATCTAGTTTCTTCTATGGCATAAGGGTTTCAAAGTTGTTCCATGTTGGTTTCCTGATATTCAATCCTTGATCACCGAAGGTACCTATAACCTGCAAGAAATAAGTTCACCTACACGTACCTAATAAACACATTAAACCTAAGAAGGAAAATGTAGAATGGGGAGTCGGAGTGACCTCGACAGTCACCTGACAGAGTGAACTTATGACCAAGCACTACACTACATCTTAAACTCCATGTAGTTCTTGTTTGTGTGTAGAAATTATATTCCCTAGGACGCTCTTGTGTAAGTTGCACTAGATAACAAGATAGATCTACTCAATGATGTAAATGTATGGATGGAATAGAATAAAATTCCCCTTCTTATGTTGTGTATGTAGAGTTACAGCCCTTTTCCCTTGAGTGAGTACTAGATGGATGCCTTTGAAGTGCTTTTTGTACCTTTAGAATGCAAGCTTAGGTGATAATAGTAATACTTAGTGTTTGGTCCCTCATTTTGAACACATAACTACGTATTTAAATGATTCCCTTGTTTGAATTTTGTAATTGAAAACTGGAAGGCCGACCCATAAGTGAAAACTATGCCCAAAATATCAAAGATACCCGAAAAGAGTGAGTAAGGTAAGAAAGGGTCAGGTGTGCCCATAAGGGACAAAACCACCTGGGCACTACTGTCCTAGCTAAGCGCTGGTGTCTAAAGCCATAAAAGATAGATAAGTTGTGTTTTGACTAGGTAGTAGGGTGTGTAACACCAAAGAGAAAACAAGAGAAAAATAAAATAGGCTAAAGATAGTTGTTAACCATTAGTTTTCTTTCTTAGGAATCATGTAAATGCTATCATGCTTTTAGGAGCTAGAAATGTACCCAAGTGCATGATTTTGTGTCTACATTTGCCCCCAATTTTTGTTGTTGAGTGAATAATTGATAATATAAAGAAGATAAACGATGTGTTCTTTATAATCCTGTAGAGAGTGTAGCCGATATCATGCTGAATGGACAAGTGAAGCGTGAAGTGGTCGCAAAGTGAAACATGGGAACTACGAAAGGGAGGTAGATCCTAGGGGTGAAGCGTATGTGTAGCTTGTACATGTTGTTGTGATTTTATTTTTTGATGTAGGCTATTTCTTGTTGTGTATATGAAAAATATGAGTAAAGTATATGAAATTGTACAAAAGTGTGTAAAAGTAGTAATAAAAGTAATAAAAGGAAAGTGTGCACCTGATGTATAAGAGTGTAAAGAGTAGAAATATGTCTTGAAATTCTATGAAGGGAAATTCCTTTGGTAAATCTCACACTACGAGTGAGTTTTTGGGCGATCTCATGCCAAGTGAGAATTTTCTGGGTGATCTCGTGCCAAGAGTAAGTGTTGGAGAGAGAGGTCTAATTTTACTCTCCTTCCATGACTCTACCCTCATAAGAACCATTATAGATGGTACGTCCTAATTTAGTTCCGAAATTCCTGATTTGTTCTGAATTAGTTTTGAATTATTCCGATTGAAGGAGATAAAATACATTATGTAATTGGAGGTCATGATTCCTACTATAGAACTACTCTAAAGACTTCTGTAGATTGTGATGATCTAAAATAATGATTGTTTATGCCCCCAGTACATTAACAACTAGGGGAGGACACAAGCGCCTAAGAATTTCTATTTGATATTGGGAACCAATGTCTGTTATATGTTTGGGGCCCAAGTCAAAGTTTGGGTTGTTCTGTAACTATGTTCATGTGCTTATCCAGTAATGTGATGTGTTGAACTATAACTTTGAGCTACTCTAGGGGTGATTTTTTCACCCCATGCATGCCACATCATTTGGGGTGCATGCGGTGATAGTAGGATAATGTGACCCAAAGGATAAAACTTGATGTTGATATGAACTAGATACTTTTAGGGGGTACGGGATGTGCATGGTATAAATCAAGGCACATGCAAACAAAGTAGGCTAGTAACAAGTATTAGTATAGAAAAGGCTAGCATGCATGTATAAGATAGTGTAACAAGCAAGTAGTAAGACAAGATGGACTACACAAAGTAGGTTTCAGACATGGAACATTGCTCACAATATCACAAGACAATCAGGGCCAAAGCGGCCAAAATAAAACTATGATCAAACATGACATAGGACATAACCTGCAAATAATATCAATCAATAACAAGAAAAAAGGTGACAGATAACCATGGTTGTATTGATCCTACAAGACAATGCTACACATAAAGCACCCATTAGCATGTTAGAAAGATAAATAGTATGACAAAACATGTATATATCAGTGAATAGTAGGAGATAGTGATTGAAAGTAAGTAAAAGTAACTAAGTACCCCTAAAAGTAACTAAGTACCTAAGACATGAAGCGTTGTGGCGCGTAGAAGCAGGGCACGAAGGCAAGCACATAATTAGTTCTTGGGGAGGCGTGAAGGATCATGCCCGAGAGGATGGATTTGTGACTTAGTGAGTTTTGGACAATAGGAAAAGATGTGCATATGGATCAAATGGAAAAGTGACCAGATACAAATATGGATAAGCTATGGAGATTTGCGGCTCAAGGAAAGGATATTCCAGGGAATCAATATGGTTATCATGAAAGTGAATAAGGAGTCGATGTTGTTAAAGATTAGTTAGCATATGCATACAAAAGGGAAATCTATTAAGGGAAGCCCATGGATGACATATAGAATATTCCTAGGTAGTGGTAGATAAATGATGAAGGGATACCATGTAAGCATCTCGCAAGTGATGATGGATGATTGAGAGATATATTCCTTCGTATGCTTGATATAGAGGGACCTTCTAGAGGAAATGAAGAGAGTATAGAGATAGAGATAGAGAGGGGGGTAGAGGATAGAGATCAAGGAAGTGGAGATAAGATGAATAGTGAGACTAAGGAAGAGCATATATATATGGTGTAATGTGTGTAACAGCAAGCTCTGTCGATGTGATGAAAGCTCTTGTTATTATGAACATTCTCCATGGATGCAACTCTTTTTGATGTAATCTTGGCTACCATATTTTGTTAATAAATATAATGAAGTAAATTCTGAACAATCTCTGTGATGGATATTTAATATGTGTATTTCCCTTATGCTCATTACGTGTGTTACTAGTTTCCATAATTTTATTTCATGGTTGATTCTACTTCCATTTAGTTGATCATGTTAATCTATACTTGGAATGCATTAGACTAGGAGTCAATGTTTGTATCCTAAATCCTATGGATGAATGCACTTATTCTCTGGTTGTATTACATCCCCATGTTAAGAAATATCATTCTGAAAAATTTCACATAAAGGAGGGGCTCGGTGCCTACATGCGCCTCAGGTGAGCTCCAAACTAATCTGGATGATATGTCGACGCACTTGGGGGTTGGTTGTTAAGCAAGTAGTATGAAGAGAGACTACATTTTGGTTCTATGTTGTCGGGACCTCTTTTTCAAATAGTTGTGAGAATGGTACGTAATGATAGAATGCTTGACATTGGACAATGTCAAAGAATGGTTTATGAGCATGAAGGATGATTTTTCTCAGAGATTCAATAATGGACCTGAGTTTAATGCTCGTAAATGGGTAGAAGAGCACCTATATCATGAGTTGTCATGAGACCTTATTTTGTTACTTTCCAGTGGAGTTGTATGAATGGATTTCAACATATGCGTCTAGGTTGAGTTGGTACTATAGACCCCGTGTATGGACCAAAGATGAGTATCAGAAGCTTTATGATGCCAATCTGACCTAGACCCATGTTGTTGATCACTGGTGGAGAAGAGTGATTACCAATTATACCCTGGAACACGTTATTTCTATGTATTTTTGTCCAAAGATTGCTGATTTTGAGTTCTTGAGGGAACCTAGAGGATTATTTTTGCATGTTATACCCTTAGCTATCAAGATCATGGTCATTACTTTAAGTTTGGAAGCTTTTCCTATGGCTGATCTAAAGGCCTACTTAGCACACGGGGTGTGGAAGCCAGTGTGGTGAAGGATGAAGGACCCTACGATGAAGAAGGACAGGGAAGAAATGTGACTCAAGTATGATGAAGCTCGAGAGAGGGAGTTGGCAAGATGATGTGAGGTTGTTGGAGTGATGGAGATATAGAGACAGAGTATTATAGAAAGGATTTGAGGTCTGCACAGAAGGTGCGAGACCCAAGCAGTCTATACTACCCCATCTTGGCAAGCATGTGGGAGAGTTACCCCCCTCAGCTTCTGGTGAAAGTTCATCATGTGAAGAGAAGATGTATCCGTAGGCACGCATCTTGGCCCCCTGGTGATCAGAACTTGGTGCTTAGCCTTCCAGTTTCTAAGGAAAACTTTGTTCATTTGATCATTAGAGGTATTGATATTAGTGGTCAAGTGACACCTAGGAGGTATAAATTTTCATTCCCATCTATAGATGCATAGTATTTTCCTTTATTTGGAGTTATTTTGTCTGACACAAAATTTAGGCAAGGACAAGGTTCACAAAGTTTTGGTATCGTGTATGGATTAGGCACAGGAAGCATAACAGGGAGTGGATCAATATCATAGACCATTGGCACGTGTAGTTTAGCGACGATGGTGGGGACAAGGCATGCCAGTGCTTCAGGCCCTTTTCCTACTACATGGCGAGGAGGATCTGGTGGATCTATAGGAATAGGAGCTAGTGGATCAGAGTGGATCAAGTGGTAGAAGCTATCAAAGGCCTCATAGCCGAGAGGGCAAGGACCTCAACCACCTCAGCAGGTGTTTTATGAAATTTCCCTACATTTTCCTGATTACAAGGGTGTGGAAGATGTTGCAGAACATGTACATAAGTGTGAGCTACTATGGTGTGCGAAGGGAATCATTTCCCCAGAGAGGAAGGCAAGGTCAGTTTGCGACCACACTACAAGGGCACATGTGGATAACTAGTACTGGAAGTATGACCCACACCAAACAGTGGTGGATTATGTTGCATTGTGTGATATCATTCTTGGTAGAGTTCTACATTCTTGAGTTTGAACAAAAGATCATCATCGCATTGAAATAAATTCAGCAAGGGATGACAAAGAATGTGCGGGAATATGATTCATGCTTCAAAACTCTCTTATCAAAGTTATTTTATGACATCCATCCATCTTAACACTCTCAATGGTTCATTGATAGGTTAATCACCCCTTTCAAGAGGGAACTTTCACATAAGACCTTTACAGACCTGCACGAGGCCTTAGAATCTTCCTTATGTGCCAAGGTTGTAGGAATCATGGACACCAAAGTCATTCCATTTCTTGAAGCCCAGATCGTTGTCATGGAAAAGAAGCTGGAGAAACTATCTGTGAACTCAGCACATGAGGCTCACAGTGGACTATGGTGTATGGACTGTGAAATAGAGGGGCATACGAAGGATAATTGTCCACGAAGATCAGTTCACGCCATGTTGGTAGACTATGAAATTTTCCACAGGAGACCATGATGCAAGTAGGTATTCCCTTTACTACTACAATGCATGATCCGTAAGAATGTGTCTTGTTATTGTAAGATTATCTACCTCTACTACTGCATGACACCAAAGATTGTAGATTGATTGACCAGATACATGATGTCATTAATATTGGTGTACTCCAGACCAGCATTGCCAAAAATTCCAAGGATGATGGTCTCCATTATGAAGGGCGCGCAGATGGAGGAGCTCATGCTGGAAGAGGATTTCGCGGAGGATTTCTGAGGTCAAGGAAATCACGGAGGTGGAAGAATTGATTTCTCGTCGTGGAACTTGTTACAAATGTGGGTCTATGGAGACCACTATAAACGTGAATTTCTTGATCTATTACAATGCTCTTGGTGTGGAAAGAAGCACAAGTATGAGGAGTTGACCAGAGTTATTTGAACACATGAGCCAACAACAACAGAAGGACAAGGGCACCGAGATGGTAAGTGTAAAGAAGAAATGACTTCACAGTGGATTCCAAGGGTGGCGTGTGATTCAGAGTTAGAACCTATCCTGGTAACAATGCAGATGAGGCTGCACATGTCGCAAGGAGATACCAAAGAAAATCCATTGGTTACTAGAGAAGAGGTGGTGCACTGGGAAGTATCCAGACCCTACACATAAGAAATAGGTTTATCAAGAGACCATGGATGTAATTTGAAGCCTAACAGGAGAGATCCAGTGCCTGAAGGAGTAGTCGAGGTAGTTAGAGAAAAGGAAGAGTGTTGAGGCTCCACAGAAGGTTCTGGATGAAGTTAGGGAAGTATACAAAATGCTGAGGCAAGAGAATATCATCCCTCTACTAGGAGAATGGTTACAGGAGAAGATACCGTGCATGCCGGAGGAGAGTGCATGAGTGACAAGTATTACACACTAACCTTCCCCCTCACACCATTGATTATGATAAGGAAATTACCTTGAATGCAGTAGTCGATGGATGGCTCCTGAGCAATATTCTAATAGACACAAGTGTGGAGGTTAATGTTCTCACTTCTAGACGCATCGAATCAAATGGGAAGGCCCCCACTACAACCATCATTCAAATGTGTTGTATATGGCTAACAAGACAAAGGAAATTCCCATTGGTGTCTTGAAGGACGTTGTTATCACTATCCAAGGGGTGAAATTCACTGGAGACTTTGAAGTCTTAGCGCTAGCCGAAGCAGAAAACTTTCCAGCGTTACTTGGGTGCCCCTTGTGTTATAAGAACAATGTTGACTGATTGTTCAATAAGGGGTACATAAGATTTGAGAACAAGGAATAATGGGTGATCATACCCTTATCTGATGGGAAATAAGCACCTTATATTGAGCCCTTGGGAAAAGAATTCCTTGACAAAATCTGTGTGAGCACTATCAGGGACCCTAAGGTGATTCATCCTAGAGAAGGAGTTATTCAGTTTGAAGACGATCAATCTATGAGTGATACCACTAGTGTAACATGTGACAATTGGGTGCATGGGACTTATGAGTTAATTGGGTGGCAATTGAGAGGCTCTGTTACAAGAGTAACAAAGGCGTGCCCACTTAGGCGCCTAAAGGGAAAATAGGTACCAAGCTACATTGGGGAAGGCAACCCTAACATGTTTTCCTGTGAGCCATGGAAGCCCAATGGAGATGCGAGATCAAAAGAAGGAGCATGCTTATCTACACTTTGTGTGCAGGACTGCAGTACATGTTGGTGGGAGCGTGCATCAGGACAATATTCTAGAATGGCACGAGGTGAGGATTGCGCTCTCTGTTAGATTCTTTCATAGCAACATGCCCACTAAACTTTATGCCTATGATGGGAAACGACCCACCTCATATCATGTCGAAGAATGCGAGAGGATTTGGATGGGAGGTGCAAGGATTTACCTCTTTCCCTATGGGTACACAAGTTTTATTCCACACTACAGGGTTGTGCATGTGCATGGTACATTCATTTAGAATTACGCCGTCGGACATGGAACTATCGGGAGGTAACAAATGACTTGATTCAAACCTTTGAAAATAAAAGTGCTAATACATTGGTGAATGAGGCTTTATAGGTAGTTAAGCTCCTAAATATGGGAGACAGTGTAATGGCTGAGGATAGAATTCTAGACTTATTAGGAGAACCTAATTTGGAGATGCATTTTGATGTGAAGGAACTAGAGGAAGTACAACTTGAATGTGCCTACATGGAGAAATAAAAGTGAAATTTATTCTATGTGATAGATGGGGAGGAAGTGGAGAGCTTGGATGCTAACCATACTATAGGAACGCGTGAGGTAATTGAAAATGCTGATGAAAAAGCACGCACGTACCATGAACCCCTAAAAATGAAGAAGGTTAAAGTTGGCTCAGATGCGGAACCTAAGGAGGCTACTATTGGGGATTATTGGTCAAAAAAGAGGTTTCAAGGATCATTGATCTATTACGTAAATTTCAGGATTTATTTTTGCGCAGGTACCATGAGCTTAAGGGAGTTCACCACTCTTTAGGGGAGATGCGGATCAAACTTAAAGAGGGAGTGCACCCGATTCAGAAGAAACCTTACCAAATGAATCCAAATTTTCGTGTCTGGTTAAGGAAGAGATAGAAAAGATGATCACATTAGGTATCATCGAAGTTGTTGAGGAATCAGAATGGATAATCCCAATGGTCATAAGCATTAAAAAGTATGGGAGGATAAGGATCTATGTTGATTATAGAGATTTGAATGCAGTATGTGTCATTGATCCCTTCCCAACCCCTTTTAATGAGAATATCTTGGAGGGAGTAGTTAGGTACGATATCTATTCCTTCACGGATGGCTTCTCAGGATATCATCAAGTTAGAATTGTAAAGGAGGACCAAGAAAAGACAAATTTCGCCACTGAATGGGGAATTTTTTCCTACATGGTCATGCCCTTTGGACTGAAGAATGCACCTACTATGTTTTCGCGCATAGTGGTCCAGGAATTTTAGAATTTTATCCATAAGTTCCTTCAGTTCTACCTTGATGACTAGATAATGTATGGACTAGTGAGAGATCATTGTGACAATCTACAATTGATGTTCGAGAGATGTCGATAATTTCATATATCCCTCAACATTAAGAAATGTCTCTTCGCTACTTCATTTGGAACCCTGTTGGGGCACATTATATGTAAGGAAGGCTTGCAAGTAGATCCTGCCAAGGTTATTGTCATTGTAGGATTGGGAAAACCCATCAGCTAGAGTGTAATGTGTGGATTCCTTTGGCATACGGGGTACTACCGAAAGTTTATTAGGGGTATACGAAGATCGTCACGGCATTGGAGGGACTATTGAACGTACGGATGCATATTTCATTGGGGAGAGGGGCAACAAACAAAATTTGATACATTGAAGAATAGGCTTATCACTGCACCCATATTATGCTTTCCTTTATGGGATAAACCTTTCCATGTGCATGTTGATGACTCAGGAATGGCCATTGGAGTAGTATTTGCACAACCTGGTGAGGGAACTGTTGGTCACCCTCTTTTTTTACAAATAGGAAGTTGACACCAACAGAGAAGAACTACACTACTACTGAGTGCGAGGTCTTATCAATGATCTATGCACTGCATAAATTTAGGCAGTATCTACTGGCAACATGCTTTATATTCTACACAGACCACATGGCATTGAAGTACTTGGTAAACAAGCCTATTTTATAAGGGCGCATATGTTGATGGGTGATATTATTTCAATATTTTAAGTTTACAGTTATTTTCAAACCGGGTAAGAGTAATTTGGGACCTAACCATTTATCAAGAATTGATTCAGGGGAGGACGCACAAAACATTAAGGATACGATATCAGATGCACAAATTTTTAGGTTGTGATGCGTGCCCTATGAATTAGAATATATTGTTGTATTCCTCAAAACAGGTACTATGCTAGATGAAATGAAGACTTTAGAAAGAAAGCAATTGACTATACCTGCTGCACCATACATGTTAATTGGTGGAGATTTATACAAGTTAGGCCAAGTTGAGATTCTGTGCCGATGCATGTTAGAACATGAGTGCCTTGCAATCATGGAGGAAGCACACAGTGGGATTGCAAGAGGACATTATGTAGGTAATGTCACAGTGTGGAAGATTCTACTCACAAGGATTTGGTGGGAAAGCATATACAGGATTGTATTGAATTTTGCAAGTCCTATGACCATTTTCAATGCCTTGGGAAACCAGGAAGAAGGGATGAAATGCCCTTGAGACCGATAGCTAGCACATAACCATTTGACAAGTGGGTGATTGATTTCGTAGGATAGATTTCACCTACCACACGAAGGACCAGTTCATGTTATATCATTACTTGCACTGATTACTTAACAAGGTGGGTGGAGACAATGCCTACGAAGGATTACACAACAACCACATCAACAAGATTTATTTGGGAGAACATAATTAACAGGTATGGGTGTCTATTAAATTTAACTAGTGACAGAGGTACACATTTTTTGAATGAGACGATCAGGATTTTGTTTAGAAAATTCTTGGTGGCCCATCACAAGATCATCCCTTATCACCCTCAAGATAATGGAACCATTGAAGCATTTAACAAGATACTAAGTCACAGGCTGACCAAAATTTGTGATGTGGGAAGACAAGATTGGGATGACAAAGTTTCAATCGTATTATGGGAATACATAACAACCTACAAGATTCTAAACTAGGCCACACCATTTCAATTGGTGTTTGGTGCGGAAGTTGTTTTACCAATGGATTTTATGCTATCGTCTCTGTGTATTGTGTGTGTAGGAGGATTAGCTGACGAGAAATCATTACAAGAGCACATGGAAAATTTAATGCAGTTGGATGAAAGGTGATCACTTATTAGGTGAAGTCAAAAGAATGAGAAGGTGTGAAAAATGCAAGACATGACCGCCATATCAAAAACAAATAATTCGAGGTTTGGCAGATGGTCTTGCTTTATGACTCTAAATTTTTGCACCATCCTGGGAAACTAAAATTCCATTGGTTAGGACCATACATCATCTCATACATCCTTGATTCAGGCGCATGCCAATTACAAGAAAAGGATGGGATAAGGTTACCGGGTTACTTTAATGGGTGTAGGCTAAAGCCCTACTATAAATAAGGCTTTTGTGTAGTAAAAAATAAGGTAATATTGACAATTAGTTGAGATTTGTTTTATTTCTTTTGGTTGTTTCCTTTGTCATCGTTTTGTGTTGCGCATTGGTGCACTGGTGGCTAATTGAATTGTAAGAGGTTCTATGTGTAGGGGACCATGTATACATTTTTGTGTGGGGTGAAGGAGTAACTATATTGAACATGGATGTAAAAATTCTTTGATAGTGGACTATTGGGAAAAATTAATGCGAAGGTAGAAGAATGAGTGACGTGATGGCTAAGGTACATAAATTCGTGCAGTTTATGAAGGTGGGTTGAGAGAAGTCTTAAGACAACAAGTAAGGGAAGGATTACATGGTATAACATGAGGTAAGAAACACCATTCAGAAATACTTAGTAGATAACACAGAGGTTATGTACTTCATCATGGTAACGCACACAAAAGAGGTTTGTAGCAGTTTTAGTAGTATTGGAGCGCCAGAAGGTTATAGTTGCAAAGTGTGAGGGGAAATCGCGGAATTCAATTGAAGAAAAATAAAGTTCTTTATTAAAAATCAACATTACGACATGTGGTCGTAAGAAATATAAGGCATTGATAAAGTATAATAAGAGGAAAGACTAGTCATTTCGACTATATGGATTTAAAGAATTACTTGTGTGCTCTCGAACTCAAAGTGTGCCAAAGGTGTTACGATGAAGGACAACACAAAGTAGTATCACAAAACAATGGATTTGTGCAAGTTGTAGTGGCATAACAAGGAGGGAAGAAAACAACAGAGCAGAAATGAGGTTGCGTGAAAGAGAAGTAGGGAAGTTGTTGAAGTTAGGGTAGTCAAAAGACAGGAACATAACACCTAGAGCATGAACAAAAAAGGAGAAGAAGATGGCACCGAAGAAGGCTTGCAAAAAAAAACCAGTGGTGGAAAAGGAGGATCCTGTGGAGATCTACTCAGAGATGCAATACCCTCGTGGAGTTATCAAGGCCAAAAAATGGAGCTCAAAGCTATACAAGTGCAAGATCAATGAATACAACCACAAAATGACCGAAAATGAAAAGTTGATGCAGGAAGATCTAGTGTCAAATACCTCGACGATGGAAGAGCTTGAAAACCCTAAGTTCGACGACTCGGTGCAACAAGTGTTGCAAAAAATTGGGGTATTTAAGTTATGGGAGCTTCCCTTTGAAATATCCCTAATGGGATACCACTTAAAAATGCATAAAATATTGAAAACTTGTAGCCAAATAAAATATTGTTTTATGCAAATTTCTACAGTAGGGACAACGAACTAAATAAAATCAATATCTCCCAAAATATTCATTCAAATTACTTGAAAACATAAAGAGGGCTTGATATTATTATAAAGGACATAATAACACAGTTTTTGGAGTTTTATGTAAATTAAAATGCTGCTAGAAAAAGTACAGCGTGCCCTAGACAGCTGGAGACTTCAGAGGCTTGTAACTCTCCAAATACTAGAGTAGAAATTAAGGGTCTTTGGTAATAACATTAACAGAAAAGGGAAACAATATTTCCACCTTCAGTTATTAAACGACTGACTGGAAAAACCCCCAAATAGAGGCTACAGGTCACCATTCTTTGGAGAAGGGGTCATAAAATGATGGACGTGCCTGCAACGTGCTGCCACACCCAGCCCAAAAGGCTTTCGTGAATCTGATCGAGGCCCCTCTACTTGTCTTCCCGAAATGCCCCCAAAACCCGTGAAATCCTTCACAAGATGCCTTCATCGAGTGGCCACACTCTGTCCAAATGGCTGTCATGGATTTGATCTGCTGCCATGATTCTAATCTAGAAGCCCACTGTTTATCCTCTCCCAACGCCACCAAATATTTGTTAAATCCTTTCTCTGAGACCTCTGATATTGTCTCTACCACACAGCCCTAAAAATGGATCCAGAATGACAGACTAGGGTAGATCTCTCACTACTAAAGAATGCCCTACTAGCTAGGGACGGGTCTCTCACCACCGAAGCTAGGGTCCCTGTGGGATTTGACTCCACAAGCTGTAGATGCGCGACAACAGCAGCTACACGACAAGGGGTTAGTAAAAATGTATACAAAAGTCCCTTTTCTTCCTCCCCCGGCTCCTTATATACTTATCCTCAGAAAATGAGCCCTAGAACCCTAGGTGTATTTCATTCCAAGGAGGGGACAGTAAAATAAGAGTAACTATAGTTACTTTTTCCCTTTTTGAGTCACCCTATCCAAAAGTGACCCCTAACACAAAATTAGGATATTAAAACCATGAGGCCCCTTCCCAAAAGCTTCCAGTGTCCACGGCCCCCTGGGTCTGACCATGGCTAGGACTTGACCTGGCCCTTAGGCATTTAGCACAGGAAAAGGGGACATTACACCCTTCTTTTCCAAACCCGCCCCACTTTTCATGTGGTTAATGTTTTGGGTGCATGAAGACTTCTTCTACTTCATAGGAAGAAGAATGTGGATCACATCCATTTGATTTAGAATATGACAGGCCTATGGAACACTGGAGAGGATATGGTAGTTGATTTATGTGCCACTACCAAGATTGACGAGTTGGCAAAGAAGTTAAACTACGATAAGTGGCGTAGGGCACAAGTAATTGCATACCTCCCAAACCTAACATTGAGATTCACTTCCCAAATCATTAGCTACAAATTGGGTGCATCAGAAAGTTGGACAGGCATTAACTATAGGTTCTTGTACGTAGCTTACAGGGTGTACAAGAGGGCACACTACAATTTTTCCCAATTCAATATGAATGGCATTATCGAAGAGGCACAAACACATAATGAGATAGGAACAACAATCATATGGGGCTCTATCTTGCTATTAATTGTATTATGAGAGATTGGTATCCCAGACAGACCATATGGGAACATTTGGGTTCACCCACTTGTGCATGCATCCCCTACAGTCTAATTCACATAGTTTACATGGGATGGGACCATCTCAACTACTTACAAATCTCGGATAAACATGTAGTTTGAGAAATTGCGAGGAATTTTTGAGAATGAGTGATGCATCTCCCAAGTTGTTGGAGACAAGGTAAAATTTTCCATTACCCAAAAATTCTATCTAGCAAGGTTTATGATGGCAAAGGGAGATATGCGGCGATGGTGCAAGCCTCCCCTTTTCATTCACAACCAGATATATGAAGTGTACCATCAACCGGATCAAGGACACACAGAAGTTGTGTTTTGATGTAGACAAGGTTGATGTTGATGTCCACACGTTGCGCGCTACATACAAGTATGGCACTCGACCTTCCTACGTCAAAGTTTCGGAGCCATATTTTATGGACTTACACCCTCAAGTCAATGTTAATATCAATGGATACCTCTATCAAGTATTTATATAGTTACACCTCAAAACACAAGGGGGAATTAAGGTGGAGATTACAGACTCCCCCTTTCTAAATCTGCGGGGAATGCCATTCCCACCCATTAAAGCAGTACAAGAGGATGAACAAGAATGAGAAGAACAAGAACAAGAAGGGAAGTTAGATAATTCCAAGAAGAGGAAGTACTATACATGTCGAAATAGTAGCAAGGGCACTAGCACTTTAGAACAGGTTGGTGCCAAAACCTCATTACCAGGGCATGAGGAAGGGGAAGAAGAGAAGGAAGAGATTGAAGAAAAGAGACAAAAGACACATGACGCATGAAGCCCCACAACAGGATCTAAGGAAGGAGAGGAAGAAGATCCCACCACTTTCAAAGTAGAATTGGAAGCGGAGTTGGAGGGGCAGGAGGCTGAGGTGGTGGCCACGAATGCAGGTGAGGTGCAGGAAGAAGGAGAGGAACAATCTATAGGGGCTAAGAAATGTCCTACGTGAAATATTACGGGCCACCCTCCCACCATAAAAGTTACATGGTTGGGATTTGATGGATCAAGATGGAGGTGTGCCCAGAAATAGGAAGATTCTCAGCTAGAACATGCACTACCATGCTGAGGAACCTAAGTTCCCGGTCACCGATCATGCGATCGAGATCGTCCACCTGAAGAAGAAAGGGGGAGATACATATAAGGTTGTGAATCCTAACCACCTTGCAGATGAGCAGGCATGTAATGCCTTGAAAAATATGTCTTCATAGGTGATCTAACACAATCTAGATGTAGGGTCCACTATTCAGACCCTGATAACAAAAAAGAAGTGCAAGGAGAAGGAAATTGATAGGTTTCTCTAGGGGTTAAGGGGAGAATAGATGCAGATGAAAGAGGTGTATAACCAAGCTGGTGCCCTCGTAAAAAGTATTCTAGGACAATGTCCGACATTGGTAAGCTAGGCCGGGACCGATTACAAAGATGAAATGGAGTACCTTGAGGACCTCGTGGGGATGTTACTCATGAACATCAAAGATGGCACGAGCCCCACATTTGTTGAGCTCATAAACGAAAAGGATGAGAACAAGGTCACTGTTGAATCCCAGATAACTGAGTTGGAAGATTTATTCTCCCAACTCAAGGAAGCGGATATACTAGCAGATAGGGGCTTCAACAACTGTAGAAAATATTATCCAATAATTGAAGCGCGGGTGATAGAGGAGGAGGCATCCCTCAAAGTTTTTCAGGAGACCATCCCCACCAATAAGGGAGAGCGCGTATAATTGGTCGTTAACATCATGACCCAAAAGGAGAAAATCAAGACTAAACATGAAAACCTTCACTTCATAATCAACAAACTTCAAGACTCCATCACTGAAGGGATGGATGAGTTTGAGGGTTTCTGTGTGGAGTTAGGGGTGGCCATTAACACGTTGAAAGGGAAGGTGGAAGAAATCATCCCAGACCAGGTGCTTAGTATTGTAGGTGAAGTGCCAGGAAATTCCTTATCATAATTAAAGGCCTGGGAAAAATTGAAGGATGAGATAAACTAGGAATTACCTGAACTCTTTCAATTATTGTGTAGCATCCCCCATATTCTTCAATTCTTTACTCATATTCTTTCTCTACCACTATTATTTATTCTTTGGAGAAACATTCTTACCTTAGCCTGTTTTGGTCAACAAGATTTGTGTTCGGGAAGCATGAAGGTTTGCTAGGGCGGAAACCAGTTTAGTGTGGGGTGGTGTTGGACCCCTAAAAGTAACTAAGTACCTAAGGCATGAATCCTTGTGGAGTGTGGAATCAGGGCACGAAGGCAAACACATAAGTAGTTCTTGGAGAGGCATGAAGGATCACGCCTAGGTAGGATGGATTCAGGATTTAGTGAGTTTTGGACAATATGAAAATATGCGCATAGGGAGTGAACAGAAAAGTGACGAGATATAGATATGGATAAGATATGGAGACTTACGGCTCAAGGAAAGGATATTTCATGGCATCAATACGGTTATGATGAAAGGATAAGGAGTCGAGGTTGTTAAGGATTAGTTGACACCTACATGCAAAAGAGCACTCGATTGAGGGAAGCACATGGCAACATCTGACATATTCCTGGGTAGTGGTAGAGCAATGATGAAAGGAACCACGCAGGCTTTCGCAGGTAATAATGGGTGGTTAAGAGAAGATTCCTTCAAATGCTTGATATAGAGGGTCTTTCTAGAAAATGATAGTGTGTGGGTAGAGATAGATAGAGAGGACGGATGTGGAGATAAGTGAAAGTGGGACTAAGAGGGATACATATATGGTGTAATGTGTAATGGTGAGCGATGTGATGTAAAGAAATATTTTCTACTATGAACATTTCCATGAATGGAACTCTTTTTTTATGTAATCTTGGCCACCATATTTTGGTTCATAAATATAATGAAGTAATTCTGTAATGCTCTTGTAATGGACCTTGACCTGTGCATTTCCCTTATGCTCATTTGTGTGTTACTAGTTTCCTTAATCTTATTTCATGGTTGATTCTATTTCCATTTATTTGATCATGTTAATCTATACATATAATGCATTAGATTAGGAGTTAATGTTTGTATCCTAAATCCTATGGATGAATGCACTTATTCTCTGGTTGTATTACATCCTCATGTTAAGAAAGAGCATTCTCATGAAGCTCACATAAAAGAGGGGCTCGGTGCCTACGCACACCTCGAGTGATCTCCATACTAATATGATGATATGCCGACGCGCTTGGGATTGCTTGCTGAAGCAAGCAATGATAAGAGAGACTATAGATAACCATGGTTGTATTGATCTTGCAAGACAAATGCTACACATAAAGCACCCATTAGAATGTTAGAAAGATAAATAGTATGCCAAAACATGTATATATCAATGAATAGTAGGTGATAGTGATGAAAAGTAGTAAATATTGAAATGATAGAACTTGTAATGTGTGTAGTAGGAGAGCAACAAAGGTAGATACCCCCAGGAGCCTCGGAAGGACTGGTAAAGATCAACATCGAGCATCATGCATCGTGTAAGAAGCTGTAAGAAATATGAATTCACCTCAAGATACCAAGTGAATGTGCACGTGTGTATAGAAAAAGATAAGGAAAAACCAATTATCAAACTAGCATAGGAAACAAAGTGTAACTTGTAAGTAGTAAATTCTAACAAGAGTAGATACAACCAAGATATGCAAATGCAATGTGAAAACGATGGTGTGTTGTGATGTGCAAGATGTGAATATGATATGAGCCACGTTTCCCCCAAAGGATGTGTGTGAGATGAGGTTCATTTAGAATTGTTCCCTCAACAGTCAAGAATGAACCAAAGAACAAGAGTGTGTCATTAGGTAATGTGTTATGTGAGAATATATGCTATAAATATGCATCGTGAAGCACAGAGTGTGAAGTATGTATGATGTGAGGTTCATTTTATAAGTAAACCCTCAACAGTCAAGTATGAACTGTGGAACTACATTACATCATCAGGTAATGAGTGTGGTGTAATAGATGTTAGAAATATGTATCATGAAGTGCATAATATGTAGTAGACACTAGAGACAACAGATAGTATTGGAAGGGAGGAAGAAATCCTTATGCCCCCCAAGTGTGCCAGTGATGGAGATCTATGTGACGATGTAAGAAAGAGATTGTGATGGTGAAGGAGTTTGAAATGTATCATAAGAAATCATAATGTTGTCACAATGAGAGATAAAAGCAATAATAGGACCAAGGTTAGAGTTTGGGTCGACAGGACGAAGTTTAAAGAGGTTAGAGATCACATGGTCAATTAGTTTGAGTTACTTGGGTAGTGGTTGCTTATTTGGAATTTGTAACACCATTGAGGACTATATACAAGGAGAGGATTGATTTTTAAAGGTGTTTGCTTAACAGGATTAGGTAATGTTGTAGAAGACTTGATAGGAGGGGATGGAGGATGGATTTTGAGAGGTGGTTGCTTAGTTAGAATGGGTTGGATAGGAAGCTCCTGACTTATTAAAGAAGGAACATGATAAGTTATGACACAATGCTTATTAGACGTAGAAGGAGCAGATTTGGGAGCCCATTGGGATTTAGCAATTGGAGATGAGCATGTGGAAGAATTTTGTATAGCAAATGAGATAAAACATTGATGCTCAAGGTGATTAATTATTTTTTTTAAAGCATTTCAATAATTCTCACAATGTCCATTAAGTTTGTGATAGTTTCAAAATTAAATACCTTTGTGTTTGGCAAGTCGATAAGGAGGGTAGTAAAGAATAGGTGTAAATTTGATCAACTAGTGATTGAGGAGCTAAGGAAGAATGTCATGTTTCTTAGCATTTTGATCAAAATCAAGAGGTATGGGTAGCTGTAAGACTTGGACTTCACATATATGAGCACATGTAGAAGACATAAAATTAAGAGGAGGTGGAGAAGAAGAACTATCGTGGGATTGAGAAGCAGCCTTGAGACGTTGGATTTTATAATGCCCCGTTTTCACAATCGAAAACCTTTGGCCTATTTCGTCAACTTGACGGCCAAAGGAAAAATATAAGGGTGACTTAAGTCACGATAAATTATTATAAATGCCTAAAGAAAACAAAATAATTATTAAATAAATTATAATTATTTATTTGTCTTGATAAAAATATTTACTTATAAATTAGGTTTTAATATTTAAAAAAGTGCAAAGGAGGGGGTTCTAATATTAATTTTGTATTCTTCCTAGGGAGTTTGGCGAATTTCCTAGAGAAGGAATATCGGCCACTTGGGTAGTATAAGGCCCATGATAACTGTGTATCCTCCCTAGGAGGAAAATGCAACTTGGAGAGATGAGAGTTTTGGGAATTATGTTTAGAAATAATCACCAATTGTGATTGTTGATTATGGAGGTCCTTTGGGTCAATTTTCCCTTTAAAAGGAAAGTTTGACTTAGAGGAGAGGCATCTCTCATACTCATTTTATCAAATATGAATTTTATCTTAAGCCTGGTGCTTTTGTATAAAAATATTTCAAGGACAAAAAACCTTATTTTATACCTCTAGAGGACAAAAAACCTCTTAGAGAAAAAGATAAATTTCCACCCAGGTAATTCCATCAAGCTTGCAAGGAATTTTAGTGTTTTCTAGCTTATTTTGTGGAGTTTTGTATGAAGGGTTTGAAGACTTGATTGGTAGTAGTTATATCTTCTCTATACTAGCTAGAGCGACCCATGTTATGGGTGATTCTTGTGGAATAAATAACATTTCCAGGTCTGATCTGTGTGTTAGCTATAGTGACTCAAACTAGATGATTTTCAGAATTTTTGAGGGAATTAAAGTGTTAATTTCAGACCTCTAAGAAGGCAGATTTACTGGTAATTATTTCAATTTTGTTTAACCACTAAAAACATATATTTCACCATATTTTGGATAAATAAAATATAGGGATCCGATATGCTAAGAATCTTATTTGTTGGGCTTCTTTTGTATGAGTTTCATCCTCATGTTCTAGTCACAATTTCTGTAGCTACTGTTGCAGTTAAGGATAAGATTTCATTTGGTTGCATACCCCTGTAAGGCCTGATTTGGTTGTATAAAATATGTATTTGTCACTGGTTTGGAAAATTTTCAATTCAAATATTGTTCTATTAGGGTCTTATGATCAGCCTTAATCACATTTTTCAATGTCCAAATGGATTTGTAGTTAGTTTATTCATTTTATCTACCATAATCTATTTGGTAAGGTGTTGGATTAGCCCAAAAATTCCATTATGGTTAACATTGTCCTAGTTTGGGACATTACAGTGGTATCATAGCAATGTTCCTCCCACCTGGAGGGTTTTTGATTTGATGTAGCCACGAGAAGAATTCATTATATATTTTTTTGCATACCTCATAGGAACTTGAAGACGCCAAATCACTCTCATGAAGAGTTGTATCACACATATTGAAGACTCTCTATTCCTTCTATGTATCAACCATTTAGAAGCTATAGTGTGATATTCCTTCCTTTCCTGCTCAATTTTGAGGCCAATACTTGGTTGCATGTCCATGTAGTCCATGAAAGGAAAATTATCCTTAACATCTTAAGGAAGAATGATAGACTCCTCAAATATGCTAATCACTTCCACTTCTTTGTCATATAGTGTTGGACCTTTGTGAATAGAAAGTGATGATGATTTAGGCCTCTGATCTTGTCTGGCCCTCAAACTGTCTCTCCTATCTCTTGGCATATCCAACGTCAACCTGTCAAGAGTGGAGCCCATAGAAAATTAATATTAGAAACCCCCCTTTGCACTTTACTATGTATTACAACTTAATTTATAAGTGCATCTTTTTATTAATCCAAATAAATAATTATAAGTGTTTTAGTAATTATTTAATTTTCTTTAGGCACTTATAATAATTTATTGTGACTTAAGTCACCCTTATATTTTTCCTTTCACTGCCGGTTTGAAAAAATAGGCCAAAGGTATTTGATTGGGAAAAGGGGGCATTACAATCCTCCCTTCCCAAAAATTGCTTGCCCTCAAGCAATTCTGATCTTGTTTTGTCCAAGTTTCATGCACAAGAGACAAAACATGTTGAAATGTTCCACAAGACTGGCCCTTGTACCTGTCAAATGAAGCAAATATTACCACAAAACATAGATCTTCTGATGCTCACAAAAATGAGTATGGACCAATGTTTCAACAAACTCCATAATTTAAACTTCACTTTCTAATTTGTCATGATTTTCATGAGGGAAAGAAATCTGAATGTGCAACAACAAATTGGATATATTATCATTCATTGCATACCTTGGAGTATCATCATTCTCTATCTCCATGATGACTTGGCTTCGCTACATCAAATCTTGGTTCATAATGGGTTGAGTGTAGGACTGTTGCAACAACAAAGACGATGTACTTCTTACCACCCAATATGCATCCTGTGAAGTTAGCTCCTTGTGGGTTGAGTCTCCCACACTCCAATAACTACCAGAAGTTGATGTAGATCCTAAAAATTAGAAAGTGACATGGAATTCCAAGTAGGACATCTATTACTCTTGACAAATCATGGAAGATGGATTCGATAATCAACAAATAAAGAGTTGTCATATCATAATGAATTGCTGACATAACAAAAGATGAGTTATGGATTTCTTTAACACCCATCAAAGACAAATCATGAGTGGTTGGTCCACTATGAATGTCATCACCAAAATCATCAAATTCATGAAGGACATGATCATCAACTGAAAATTCTGAATTTTCCTCCTTCATGCTTTCATTACAATCATGACCCAATGAATCCATGACATTGTTATCCAAAACACTCACATGCTCTATGCTAGCCTCTAAAGTAGAAGCTTCTAGAGACACCTCTTGTAAGGATGATGTAAATAAATCAACATTTCTATCAAATTCATCATATAAATTTGTACATATCTCATGGGAATTTGAAGACACCAAAGCACTCTCATGAAGAGTTGTATCATTCATATGTGAAGAGTCTCTATCCCTTCCACGTATCAACCATTTAGAAGATATAATGTGATATTCCTTCCTTGCTTGCTCAGTCTTGTACCCAATACTTGGGTAAATGTACATATAGTCCCATGAGGTATGGAAATTCCTTTCTTTCTCTAAGAGGGTTTTCGTCCTTAGAATATTTTTATACAAAAGCACCAGGCTTAAGATAAAATTCAGATTTGATAACATGAGTATGAGATATGCCTCTCCATTAAGTCAACCTTTCCTTTTAAAGGGAAAATTGACCCAAAAGACTTCCATAATCACCAATACAGGTCCTTTTGGGTCAATTTTCCCTATAAAAGGAAAGGTCAACTTAGAGGAGAGGCATCTCTCATACTCATTTTATCAAATATGAATTTTATCTTAAGCACGGTGCTTTGGTATAAAAATATTCTAAGGACGAAAACCCTTAGTTTATACCTCTAGAGGACGAAAACCTTATTAGATAAAGAGAGGAATTTCCACCCAGGTAATTCCATCGAGCTTGCAAGGAATTTCAATATTTTCTATCTGATTTTGTGGATTTTTTCATAAAGGGTTTGAAGACTTGATTGGTAGCAGTTGTATCTTCTCTGTACTAGCTAGAGTGACCCATGTTGTGGGTGATTCTTGTGGAATAAATAAAATTTCCAGGTCTGATATGTGTACTAGCTATTTATAGGAAATTAGTGACTCAAACTAGATGATTTTCAGAATTTTTTGAGGGAATTAAAGTGTTAATTTCAGACCTCTAAGAAGGAAAATTTACTGGTAATTATTTTAGTCATGTTAAACCACTAAAAACACATATTGCACCATATTTTTGGATAAATTAAATAACGGGGTCAAATTTTCTAAGAATCTTATTTGTTGGGCTTCTTTTGTATGAGTTTCATCCTCATGTTCTAGTCGTCATTTTTGTAGCTACTGCTGCAGTTAAGGATAAGCTTTCATTTGGTTGCATACGCCTGTAAGGACTGATTTAGTTGTATAAAATATGTATTTATCATTGGTTTGGAAAGTTTTCAAATCAGTTATTTTTCTATGAGGGTCTTATGATCAACCTTAATCACATTTTTCAATGTCCAAATGGATCTGCAGTTTGTTCATTCTTCTATCTACCATAATCTATTTGGTAAGGTGTTGGATTAGCCCAAAAATTCCATTGTGGTTAGCATTGTTCCAGTTGGGGACATTACAGATTTAAGCTATGAGAGATGTAATCATGGTTTCTATAGCTTGAATTTTATCTTGAAATAAACAATATAAAGCTTGAATTGACTTGTAAATAGATGGATTGATTGTGGTATTAGGACTAATAGAGTCGTCAGAGAGATGATCGAAGATGGAATTTACTTGTGTAGGAGGAATATTGCTAGGGAGGTACATAGTGTCTAGGTTTTTTGGAGAAAATATTTACAAGGTGGGTGCATTTGAAGCAATTAATACAAGGAGACTTGAAGAACCTTAGGGTCCATGATAGAACTGGGGTTTGCAAAATAAGGATCTGAGTGTTCGATCAATAGTTCAGGTTCACCAAATGACTTAATAAGAATAGAATTAAATCTAATCACAGAGTAACGAATGTAAATAATAATGTACAAATGCTAGTATACAATATAAGACAAGAAAAATAACATGTAGAATGTGAAACCCTAATCAAGAGAGGGAGATAGGATGACTTATCTGATATCTGTGCAATTCAAAAGTAATTTGAGTAGGGTAAAGTGCTAAACAGACTGTAAACATCATCGTAAATGCTCCACGTAAAATCTGGAATTAAGGAACAATATCATATAGGGGTTCCTATAGCAGTATGAGGAATCTGGGCACTGGTGACTATATCTAACTTTATAAATTCTCAGGATATAGTTTCTTCTGTATCACAAGGGTTTCACATTAGTTCCTTGTTGGTCACCTGATATTCACTCCTTAATCGCTCAAGGTACTTATAACCTGCAAGAAAGATGTTCACCTGCACATACCCACAAACCACATCAAATCTAAAAAGGAAAATGCATAATGGGGAGTCTACCTAACCCCGACGGTTACCCAAAAGAGTGAACTTATGACCAAGCATTACACTATATCTCAGACTCCATGTAGTTCTTGTGTGTGTGTGTGTAAATGATGCCGTAGGATTCCCTTATGCAAGTTACACTAGATAACATGCTAGATCTACTCAATAATACACATGTGTATATGGAGTAGAATAAACTTCCCCTTCCTATGTTGTGTATGCAAAGTTGTAGCCCTTGTCCCTTGATTCAATGCTAAATGGATGCTTTTGAAGTGTTTTTTGTGCCTTTAGAATGCAAACTTAGGTGGTAATAGTAATGCTTAGTGATTGGTCCCTCATTTTGAACAAATACCTATGTATTTATATGATTCCCTTGTTTGAATTTCATTAATGAAAACTGAAAGGATGACCCATAAGTGAAAAAGATGCCTAAAACATAAAAGAGACCCAAAAAGCGTGAATAAGTTAACAAAGGGTCAGGGGTGCCTAGAGGGACAAGAGTGCTTGGGCGCTACTGTCCTAACTAGGTACTGGTGTCCAAAGCCATAAAAAATAAATAAGTTAAGTTTCGACTGGGCAGTAGGGTGTGTAAGATAAATGAGAAAACAAGAGAAAAAGAATAGAGGCCAAAGATAGTTTTCAACCGCTAGTTTTCTTGCTTAAGAATCATGTAAATACTAACATGCTTTTAAGAACTATAAATTTACCCAAGTGCATGATTTTGTGTATACACATGTATTTGATCTTGTTTCTATTTGTGTGTTATAGAATAGTAGCGCCTAGGCACTAATGTCTTTCTAGGAACTTATATCCTATTTTCTTGTTTCTCTCATTTGTAAGTTTTCTTTGGCTTTGGGTCCTTTTTATCTTCTCTTCAAGACCAATGTCGTCTTTTGGTGTCACTATGTGCTGAAATCCAAACAAAGAACTCATATATAAACACAAGCTACTAACTATTATAAGGGGCGATTGGGATATTATTTCTATATCTATCGAATACATAAAAGCAACACAAGGGACTGCATCTTGGGTTGCATTATTCACTACACAGGGGGGGATATTTCAAATTCCATATAACACATTCTTGTATTGGGATAAAGTATTTGTGGCTCATTATTCTCTGTGTGACTGGCACTAGTGAAACCTAGCTCAAGAGACACAATTTCAATCATACACCAAAATAGCTACATGTATTTTGAAATGTAGTGCAATGCTAGGAAACAAGATCACATCGGGGTGACCATCAACGTCAGTTTGACTCTCCCACTTGTATTTTTCATTCAGTCTAATGTGCACTTTAGTCTTATGCAAGTAGCTAGGGTTTTTTTTACATGTACAAGTATGATAAAACAAAGGTACAACAAACATGACACAACCTACATCAAACTAACAACAACGAGAAGTGACACATAAAGAACCAAATCTATATTTTTCTAGTAGACATTAGTGCCCAAAATAGGCACCAACACCCAGACATTTGTGTCCTCTCCCAGGTGCTCATGTCCCTAAGATCTTCACATGTCAGTTTTAGAATTAGAGCTTCCATATCCTAGAATTTTCCTATTTAGATCATTCACCTATCCAGAATTAGTCCAGACCTAATGTGGCAAGTTGAATCATTCCACATACCCTATCTAGAACTCTTGATTTTATTTCCTTTGCTTGACCTTGCTTATTTACTGTATTATCTATTTGATCAATAGTGTCCTTATCTTAGATTTAATTTTATTCAATCAATTTCTGTATTTTTTTGTAACTTTTCTCTATGGGTTTCATGCAATGAACACATTAGAAAGAAATATCATGATTAGAAGCGTATATTTATTCGATAGTGAGTTATTTCAGTGCATGTTCTTGTTTAATATTTTGTTCAACAACCCTCCACCTTCACATATTTGAAATGAATTTTTATACAAGCATTGTTTACATGTCATTTCTTCACATTTGTATTCATGTTAATTTATCCAAAATAATTATAGGCTATCGTGGTATTCAAGGGGAGAGCAGGTAGGGGCAAGTCACGAATGGACCCTAAAAATGGGTGTCAAACTTGATTATATACTTGACTTGGAGGAAGAGTCGGTTAAAATAAATTATAAACAAAAATTTCATACCAGTACACATCACAAAGCATAACTACAACCAACACCAAAATGGAAGAAATCGATAATGTTAGTGAAAAGTGCATAACAACATCTAAAAAAAATTTCTTCCGAACTAAGCGGATGACTAAAGACATGGTTAGAGAAATACGAGATCTTGAAGACAATGCATTTTACATTAGGTTGCTGTAGAAAAGTGGGGTGTTTCATTCGGTTCAATATCAAACCGATTGAATGGTATCATAACTATGAAAATCCAAGGTCCCACAACTAATTTAACAGATCAAGAAGAGTATGAAATTGTACAATATTGTAAAGATGTGGCTGATATGGGTCATGATATGCAAATAAACTCATTAAAATCTCATATCATATGCATATGTGATATACAAACCACCCCATTTACTGATGGTATTCCTGGAAAATCTTGGTGGATAGGGTTAAGAAAGAGGCTTAAATATTTGTATTTAAGGATTACATAAGGCCCTGATTGTGACAGGGAATTCATGTATAGGTGTGACATAGTTTTTGCATTTTATGAAAATTTGAATCAAATGTATAAAATGAAGCAATATGGACCACAAAGGATATGGAATTGCAATGAAATTTGTGTACAAGTTGATAGGAATTGTGGGATGAGGGTGATTACAAAGACGAGTAGTAGAAGTATACCCCACATCTTCCCGAAGAGTAGAGATTGGATCACAATACTTTTTTGTGTTAATGTAGCAGGGTAAAGCATATCATGTTTCTACTTATTTAAAGTGAAACAATGATTAGTTAATTAAATTTTCAATTATGATGTTGATATATGTATGGTGTCCCAACCACACACATGGATGCCAAAGAAATTATTTCTAAATTGGTTGCACCACATTGCTAGATCAATTTCATGTGGTGGTTCACCATCGAATAGACATCTACTCACATTTTATGGCCATGAAAGCCACATGACATATGAGAAAATATTAGAGGCAAGAACAATAGGCATAAATATAATCATGTTTCCTATGCACACAAGCCATATGATGCAACCATTAGATGTTAGCATGTTTTCACAATTCAAAACCTACTTCAAATATGAGATATCCAAATGGATAGTCAAACATCACAAAGAAGATGTGAGAAGATCATAATTGACGATTGTCAGCAACAAAGATTTCAAGAGAGCATTAAATTCATTGAATATAAAAGATTGTTTTGAGAGGATCAAAATATGGCCTCTCGGCCGAGATGCATTGGTCAGTGACATGCATCCCAGTGATGCATTCAATGTGACGCCGACAGAAGAGGAAATAACACTAGAGAGAATTCTTGAAATAGATGGTTATAATAAAGATGAAATTGAACAATTTATCAGAGATAATGTATAAGAAATCCAATAGCAAGATGATGAAATTAAACAAACAAGTGATGATACAAACCAATAACAAGATGATAAAAATCAATAATCATGGGTACAACTGATAAAGTTAAATCAACAAGACAAGAACTTATAGGTTTAAGTCATATTAAGAAAGTTAGTCAAGTTAAAATTCATGATCAAGATGAAGACAACAACACACAAACTCATGTGAGTCAAACACAAGAACCCGTCACAGCTGATGACGGGATGCGTATGTCAACACTAGTTAGCTAATATGAATGGATGAAAGAAGCTATTAAAAACTTGGGGATTCCAAATGACCTCCTTAATGAGGAATTTTTTCTTTTCATGCCATCTCATCCTCCTAACATGCTAACTGGAATAGTTCACTACTATGTAGAATGTAATGAATAGAAAAATGAAGATGTTAATCATTAGGATGTTGTATATTTGGAGTTCTCGTAAACATTTGTAAAAAGACCTAGTAAAACAACCATGCAATGTAGAATTAGGAAGCTAGGTTATTGGGCCACTACATAACTTTCATAAGCTTCCAATTGAAAGGGTTACAAAGATACCATAATGTGCAAACAAATGGACTATAAGGTTGAGCATCCAGTCACAAATTCTCACATCGACTAACTACTTGAAATTTCTTGACGAATAAGAAGCACATATGAAGGATTTTGAGGAGTTGAAAGTGAGGAAGAAAGAACATATTGATGAGAGAAAGGAAAACAAAATCATTGTACAATAAAAATGGAAGAAAATAAACTCGAAAGGTATCTTAAATAGAGGAGGGAAACGAAGAAGATAAAAAAACAACAGGAAAGGGAGAAAAGTTTAAGTACGTGAAAAGCTACAATAGGAAAAAGAGAGTAGAGAAAAGGAAATGTAAAGCTCAAGATGTTTGAGAAGTCGGGGGTATATTATTCCTTCACAACATCTAATTATGATGGATTTATAAAATGTTTACACTCTGTTTTTTCCAAATGTGGCCAATTACCAAGTCTGCAACACCTCTACTTCTACAAATCAAATGCAGTTTCCTTCAACAACAACAATGTAATTTTTGACAACACAAATGTAGTTTTCTTATACATGTAGTATGAAATATTCTTCAACAAGTACAAAAAACATGTAATTACATACTTTTAGTCCTATGCGTGTCATTACTTCTATCCAAATACAATCAGGCTATGCAAGCAATCCATAAATTACATCACCAAGCTCAACCAACATCTCAATTATACTCCAAATGGAGAATGAAACAATAACAACCAACAAAAGAAGTGAAGCCATAGATGGAAATGACAAAGATTTCAGCTTTCATATATTTAGATGCATGTGGTATGCGTAATTGAATTATGCTAATTTTTTACATGAGTTGTATCCATATATGTAACATTTTTTCAATGTAAGAAGTTACAACCTTCATGGAGAAGATTAAAACTTATGTATGTACTTTTTTTTGGGAAAACATGTAATCAATTTTTTACTTTATTCCATATCAATTTGTTGTTTATTCCATCTTATCATCATACAAGCAGAAGTCTTTATATTGTGTACAAGCATACATTGTCTTCTTATAGGTGATTTTTTGTATAAATTTTTATAGCATAATTATAGCAATGGAAAATAGTTCATTGCATAAGTAAGGTCATAAACAACCTTACATGTAGAAAGAAGCCTTAATATTTCATATAGATTAATGGTGTCAAAAGAAACATTTGTGAAATTCTCCCATGTCCTCCCAATTGTTCAATCCTCCAAAAACCTTCTTCTGTCAAGGAATTTACAAAAAAGAACCCAGGAGCAATGAGCACATTTGTAGGAGACGCCAAGATAAAAATTAAGGTTGAAAAATGCAAATTTACACCTATATATTTAATGTATGTTCATTAGTTCCAGTGTATATTCAACAAATACTAAAATGAAAACCCTGTGCACCTTGTGTTAACTTATACTGAATGTATCTAGATGAAAATTATTTACATATATTCAATGCATAGATAGACATTATTTACAATTCCCGAATTTTTTAGTCATTGCATATTATTGAATACACATTGAAAATATGGATGGAATCCTGGTGTTTCCTGAAAATGTGCTCAATACATAAATAATGTAAAGAAGAAATCAATTAACCAATTAAAATCAAGCCAATGTCATGACTCACTTGGTATTTCAAAACAGAGAGAAAATCAGAACAAGAAACGAAAATAATATCTTCCGAGACATGGTTTTGTTCCCCAGTGGCGCCATTGCAAGTTGAAAGGGCTCAAGAAGTGTTATGAATAGATTACAACAGTTAATGACAACAATGAATAGAATAGTGGTGTACATTTACAAATGATAGAGGAGGCATGCAAATTGATAGGAGCAAAATGATTGCAAAGTTTGAAAGTGTTTAGGTGTAGGTACAAACTATCGACAAACACTGAAACTACAAAATGTACATTGAATAAAAGTGTGTAAATTTTGCCTTTGACCACATATATTTCTACGACATAATTGCATAAATATATATTCAATTTATATTCATTCATTCATTCATTCCAGTGTTTAGGGGGAGGGCAACAATTGATGAGCACGTAGCAATTGATGAACTAAATTATGTCAAGGTGGCTTGTATTTAGTTATTGTAATCGGTGTATATTCGGTAATTTTAGTGCACATTAAAAGTTTGAATGCATAGTATAAAATGACAAAGTTATGCTTATATTTTCAATGTATGTTCAGAAATTCCAGTGTATATTAAGCGAGTTAATATAAAGTTAATCGGAGATATTCAAATATTAACTGCATAAACAAACACAACACTTATTTATATTCAGATTTTAACTACCTGAAAAAAAGCACAACACCCCTGTATATCCAAATATTCTTCAGTTGTTACGATAACCGACACTCAATGTATTTTCACATATGCAATGTATATTTTGACATTATTCAAAACAAAAACATGTTTGTTAGTTGTTATGGTAACTGAACTCGAAAACATATTTGGTAAAATAAGTGTATATTAAATAATAACATTGTATATTTAATAACAACACTGTATTTTCATAACATACACTGAAGTAGTGTAAATAGTTGTATTTAAAAATATTTATGCTAGTATTATATAAGTATACCAAAAAAATAAATCCGATATAATAAATATACCTATTAAGAATATGTTGATAGATATCAATTTCAAGGTTGTGTTCTTATATTTTTCATATATCACATTGATTAGTAACTTCATTTTAATCTATGCGAATTTTCTATTGGTTCGTGGCAAATGGCATCAATTCAGCTGCATCATTGCGTCATTCTCAAAGTCTTTTAAAAAAAAAAATGGCCCAAACATTACCATACGGCCAAGATATTACTATTTTCGATTGATTCCTCTACGAAAAAAAGAAAAATCATCTAAATGACGGTCAAATGAATGTCTAAGGATGGATTACCATGTGATGGTTAAATGGATGCCAAATTTAATGTTAAGAATACAAATGAACAACTCATGCCATTACAATAAATTGAAGCCAAACGAAATTGGTCCTTCCAGATTTGCATGAAAAATTTGACATCAGTCCAATATTCATCGCTGCAGATCTTTATACCTATCATGCAGGGTTGGAAGAAGTTCAAGATGAGAGGGGACTTGAAGAGTGGACGAGGGATTCACCAAAGAAAAAGATAGAGCAGATTGAGAAGATAGTGGATGTCAAGAATACTGCTACAAAGACCAAGAATTATAAGATATATATAGTGAAATGGAAGGGATTGCCAGATTCTGATAACACCTTAATCACAGAAGAGAAGCTCGTGAAGTTAACAAAAACACATTCATCTGAACCAGGAGTTTCACAATATTGAAAGAAGGGGAGAATGACGTACACCCGTCAAGCTCACAGATCTTTTTGGGAGCGTTCAACTAAAAATTGCGAACTGCAATCACACTCTTTTTTAGTGGACTAGGTAAACGTAGCTGGCAGAGATGATCTATGTTTAAAAAATTAAATACTAATTTAGGGGCAACTGACTGCAGTAGATGCTCCGGATTTTAGTAGTAGTGTTTTCTTTTTAATTTAGATTTGGGTGTATTAAAATAGGAGAGATACATAAAGAAGGGCTCTCTGATCTGATTTGAAGGAATTTTTCGATGTTAAAAATTGGCCTTGACTGTCCCTATTCTGTATCTACTTTTTTTGGGATTTCTGTTGTTTCTTGTAGATTTCAGAATTACTGAAGGTCGTTGTACATATTTCATCCCCGCCTCTCATCATTTTCTGTGTTATGCATGATAAGTTTTCTACAGTTCTTCTAATAATTTACAGAGATGCAGATGTGTGATTTTACATCAACTTGCATCGACTAAATTTTTCGGGCTTTTTGTCCTTTTAACAAAGCTGAAGCCTTCACTTTGTATCAGTATTACTATGAATTGCAAGAAGCCGAATTGGCTGCCCTGTATAATTAACAAAAACTCTGACTACTTCTGCCAAGCACAGGTTGCCCCTGCAGCTCCACCTAAGTTCATTTCGATACAACCTGGAGATGGCCTTGTCCGAATTGTTTGTAATATTCTCAGCTCATTTTCAGTAACCACATTATCAGAAGTATTTTTAATTTTAAAAAAGGTACATAACTCCAACAAACAATCTCTCTCTTTGTACAAAACATAGATTTCAAGTTTGAGAAAGATCTATTAACAAAAACTATATACAAAAACCTCAAAACATCAGAGTTTTGGTCACATTTATTGACATTTCATAAAGACAGATGATGAAGTTTGGTTGAACTGCATGTACTTAAGGGAATATTGTTGCTGAAGTGGTGGGCTGATTCTGGGGTCCTGTGATTGAGTCATTATGCACCAAACCTGGCTCTCTGTGTAGCCTGAGACCTAAAAATATACCTTACCCCTTTACAAGACCAAACAAAACTAAGCCTTGAAATCCTATCTGTGCCTTCGAAATCTTTCAAAAGAAATCAGCATTTACCAAGCCGCAGGATACCCTAAACAAAATCGCTTTCTTTCGATCAATCTTCTGGAATCTCGACCTCCCCTTCATCGATCTTGGATTGTAAATCCTTGGGATCTTTGCCATTGACAGTGCACCCAAAATCTCCTTCACAGCTCCCGCAAGATGTTTCGCCATGGATCGGGGCTTCATGATCTTCGCCATGGTATGTTTTATGTTTTTCATTTTATTTCTGTAACATTCAGGCTCCTTCAGTGCTTTAATCACCAAGGCAGCTGCGCTGGGAACAACTGCAACTTTGGCCTGACGATTTTGTACAGTGAGCTTCACAGTAACCCTCAAACCCTTCCGATCTCTTGCAGTCTCCTTTGCAATGTCTTCTCCAATTTTCTTCGGGGAAAGACCCAACGGACCAATTTTAGGGGCCAATAAAGAGGCTGCTCCAACTTCTCCTCCTTTCACATGGAGGAACACCTCGACAGCTTGAGATGGATCCAACTTTGGTGGCATTTTTTCGGCAACTTTGGCCTGACAATTTTGTACAGTGTGCTTCACAGTAACCCTCAAACCCTTCCAATCTCTTAGAGTCTCCTTTGCAATGTCTTCTCCGATTTTCTTTGGGGAAAGACCCGAAGGGCCAATTTTAGGGGCCAATAAAGAGGCCGCTCCAACTCCTCTTGTCACACACACGAACACCTCGACAACCTGAGGTGGATCCAACTTTGGCGGCATTTTTTCCGCAACTTTGGCTTGACAATTTTGTACAGTGCGCTTCACCGTAACCCTCAAACCCTTCCAATCTCTTGCAGTCTCCTTTGCAATGTATTCTCTGATTTTCTTCGGGGAAAGACCCAAAGGACCAATTTTAGGGGCCAATGAAGAGGCCGCTCCAACTGCTCCTCTTGTCACACAGACAAACACCTGAACAACTTGAGATGGATCCAACTTTGGCGGCATTTTTTTGGCAACTTTGGCCTGACGATTTTGTACAGTGTGCTTCACCGTAACCCTCAAACCCTTCCAATCTCTTGCAGTCTCCTTTGCAATGGATTCTCCGATTTTCTTTGGGGAAAAACCCAAAGGACCAATTTTAGGGGCCAATGAAGAGGCCACTCCAAGTGCTCCTCTTGTCACACAGACGAACACCTGGACAACCTGAGGTGGATCCAATTTTGGCGGCATTGTTTCGGCAACTTTGGCTTGACGATTTTGTAGAGTGTGTTTCATGGTAACCCTCAAACCCTTCCAATCTCTTGCAGTCTCCTTTGCAGTGTCTTCTCCAATTTTCTTTGGGGAAAGACCCACAGGACCAATTTTAGGGGCCAATGAAGAGGCCGCTCCAACTTCTCCTCTTGTCACACACACGAACACCTCCGCAACCTGAGATGGATCCAACTTTGGTGGCATTTTTTCTGCAACTTTGGCTTGACGATTTTGTAAAGTGCGCTTCACGGTAACCCTCAAACCCTTCCAATCTCTTGCAGTCTCCTTTGCAATGTCTTCTCCGGTTTTCTTTGGGGAAAGACCCGAAGGACCAATTTTAGGGGCCAATGAAGAGGCCGCTCCAACTTCTTCTCCTGTCACACGGACGAACACCTCGACTTAAGTAGATTTTCTCTGTGCTTCGAAAATAGTTAAATCCAGAATCCAGTCTACATTAAGTAGATAATACGTTGCTGGAACATTGTATTTTATCTTGTAGCTAGTGACAATGGAATTTATTTTTACATGCCCAATATTGGAGGGACACCAATAATGTAGCATTGGGCAGCAAGGAATATTAGGAATAATGGAACAGAAGAGTATTGTGTACCTTTCACCTCTGAATCTTTGAGCAGAGCAGCTGCCAAGGTTGTTTTGCCACTGCCGCCCATTGCTGTGATTGCTCCCTTTTTCACAACGCCTTTAAACAACCGATCTTTCACCCAGTCGCTCAACTCCATATTACATGAACAGAGAGGAGAGGGCAATTGCAATGCAAGTGGACTCGAAACAATAATGACAGTGCGAAAAATAGGCCTTAATATATACATGAACCAGCGATCATGCCCGCAAAAACCCAATGTATACGAACGGCGAACAGTTTCCATGACTGTAAGCAGCTGCGAAGCTTCCTTCCCCCCTGGAAAATAAAGTCGGTGGTGCGACTGGTTTGGAATTATATTCTCTACTTAGTAAGTGGACTCGGAACTGTCTACAGTCTCGCTTAACATCAACCCAAAAGAAACGCTCTGCATCAATGACAGAATTAATAAAAAGCAGAGTTTGCCATTGGTGGAGAGCGTGGGTCCCATGCGCTGCTAGTTATGGTGAGCCAAAAGAAAGAGAAAAAAATCTAAGTGGGAAAAATTTAAAAAATAACGAATAAAATGTAACTATAGTGTCAATTCGTCTCAAACTATTTGTAACAAATCTGCTCCATCATATACACTATTTTTCTTTTCTTTTCTTCTCATTTACTATTAGAACTACGCTTATATTAATATGAATAAAGAGAGTTATATTAGGAGGGGCGATCGGAAAACTCGCGGTCCCACAAAATGCCACGTAGGCAACAAAAAAACGCCCAAAGTGTAACCACTCGACTTTTACCATGCATTCCAATTTACAAGACTTCCCTCACAAGGTTTACACATTCAAAGATTCTCTAGCATTTACTATTTACTTGTCAATTTAGTGAATTAAATAATGTCATTTGTGAAGCGGATAATTAATTACACCAAAAAGGCGATCATTATGAGGTTGGGGTTTACTCTTGACCTATTTGTACAGTTTTGCACCTACATATCCTCTATATTTGCTTTCTTTGCTTTCAGTTTCACTTTCTTCGACGGTTCATTTACTCCCTTTAAGTCGACCTTCCTTTGATAATTTACCTTTAGAACCCTGTATAAGCAAGTTAACACTACCTCATTTGCTAACCTATAAATCTTATGGCACTACATTGATACACTCACTTCCAACACTTGCAAAAGGCACCACGAGCTCCCGAAATATCGCCGAATCTCATGCACATTTATTAGAGTAGCAACCACAAGAGGTTTGAAGCTTCTTACTAGGTCAAGGAATCAACCCCTCTCAGCTACAATCACTCAAACATCTCATCCCAAGTATTAGCAAGAGTCCAACTCAACTCAAGCAATGTCAAAGAGTTCTCTTTTGCAAAATCCATTTTTATTTTACTCAGATATCACATGCCAGGTGGAGAATGACGTGTGGTTTAAGGCTTCTTCGAAGTAGTGCCAATGTTAGCAATGCACGGGGGTGCACACAACCCAACAAGTGTTTGATTTGTAGGGACTCCCACCCATGGTTAGGGTTTGAGATCTCATTTAGAATGTTCAAAGAGTTTCACAACATGACGAACAGCTAGGGTTTGACAACAACGTGACAACGACAAACATCTCTAAGAAGGCGACGCTTTCAAAAAGTTGTAGAGCCAACATCCAAGCAGGTCCAAGACCGTACAATAGGGTAAAGACCATGCAGACAGTCCTAGCAGAGTTTTATAGTCTTGCCCCAGGTCATCTTCTAGTCATAGTTTTGTGAACGAAGCATCATAGGTCTTAAATATCCATGTTCCTACTACCTACACACCTAAAACTTCCTAGATCAATTTGTAGATAGTTAAGTGCACTAATCCCCTTGCATTTTCAAGTTCATATCATGTTCCATACATTAGTTATAAGTATTAATGCATTGTTATCATATTAGATAATTAATGTTAGAAGTTAATTGATCATTAATAACCCCCTATAACTCCACTTACACCCTTTAGTATACTTAAATAACTAATCTAGATTTCATAAAATATAATAAGGGTGGAAACACTATGAAATCTCAAGTCTCACAAATGTGTGAAATCCTTTGTGTGATCTAAAATAAATTCAAACCATAACTATGGATAAAATCAATTGAAAATGGTTAGTGGTTAGGTTCAAGTGCAATCCATACACCGTCTACATTGGCAGTGCTACTCTAAAGAGGCCTCAAACCGCACGTAGTTCTTGACCTAAAGATGTGATATTTATATGGATGCAACTATCTTTGGAAACTTGTTCACTTGATAATGTTTTGTAGTGGATTGGCATGTTTATGCCTGAATTGACTTTAGAGGCTTGTATTTTGAGAAGTTAGGCTCTTGAACCTTATTGGGACTATTTGAGACTTATGTGGAGGTTTCTCTAAGTGCGTCCTTCTACTTTTGGGAAATTTAGGGGAGGTTTGAGTGCTTTGGAATGATATTTGCAAGTAAGTGGGGTTGGAAATTTCAAGTGAGTAAACTAGTGCATTTGGATTTCTTATATAGGATTTTGTAGGTTTAATTTTGCATTAAGGCGAACCTATCATAAAAGTATCGGCCCATAAAATATATCAAAATGAGAAAATGATCACTAGGTGGCTTAAGATGAAATTGTCAGTCTCATACCAAAGCATTTGGTAGTTTGGTCCCAGTTTGGTATTCTCATACATGTAGGGAGTGAGGTGATAAAAAATTCTAGGCATGACATGTGGGAGTGATAGAATTTTGTGGACTTATGCAAATAATTATAGGGGTGAATGAATAGTACAAATGAGGAAAGAAAGTCATGCAATATGGCTAAGGATAGACAATTGAGCTTGGAACATGCACACAAGCCATGAATTAGAGATTAAGCCAATATCGACATAAAGACAAATTAAAACCTTATTGTTGTGCAAGCCAACATATAACATGGGAAAAAAGTTAAAAATTAATGAACAAAGCTTTAGGGGCTGGTGCAAGGGTCAAAGAGACCAAAATTTGAATTTTCTTACAGCAATATACTAGAAAAAATTATAATAAAATGCCATAAAATTTCAAATTCAAATGGAAAAGAGAAATTACCTAAGAGGAGTGAAAAAGATAAGGAAAAAGAGGGCAAACAAAATTTTGAAGAGAGAAGAATAGAAGTTGATAAAAATAATAATAAAATTGTTAACCAAATAAACTCAAAAAGAAGAGGAATATCAAACAACATAGAAGACACACACTAATAAGAATCTAACTTGAACCAATAATCCATAAACACGCGAATATAATAATAGTATATCACTTGACTAGCCCTCGCCAAAATTAACGTCTTTAGAAACACAAACATATTAGGTAATGTAATATATCTAATAATAAAGTGCTTCATAAATGATATTATTGAATGCAATAAATTAATTAGCTTCTTGAGAGAGGAAATTATTAAATTAATAATCCACTTCCCAAATGACATTATTTAATTTATTAAATCGACGAGGAATTGAGAGATATGATGTTTAAATACTATGTGAAAGAGGTGGTAATCACAACAATGGGCAGCAGTGGCAAAACAACCTTGGCAGCTTCTCTGCTTTGCTCAAAGATTCAGAGGTAAAAGGTGTTAGGAATTTAGTATTTGTATTGGTAACTAATATCTTGTTAGTACAGTTACAATTTATTTGTAATGTGTTGACAAGAAAATTTGTCGGGGGACAAATTAGTGGATTTCTGGCCAGCGCTTTGGGAGTCTAAGTCCCTCTACTTAACTGATACAGTTGTTGTATATGCATACATGAGTAAAAAGGTAGATTTTTTGGTGTACTTGCGGCCGAGGATCCAATAGGGGCACTCTAATGACCCTGCGGAAAAGCTAGCAATTTCTTGCTAGAGAGGACTTTGTCTATAAAGCGGGGAAAAGTGAGTGAGAAACGAGATAGGAGAACTAATGTTACAGGTAGGAAATCATATTCATGCACACACACTTGTTAGACATTTCAACACATGCATTTACGAGAAGAAACAACTCTATAAATAGCAACAAGACCAAATGGAATTTGATGAGCACAAAGTATCAAAAAATCCCTTAGTCAAAGAAAGCTAGAAACTCCTCCTTCTTGTATTGATTGCTCAAACCAAAGTTGTACATAGTGGGGAAATGGAGGAAATTTGAGAATGAGGGGGAATGGAAGAATTTGGCTATCTCCTTTGTTCTCTCAATGCACTCTTGAGTTTACAAAATCAATCACCAACCCCTTGAAATGGGAATGGCTTTACAATTTATAGAATGAGAGGTGACTCATCATCTACCCCCCAATGCCTTTTCATATGTCCTCGAACAACTTAAAACTTTTTAACTTCCTAGGAAACTTTTAAGTCCCTTTTTAGAACATAAAGGTGACTTATTACATTAGGAACATTAAGACATATGAAAAAGTACAACCCCAATGCAAAATTAGAACAGTGAGAAGAGAGAGAAAGTTGGGGGTATGAAGAGGAGAGAGAGAGAGAGAGAGAGAGAGAGAGAGTAAGAAGAGAAGATTTTGCCCCTAATGAATTCCAATGATCTTCATTGATGGAAGACTCTAATGCGATGAAACTCTGAATCTTTGAACTCATATGAAACTCCTTCAAATTGGCTCACAGATGCTTTGGAATGAGTGTTTAAAAACACTACTAAATGGTTATGCCAATGACCGCAACTTCCACCTTACACAAGAAGCTCCTGCAACTCAAGCCATGGAGTGAGTGGTGGGAGACACTATTGAATTCTTCAAGATGAGTCTCAAATTCCCTATGAGCAATGCCCATGGATGATCCCGAATGATGGTGTTGACCTGAATGATCATCCCTCTATGTCCCATTGTTCCAAAACTGCCCCTTGAGTATGACTTACCATTAATAGTGAGTACCCACATGGGAGACTTACTATTTATAGTAAGAGGTGATTCTTGCTTCTTCTTGACCATTTTGATGTGATGAAATTATTCATTCAATCATGTGCACACTACCTTCGCCTTGGCCGCTTCTTGGGGAATTATTGTTTTTTTTTAAGAACCCGTATATAGAGCTTACTATTTTTAGTAAGTGGTCATTTTCACTATTTTATGCTCTGAACACTCATTCTGACTTCCTGGTGACCTTCAGTTCACATCGTCTTCACCACAGCTAGTGTAGTCAGTTTTGATGAAGACTTACCAAAGATAGCAAACATGTGTAGGAAGGCTTACTATTTTTGGAAAATGGCTTTCTGATGCTCGGTTTACGATGGAACATATTTTTTTGGACTCAGCTCATCATCGCAATCATGTCCTCTAAATTTCACATACTTTTTCCCACTAGAATGCCTGGAAATAAAATTTGATTTTTTCACCTGGTAGTGGCTTTGAGCACGGAGCTGCCATGGCGAGCCATTAATGGAGCTTGAAATTTGCAGGTCTATTTTTTTTATCTCCATTCACGATGAAAACAACTCCATTGTGATAGGTTTTTCATTTGGAGTCTGTTTGCAAGCTTTTAGCTCGTTTCCATTACCAGATTGATGGGAAATCTGACAAATTTGAGCCAGTGCATGAAATGGGGATTTTGTTGGAACAAATGTTTCAGGACACCATTTTACCTCCCATTTATTGCATCTTGATCATCTTGAAAAATGTGGAAGTTTTCAAAATATGTAACCTCAATCTGACTTGTATTTTGCAAGATATGAATATTTTTTGATTAGGTGACTTTGTGGTTATTTGGCAAAAAATCTTCATTTTTCTTCATTTCTCTGTCGTTCTTCATTTTTCAACCCATTTTTTCTCTAAGACCTATGCATTTTCATGGAGTGGAGGATGGTTTGGCCATGGTGGAGTTGGTTCAGAGCAAAAATGGTGGGTCAGGTGTTTGGACAAGCATGAACAGAGCTATGGCAAGGTGTGAAGCTGTGAAGAAGGAATGGGGGGGAAAATGGCTAAGTGCCAAATTTAAATTATTCAAAAAATGTAAAGCAAGGGTGGGGTGAATTTTTTCATATTTTATGTCCCTCACCTCAAAGGGACGTGAGGGACATCAAATTCCATGGTGAGCAAGGTGATGACACGTGACAAATATCTAATGGTGAAGAATGAAGGTTTGACAAACACTTGAGGACTGAAAATTCACTCTTAAAGAGGTCACATGAGTGACTAGGAGTATCCTTAGGGATTGGGAGAATTTTTCCATGTCTGATGTCCCTCACCTCAAAGGGAAATGAGGGACATCAAATTCCACAATGCTCCAGGTGATGACATGTGGCAGAGATCCAACGATGAAGAATGAAGGCTTGACAAGCACCTGGGGGCTTGAAATTCCCTCTTGAAGAGGTCACATGAGTGACCAGGAGTCTCCTTAGGGGATGGGAGAATTTTTTCATGTCTGATATCCCTCACCTCAAAGGGAAATGAGGGACATCAAATTCCACCGTGCTCCAAGTGATGACACATGGCGGAGATCCGACGGTGAAGGCTTTAAGCTCCCATAAGCACCTGGGGATTGAACTGGCAATCCTGGAGGTCGCATGAGGGTCCAGAGGTCTTATGGGGGCTAGGAAAAATTTTCATGTATTATGTCCCTGAAATTGAGGGAAAAAACCCTCCTGGTTCTTGAAGCTGACACGTGTCCTTCAAAAGTTTGACTAACTCTGGAACTCACTCCAAGAGGACAACTTGAAACAGCAATAACTTGAGCTCCAAATGGACCTTTTTGATGAAATTTTATATGATATTTATTGGAAATGGAATTATGAATCCAATGGTTGGGTATAAGTTCTTGATTCATCAATTTGATCCCTAAAAAATTATATTTTTGATTTGGTACTCCACCTATGCATGAGAAAAAACTACTTGCAGACCCATTACGTCAAAGTGTTATGAAAAAAATAATTTCACCATATTTTAGGGATTCAAATTCCATTTCTGAATACGTTTCATTTTCTCCTAACTCTATCTAAAGCTCCTGAAATCACCTTCTGAATCTCAACAACTTTTTTGGCCTTTGCACTGCCTAGGCCTACGAATCCTAATTTTGGTGAAACTTCCCCAACTTCTCTGAGTTCTTCCTAAATCTTCCTGAATCACTTCCATGATGTCCCAAGGCATTTTATTCACCTCTTTTTCCGATTTGGATTTTCTATTCCGCTCCATGGGGCTTCTTCAGCCCTAGGAAGGCCAGTGATAACCCTTCTTACAGCTACATGAAGCTTGCAATTTTCAATGAACTCCTAAAATCACCTAGGGGGGTTGATTTGAATTTCCTAAATCACCTAGGGGAACAAATTAACACCAATTGGGAGATTAATAGACTAATTGGGAGGACCTGGTTACCTCATAATGATAAAACATGAAAAATTTGGTACAAGGGTATAGTTTTCATGCTTGGAAATTGTCAATTTCCTTGTTTCAAATTTGCATCACAACAGCTGGCTCTAGATTGGGGACATGACATGGGGAATCCAGAATCTCAACTTTAGACCATATGATCCATTGACCAGTGCCTTATCCATTGGGCCCTATGGATTCATGTACAATTTACAAGAGAGAAAGAAAGCGAAGAAGGAAACACAAAAAATGACAGGAAGGAAACACACAACACACAACAAGAAGGGAAACACACACAATCGAAAAGGAAAAACACCTAGAAATAACCTATGGTACAAGGCGGGAGACAACCCACTTTCACTGAAGTACTTTTCATTCCTTAAAATTTATTTGTGAGTGGGTAACACTGAGTGATGGTGTTCTGCGAAGCTGTTGACTGCTTACATAAATTAGCCTCCTCTCCTAAATTTTTTATGAAAGCTTGGTGATTTCATGACCATCTATTTTTTTGTAGGAGTGAGTTCACGTGAGCTTCTTGATGCTCAGGTAATCGCTTGGAAATTACACTACCTTCATCCTCTTTGAAATCGGTTTCATAGTGTTAGTTGCATTCCACATTTATCCATGTAGTTGATTCCTCATTGAGCATCCTACCACTTCCCTATGGATACTTTTTGTTCAAATTACTTGAAAATTCTAGATTCTTTTCTTTCCCAAGTCTATGCTCATTAACCTCTTTTCCATGAGAAACCTCATCATTATCCTTTTTCTCTACTCTATTGTGAGGTGCTTGAGTACTGACGGAAGGATTAGAAGGGACCTCATACTTTTCTTGTATGGCCATGACAGGACATGACACGAGTTAAGAGATCAAGAATCAGCTGGGGGTCTTTTGTAACTTCCACTGTTTATCCAAATAGTTCTTGCATAGAGACCTTCCTTTGTTACTTCTTGCATCTCATCTTTGTACACCTTTGAAGAATCTTTATTTTATAGCTCAAGGACAACTATCTGGATGGATTACTTCATCATGTTGGGCATCGATGCATTATATCACTCCTTTGTTAAGAGGAGCTTCAGCTTCAAAGGCCTCAAAAGTCCTTGCTTCAATTTCTTCATCGTGGAAAGAGTCTTCCTCTTTAAATGGGAAAGAAAATACCTCCATTTTCATCATTGTATCCATCAATCATTGGCTCATGAAGGGAAAACATATTTTTCCTCTTGCTTTATTTCAACATGGTTGATCTTCACACTGGTTGAGGCTTCCAAATCAGATTCATGCTTGTCTTGTAGATTCATGGCTTGCATTAGGACTTATATACTTATCTCAGGGTCTTCTGTTTCTTCAGCAGATCTAATAAGTTCTTATACATACAATTCTTTCAAACCTTTCTGCGGGATCATCACAAGCTAGTTTTTTCCCTTCCATGGATGGCATGGCTGAGATCATCTTCATCTCAAAATGGGAATGAAAACATTTCCTCTTTATGGGTAAGTGTATGAGCTAGTTTCTCCATTTGAGATTCATCAAGAATCATTTCCTCTTCTTCATGGTTTGCATCATCCGACAATTCGGGGTTGCCCTCTTATAACTCAAATCTCCTTAATGCTTCTTCAAGGTCCATACCTCTCTAGGAAGGCATGTCTGGCCCTATCAAGGTGTGAATATTATCTTCCTCCTCGGTTGTCACAAAGTAATTCATCCACCTGTTATCTTGAAACACGATGTTGATTTCTAGGATTCTAGACTTTCACACTATTTATCTCATCTTCTTCTCTAGAATCAATTTATCCATGTCTCCCTTCATTGGTATGGTTGTGGATGACCAATTCATCTAAATTTTACCCCCCAATTGCTGACAGAAACCTCTGCTTAGCAACATTCCAAATGAAACTGGAATGTCTGGTACCAAAATCATCGCTGAAACTTTCTTGTCTGGAAATATGGTGAGAGCCACCTATGCATCTTTGATCTTCCCTACAAGTGGGACCTCTTTTGACTCTAAGGAGTAACAAGAGCCATCAAGTGGAGTCGTGGTGAGTTTGAGAGCCTTGGCGACCTTTATAGGCATTATATTGTTGGAGGCACCACAATCTATTATGCAATTGTTCAATACATATTTTCCAATAAGAAGGGAGACATAGAAAGGTTCAACCTTATTAGTCTTGGATGCACACAAACAAAGCATGTTTTATGAGGGAGGTGTAGGTGGGTTTGGTAGTATTCCTTTAGAACTAGGAGTTATAACATTGGGTGTTAAACTACCACTTCTGATATATTGAACAAATCTCTCGAATTGTTTGGGGTGAGTCTGAAATATCCCTTGTGCGATACCACTTAAAAATGCACAAAATATTGAAAATTTTCAGCCAAATAAAATATTGATTTTTGTCGATTTTTACAATTAGGGCAGCAAAATAAAGAAACTTAATATCTCCCAAGATATCCAACTGAATTACTTAAAAATTTAAAGAGAGCTTGCTAATATTATAAAAAACACAAGGAAACTATTTTTGGAATTTTTCAGATAATAAAATGCTGCCAAAAAATTATAGCATGCCCTAGACAGCTGGAAAACTTCTAAAATTCGTAACTCTCTGAATATAAGTGCAAAAATTATGAGACTTTGGAAATAACATTTACAAATATAGGAGATGATATTTCAACCTTCAGATCTGAAAATGGCCAACTGGAAACCCTCCAAATATAGGCTGCAATATTCCAAACAAGTCGCCTAGCTTGGAAAAGGGTTGGAAATTGATGAAAAGGCCTTCTAGGTGATGTTAAACCCTGCTCAAATGGCTTCCGTAAATCTGATATGAAAACCCTTAAATTATCTTCCCCAAATGTCTCCAAAACCCTAAAAAATATTCCTCTGAAATCTCTGAAAATATCTGTGTAGATCATCCCTAAAAACAACTCCAAAATGACAAGCTAGGGTAGATCTCTCACTACCGAAGAATGCCCTGCTATCTAGGGATGGATCTCTCACCACCGAAACTAGGGTTCCTGTGGGATTTCACTTCACAAACTATAGATTTGTAAACAAAAATTTCACATGAAAGAAGATAATTAGGTATGCAAAGATGAATATTTTCTTTTTCCCCCGACTCCCTATATAACTTCTCTAAGGCAAAAGAGCCCCAATAAACCCTGGTCTCATTTTTCCCTTGGAAGGGCCAATAAAATAAAAGTAACTTAAGTTGTTTTTCCCCTTTTAAGTCGCCGTGGTCTAAAAGTGACCCCCAATGCAAAATTAGAATATTAAGTGTCATGTGGCCCTTTCCTAACAACAAAACATAATATCTAGTCCCTCCAAAACACTTTCTACTTATATCAATGAAGAAATATAACAAAATGGACTAGATATTCATACCCAATAGCTCCCCGCATCCATAGCCCCTTGGGTATGACCAAGGCTTAGAATTGAATTATCCCTTAGGCCTTAGGCGTAGGAAAGGGGACATTACAGAGTCCACATATATTTGGTTCCAGTAATATGCACTTTGGCTTTGTTCGCATATTCTATGAAGTCAAAAGGAGAAGATGTGGGTGAGGGTGATGAAGGGATTGCTTTTGGATTTAGGACAGGTTTGGAAATAGGAGTAGATTTTTCGGTAATAGAGGGAAATTTGAAAGATACACTAGGAGCTTTCAAAGTACTAGATTTTATAGGAGGAGATTTAGATTTAGGATTAGAAGAGGCATCAAAAGAATTTATTGGAATTGTTGAAGACTTCTTATTTTATATAGGAATAAGGTTCAACAATGCAGACTCCATGGAGGGTGGAAGTGGAGATCCTCGACTGATTATTATGTTTTACGGAGTTGTCATAGAAGGATCTTCGGTATTATTTTTCTTAGCAATAGTGGAGGAAGGTGCTCCTTTCTCAGACTAAGAACGAGTGAATACCACACATGAGAAACTGGGTGCATCTTCTTCATCACCTCTAGTATATTCACAGAATCTAATTTGTGTATCATTCTCAAACTTATCACTTTCTAGAAAATCACCACCTTCAGTTGCTTGTTCAAGATCTTATTCATTTTCCTTACTCCTATAATTTGCATTGACAGGTGGGGCCTCCAAGGTAAGCCTTTAGGGTACTCCTGCAATCTGATTTTTGTTTCTTCTTTGAGAAGAAACTCGTTCAAATATTTCCCTCCTCAACGATGCCATCTCATTTTCCATTTTCTGTAAAAAGGATTAGTTCTTTCATCTGTAGGATGTTGATCTTTACCCTTTGAGGGTTTCTTGATATTTCCAGATAGGATAAGATCGTCATCAAGTTTAATGGCCAATATTTGTGCTTTTGCAATATCCCCTGGTTGAACTCTTCGTAGGAAAAATCTTGCCTCTAGTGATTGAGAACTAATAAAGAATCTCTTGATGTTATTTTCTGATGGTGAATCCTCCTCTGGTATCCTACAGAGCAACCGGTCAAAATGAGCCACAAAGTCTCTCATACTTTCATTTTCTCCTTTCTTTATTTGTGCCAATTGAACAAGGAGGTCTTGACAGTCCTCAGTAAATATGAATCTTTCCTTGAACTTCTTTTTGATGTCTGTTGGTTGCTCAAATGTGCACTCTCATCTCGGATCTCAGAAGGGCCAAGGTGTTTGAGACCAAAATAGAACCGTCCCCAAGTTGTGGGACATTGCGCGCTTGGAACGGATCTCCAGAGAAGGCCTGTTCCTCTATCTAATTCTACTCCTACTCCTACTCCTAGTGCTGGAAGGGAAAACTAATTTAACAATGCCAAGAGACCAGGGATAGAAGGATAACATGAATGGAAACCTACACTAAAAGGTGATAGCACCGGAAAAGAGGTATGACCACTATCTGTTTTGAGTGAAAATGAAAGGAAATGCATGAAGAGAGGCTAGGCACGAGTAACACATCCAAACAAGTATCTACCATATCATTTTCATGGAACACAACTAAATGTGGAACTGCAAGGGACATGAAATAACACAACTAGCACACAATGCAAAAGGAAAGGCAAGGAGGAATGAAAACACGTTAGGATAGAGAATAGTCACAAAATGATGCTTCTATTACTTCCAGAAATGCAAAGAGCTATTACAATGATGAAGGAGGTTGATATCCACATGCAAGAGCCAAATCTAGAGGTTTGTAACTAAAAATACAAAAATAATGGAGTCCTTAGAAAAACGCGTAAGGATCTAGAGTGTCCAATATAACAAATGACCCTTGTTCTTACATTTATAGATGAATCCATAGAGGAAGAAGGGAAGAAGGAGAGAAAATATGAATTTGAAACACAACCACCAATAAGAAGCATTGAATGCCTGTAAATCCACCTAGAGATCTATGAAATACACTTCCCTAAGCCTTATTTAGCATGTTGAAGAAGAAAGGAGGGTGGATCATATCAAATTGGGTGGTTGGAGTAATCAAATCTACTCATTAATGATCATAAAGATGTTTTCCCATTTCTCGCCTACCAGATCTACCAAAAATTGAATTTGAATTTTAGGCATTGTAGCTGATGTCAACACCTTTCTGACAAGTTTAGGTTCATGCCGATCTGAGCTCTATAGAAAAATATACGGTTTTCAGAAGATTTCAAAGTTGTTGGTGCACGCAAAACACGTGGCGCATGTAGATTGACTCAAATGATGGCCAACTGTGTGAATACTTGTCAATTCTGCCACGTGTCACTTACTAATTTATTGCAAGGATTCGATGCATTGTTGATGCGCTTTGACTGGTTGTGCGCAACACATTGAAGAATGTCAAAAGATTACTTGGCACAGAAGGGCATGAGGGGAGGGCGCACGAAGAAAACAGAGGAAGGTGTAGAGGGGGTGCACATGATGCACGCAGGGAAATGAGGAAAACTAGCGAGAAGAGAATATGTGGTGAAGGGGCAACTATTACAAAGTATCGGGTGCGGCATGTGAGAAGGCCAGGGACTTATCCAATTGAATCAAGTGCGAGGCACGTGGGAAGGGAAGAAGCTAACTAGGAAGAAGGAGAATGCATAGAAGGTGGGCATAAGGGGAAAAGTGGAAGGAGAGAAAGGAAAGGGGTGCACAGGGAAACTGCGACCAAGGGAATGTGTCAATTGATCTTGAGCAAGCGCAACACTGCAATGAATATCTTAGAGCCAAAATGTGTATGCAAGTTACCCAAATTGCTAGGAGAGCTATTTGGATAAAAAAAACCCTTTTTAAAGAACTCATCATTTGTATTTTTTAATCTATGATGCAACCTCGAATTTACTAGTAAAATCCCAGGCGCGTTGGCACATCACTTAGCCTAGACTGAGCACTCACCCGAAGTGTGAAAACGTACCAGGCCCCTCTTTAGGGTTGTTTTTGTAAGATGTTAGCATGATAAAGACTTAATGCATTCAGATCCATAATTAATACATCATTCTACATTGCATGTTCAGATCTATATCTAAATAATAACAGACTTAAATGATAACCATGATGAAATCAAGCATGCAAGAACCAATTATACTAAGGATTAATACTCTAATTTAACCAATACACTCCATTATATTAAACATGATAAATACATAGAAGCTCATTACAATAGATAATACCATAGCTTATGTGTGCATTAGATTTGGCAGCATAACTTCACAGTAATTCAGTTCTCACACACCTCTACTATACTATGCAGTTCATTACATATTTATAAGTGTGGGGACTTTCCCTTCACCACTTGCATAAATCCAAAAATAGGTCGCATGCTAGAAATAACCATGTGCCTTTACAATTACAGCCACACATGCAAGTGCACTAACAATAGATCTCTCCTAGTTAACTATCAGTAGTAATTATTCTTTATCTCACACCCATGCAAAAGTGGTTCCAGTAGCCGTTCTTCCAAAAATAGCCGATGCGTGTCGCGCAAGTCTTTATCCCATTTGTGTGCTCCACATGCCATCTTCCAAAAATAGATCATAATCGTGAAAATGGATAAGTCCCGAATCTTTGTTATATTCCTCCACATGCGATTCCTTCCTAATCCTTCCATGCACCTTTGAATGTGCTTTGCTCTTCTGCGCGTGAATCTTCTGTATGCCTTCTATTAAGTGTTATACATTGTCTACTCAACATTACCCCACACTAACCATATTTCTGCCCTGACAATGGCTACTCCTTGAACAATAAAGAATAAAGTAATGAAAAGAATGTTAAATAATTTCTATACAAAGAATAGTTATTTACTCTGCATCACCCTCTGCTTCAACTGGAAGAATGAGTTATGGATATTCTTCCTTTATTTCGGCCTCTAATGTCTGTCATTCATTTAGCGTGGCCTCTATTTTTTCTGGAATATCTACCGCAATAGACTCCAGCTCATCTTAGGTAATTTCAACCTTTTCATTATGCAAAACGAGAACAATGTTGGACATTGCTGAAATTCTTCCTTCTAGCAGATCCATCTTATGTGCTATAATCTTTCCCAACTCATCCAACCTTTCCTTATGGGGTTCCTGTGTTGTTGCAAGGGCCTCACACTTTTTTTTTACCAATGTCAACCTCTCTGCGTGACCCATTGTCTCATACTTCATCACTTTTAGGACTTCATTTTCCTCTACCATGGTTCTTATCCTGATGACCGCCTCTAGAGATGTGCAAATATTCAATGTCTGGTCTACTTTCCTCAGCTCCTCCTACAAGGTTTGGAGGAATGCCTCATAAGATGCAATCTTCCTCATCACTGAAGCCTTTACTCACTCTACTTCCTGCTCAAGATCTTTTGGTGTTGGCATGTGTATAGGTCCATCCTCAAGCACCAAATCCACCAAGGTACGTACATAATACATTGTACTGAAGGAAAATTTTTGGGTACCTTGGACTCCAAATGTGGTCTTGCTTTCAGGACATGGTCTCCAATTTCCTCTACCATGCTGATGAAATCATTGTTCTTCTTCTTCTCTAAGTCCTTCTCTTGTTGTAGGTGTGTTATCTCTGCATCTTTGGCCTTGATCTCTTCTCTCAACACCCTAATAGTTGCAGCTTTATCCACATTCCTCCTTTCCACCTCTGTAGATACCTTCACCAAGGAATTACTTACTTGTTCATCCGACATAACAGTAGGCTTTACTATTATGTGTCTGGATTGAGGTGTCTTCTTCAATCTTCTTGATACACAAGACTCTTCACATATGTCGAAGTCTGGTTTGTCCATATGTGTCTGCATTGACCAAGACAATTGTTTCCTTGCACACATGGTGGCCATGTCCTCATCCATCAACTCCCATCCATACAATTCCTTTGCTTTGGAAATGGGCATGAAAAATTTTACTTATGTCCTTAGCATATCCCATGACTGGTGCAGTATACTCCCCACTTGTCCTCTTCGATATTGGCCCCTTAGGAACTTGAGCGCAAAGATTTAGAGCTTGTTATACTATTCCCTGAGAAGTCTCTTGCACTGTCCCATCTACCTCCTTTACTCCTCCATCCTTCATTTCTTCATCCTTTAGATCTTCCACGTCCTCTGGTGGTGTAGGAGATTCAGGTGTGCTCTCCTTAGACTCTTCTACCTCCTCGTCCAACTTCAACTTTCTCCTTCTCTTCTCAGATGGCTCCTTCTGTGGAGAGATTCATGGTGATCTACTACACTGATTATGGTGTATCACCTTGGTTTTTGTTCTTTTGAATACCCTTTTGAAGTGGTACACTCCTTGTACTGCATCCAACCTGTCCTCATCCCCTCCTTCTTGCACCTAAGGTGGTGTAGTCGATGTGCTCAGATTCCTACCTTTTCTGTAGGCTTCCTTCGTCCTCTATGCTCCAATCCACCACTATATTCATGTTCTTCCTCCTCATTCATCCACCACTATAGTCTCTGCAGGCTATGGAGTTGGCACATTCTCTACTTGTATGCTTACCCTTAGGTGGCCCTGGAAGCGTGAACTCAATTTCCACATATTTTTTGTTCTCCAATTGGGTCTTGAGTTGAAGATACACAAGTCGATGCTCCACATATCTCTGAATTTCCAAACTCACGGGATTCATGCTTATCATGTCTGAAATAAGCCTCTCAATGTAGGCAATTCGTTCTGGATATACATATATTTTTCTCAGAGTGTGATAATCACAATCTACCTTATCTTTGATGAAGTTTAGGCAGTCGTGCTCATCTGTGAACCGGTGAACTGATGCCTGGAAGTAGTGTGCTATGAAGGAATAAGGTAATTTGCACCATGGGCTCTAAGTTTCGTGATCCATCGCAAATTGTGCGATGCAAAAATGTTGGGTAGACTACGAACTATACTACCTTACCCACCACTGAAGGTAACTCCTTGGGTATGTGCCACTCCACTTCAAACGTCATTTGGAGCCCGCCATGCCACATCTCTGCCCTCTATTTAAATGGCCCACTCATGGTCCCTTTGTATAATTATTTATCAAATATTTCCACTAGAGATTTATTTTCCGTGGGGTACTCCCAAATCTTTTCCTTTGGCCCATCGGGTACTCCAATCTCCATAAACACCAAAGACAATAAAATAGTGCCAAAACTAATTTTTTCACCTATACATGCTTCTTCAATGATTTTCTTTGCTATGTAATCCACGATATTGTAGATCACTCCTTGAGACATTTTCCTTGCAACGTGTAGCCACATTGTATTCACCTGCGACCACCTTTCTTGGTCATTCAACTTTGTTATTAGATGTTCAACTACCTATACCACTAGGTACTTCTTCAATTTATCAATGTCCATGTCGCACAGACCCTTGGTATATCCTAGCTCTTTCCTTATATCCAAGATCGATGCTTTATCTGTTAAGTCACTCTCTAGATATGCTCGTGAGGCCCTTAATCCTGTCACTGTTGAAATTAAGGTGGTGAATGTGATTCTAACCCTTCATCCGGTGAAGTAGAAGAAGTCCTCATGGACTCTGCTCATCAACCATCGATACAATGGTTCATACTTTCCAAATTATGGCAGACTCATACAACTGGTAGACTCCAATCTGCTTTAGCAACTTCTCTCGTAGTGTCATCATACACTGACATGTCTTCTGTTGTGCACTTGTTTGTTTTCGTGCTCAACAATGCATTTAGTTCCTTCTTATTATCCGATGTACAATGGTTGTAATATCTGATATTACATTTACAGATGTGGGAATCCCATTATTGTCCCAAAATCACACCCTCCATGGATACTACATTTCTGAGAAATTACTCTCAAAAGCAATTTATTCTTCCACTTTTACCTTCTTCTTCCCTTTTACTCCTGTTGTAGGTGCTTTCTTCAACACCATTTGAAAATATCTCCTTTCTATCCTCTATAACAAGCAATTTAAAACCCTAGTTCAAATCTCTGTGCCCAAGTGGAAATCACGTGCCCTGGCTCTTTCGTAATGCATCTACTTTTCTCAAACCCTTCACCTATGGGGATGCAAGCTTCTCTTATGCAAAAAAATATTCTCTCCACATCTGGTTTCACACTCTTCGCACCTCAACAAGATTCACCTCAGCTTGTTTGCACTTAGCTCTTTTCAAATTCTCACAATTTCAATGGTAAGAATGAACTCGCATCCCATCCTTATATATATTTTCAAAAATTTAGTGCATTTATTGCTCCTTCACCTACAAAAAATCCTCTCATTAATTGAACATTTTTGTTCTTTCCATGTGGTACATCTTTGCCCAAGCTATAACCTTCTAGCGTGCCTTCCTACCTTCTAGCCATGGACTTCTCTTCAGCGCACCTCCATGCACCTGAGTACCTCATCACTGCACCTTCCCTTGGTAGTTCCCATGGCCCTCGTTTACCTCATGTTATACTTGTTTCTTCATTCATCTCCACCTATGGTCCTTGTTTCCAGAAACAATCTCTTTTTTTAACAATTCTCCAACTTGAATAGCACCTGTAGTAGTTTGTTCCTTTCATGTGTACTTTTTTTCAACAGTCATGTACCTGGATATCAATAACCACCCCCACACTAATGGTATGTGCAGTCCTCTGCGCATTAAAATTCTTCAAATAATAAATTAGCTTCTGTGCATGTAAACACACTTATTACACAAAAACACCAACTAAATTGACAAAGCATAGTGATGAAAATAAGGAAATACATTAAGGAATACATAATTGAAAACCTAATCTAACTGACAACACTACCTTATTACAAACACCAAGAAGAATTATTTATAGTAGGGCTTCAACCTACTCCCATTGAACTACCTAGGTAACTGTGTTCCATCAAGTGCCTCTAATTGGCAAGAACATGTTTCAAGTATGTGAGTGATAACATATGGCCCTAACAAATGTACCTTGAGTTTTCCTGGATGGCACAAAAACTTAGAATCATAAAGGAGCACCATCTGTCCAATCTCAAACTTTTTATCCCTGATGTGCCTATGTCATGCCATGCTTTTTTTCCTGGCCTTTTCTTATTTTTGACTCCAACGTGCTATTGCTCGTCGCTCATCTAGCTTGATTAACTTTTCAATCCATTCTTCTAATGCTTGTTCATTAGCTAGACCTCCAGCACATGTGATATGCAAAGAAGGTAGCATGAAGTACATAGGAAGAACTAATTCTGCTGCCAAACACCAACTGAAATGGTGTGGCCTTGTTTATCTACTTCTACGTTGTTCTATATGCCCAAAGTACTACAGAAAGTTTATCATCCTAATCCTTCCTTCAAACATCACAAATTTTTGTCAATGTCTGGCTCAAAATATTGTTGAAAGCCTCAGTAGTCCCATTTTCCTAAGGATAATATGGTGTAGTCTTATGGTGTGCAATCATGAATTCATCCAATAAAATTTTGATTATCTCATTTAGAAAATGTGTACCCCTACCATTGGTCAAACTCAAAGGACATCCATACCTTGTAATAATATTTTCCCATAAAGACCTAGTTGTTGTATTTGCTGTACAATCCTTTGTAGGTGTTGCTTCTGCCCACCTTGTGAGATAGTCTATGCAAGTAATGATATAGCGTGATCCAGTCCTACACACGGCTAGGGAAATAGGACCCACAAAATCTATATCCTATTTCTCAAATGGTTCTACACTAGTAATAGGTCTTAGAGGCATTTCATCTCGTTGACCTGGTTTCCCAAGGCACTGACAATGATCACAAGCCTTGCAATATACCTTATAATCTTTATACAGGGTCTCCCACCATAATCTAGCAAGTAAAATCTTACACATAGTGACATCACTTGCATAGTGGCCACCTGTAATACCACCATGAGATTCCTCCATGATATCTATGTGCTCATGTTATAGTACACAGTGGTGTAATACTTCATCTCAACCTAACTTGTACAGGTCACCGCTAATCAACATATAGGGTGTCGCACGTATAGAACAAGTTGTTTCTTCTTTAAGAATTTCATTCCTTCTGGTGCCATACCTATTTGTAGAAAGAAAATAATGTCCTCTAATTCTGATGGTCGTGTTATAGCTTGTATAATTGTACATCAAGCATGGTATCTTCAATTGTATATGCTTCTTCTCCTGACTGTATTCTGGATAAATGGTCTCGTCCAGAATTACTTTTCCTTGGTTTTACCACAAATGTGAAATCAAATTCTTGAAATAAGAGTACCCATCTGCATATGTGCCCCTGTAAAATGGCTTGTTTACCAAATACTTAAATTCCATGTGATCTGTATAAAATACAAAGGGTGTAGCTAGAAATTACTGTCTGAATTTATGTAGCGCATAGATCATTGACAAAGCTTTACGCTCTGTAGTTGTGTAATTCTACTCTGCAGGAGTCAGCTTTCTACTAGTAAAAAATAGATAGGATTATCTATAATACCTTCTCCTAGGATGATCCAAAACTATGCCAATGGTCATGCCAGAGGTGTCCACATGTACATGAAATGGTTGGTACCATGAAGGAAAGTGCATAATAGGCATGGTAGTAAGTTTCTCCTTCAATGTCTCAAATGCGCACTACTGTGGTTCTCCCTAGTAGAACGTACCTTTTCCTTTCAGTAACTCCTCCAAAGGTGCAACAACTTTGGCATACCCCTTTATGAATTTCCTATAATACCCCGTGTGACCCAAGAATCCATGCACCTCACTTTGACTGGTAGGCTCTTTCAGGTCGATAATGACTGCAACCTTAGCTGGATCAACCAACAAACCTTCCTTACAGATTATGTGTCCTAACAATATTCCAAATGGTGTAGCAAATATGCACTTCTTGATGTTCAAAGAGATACTCAACTATCTACATCTTTCAAACATTAAGCACATATTGTCACAATGATCCTTAACAAGTCCATACACCGTCCAATCATCTAAATAAACCTATAAGAAGTTGTGAATAAAATCTTTAAATTCCTGAACAACTATGCATGCAAAAATACAGTAGGCATGTTTTTCAGACTAAAAGGCATCATAGTATAGGAAAAATACCCCATTCAGTAGTAAAACTAGTATTTTCCTGATCCTCCTAGGCAATCCTAACCTAATGATACCCAAATAACCCATCTGTAAATGAATAGATTTCACACCCTACAACACCTTCTAGTATTTCCTCAGTGAATGGCATAGGAAAGGGATTAGTCAACACATGCAACATTCAACTCCCTATAGTCCACACAGATCCTAATCTGACCATCCTTCTTGATACTGATCACCATTGGACTAACCCATTCTGACTCTTCGAGGGGCTTGATGATTCCAGACTTCAACATTTTGTTCAATCTCATGTCTTTGACCTTTTCGTGCAAGTTGGGCATTCATCCTATAGGGTCTCTTTCTGACTGGGCGCATACCCTCTTAAGCTTTATCTTCATCTCCCCTAATGATTTATGCATGCCTTTAAGTTCATGGTATCCCCGAGGAATAAGTCATGATAATCTTAGTAGTAACTCAATGATTTTTCCACTTCAGAGTTAGACCAATAGTCTCCAGATTATGGCCTCCTTAGGCTCAACATCTGATCTAATATTCACTTTCTTTATATTCAATAGGTTCATAATAGTTGCATGTGGTCTTATATGCACTGTCTAACACCTCACGCTTACTTTTTGAATGGTTTATATCCAGATTTTCTACCTCCTCATCATTCAATAAGTAGACCTTTTTTCCTTGTTTCTTGCTCAAGGAAAGCACGATGAAGTAATATGGCATATGACCTCTGTTACTTCCACAAAATGCACTCCTGAGTCTCCTTCGTTAAATAAATATTGAATGAGTTCTTCCACCTTGGGACTATCCCCCATAGTTACATGCTTTACAACCTTTAATGATTCTTATGTCAGAGGTTTAGTAGAGAAGAATTCAAACATATGTGTCATTATTGCAATTAAATCTTACCAATTTCTAGTCTCTCTATGTAGTTCTACATATACATACCAAGCACGCACGTAACCTTGGAAATCGGAATAAAAGTTGTGCACCTAGAGTGAAGGTGGTAAAGCTTCCTACCCCTTTGTCTAAAGTCTCTCACACTGCTAAACGTGGTGCTGAATAAGTTGATTGCCATGATAAATATAGATTTGAGTAGGTGTGTTTCTCCTAAAGAACCTAATAGTAAGTGCAATCCTAATTTCATTCTATTCCTACAAGATTATCCTTGTGAACCTCCCGTCAGGTGTGCTACTTATCGCGCATATAGGGTATATGCTAACATATTCCATCTCTCTAACTAGTCTATCCACTACTCCTCCATGGCGCACAGGAACACTATAGGGTCTCCTTCTCTAGTTTAACGAGGTACTAAGTTGTTACCTATTCTCCTGATATAATGCGTGTTGTTGTCCTTAGAAAATATATTATTTACTTTGCGCCCCACTAACTCATAGGTGTTATGAGCCCAATTATCACAATTAAACACTTGTTGTATCGCTATTAAAATATGCATCCTCCCACTGAAGGATTCCTTCTTTAGATGGATCAATGCACCTCATGGGTCCCAAATGATGCGTACATAAATCCTATTCATGTTTTCCTCTCTCAAGGGTTCAACATAGGGTGCAGATTTGCCATCTATTAAATGGGATAATAAACCTTTTCCTCCATGTTTTCAAATCTGATATAACCCTTGTTGAACCGAAGATCATCATTATTTGCATATCACCAAGGATTCCCTAGTAGAGCTGGGAAGCTATATTCTTTTGCCAACGCTAAGACTTCAAAATATCCAGTGAACTAGGCTCCTTGTATGGTAATGGAGGCATCTTTTAAAACTCTAATGGGAGTGACCTTATTTTGGTTAGCCATGAACAATACATTAGAGGATAGTTGTAATGGGGGTCTACCCATTTCTACACATGCATCTAAGGTAATAACATTTACTTCCTATGCCTGTATCAATCAATATATTACTCAAAAGCCACCCATCCAAAATAGCATTCAAAGTGAATTCCTTGTCATAATCTAGGATATGAGGGGGAAGATTTGCATGTAGGATCTGTCATCCAGTCTCAATATTTGTGCACGGAGTGTTTCCCTTTAACCAATTCCCTAATAGTGGAATGATATTCTCATAGCACAACACCTTGAAAAATTCTTTCAAGTCCTCTATATTATATTAGACCATCTCTGATGCTTTATTTCTCTCCGTCTTCCATGATTTCTCCTTTAAATACTATATTTCACCCTAAAGATTTCTAATGGGCAAGATTTGGGTACCATGCATGTAGAACCTCCTCCTTAGTGATGGTATGATTCTACTGCAATACTTCTTTGGCATGTGCCACTTCAGCATGGGTAGTGATCCTTACTTGCAATGCCTCAGATTCTCGTTCCAACTTGGGCATCCACTAATTTTCTAGAGTGAGTTGTATCCTAACCATCAATGCACATTTATTTTATTGTTTATGCTTCTTGCTAATATGCTCATACAATTTCAGGCATTCCTCATAACTATGATTCTTTCCATAGAAAGAACATGTAATATTTTGAGGACATTCACACATGTAGTGGTTAGGAGATCCACATGTATAACATGTTCCAAAAGGGAACTCACCTCTTCCACCACCATGGCCTCATCCTCTAAATCCACCATGGTATCCTCGACCTCTGCCAATGACCTCCTTCAAAAATCCCTTCATTCGAATCATAACGAGCTTGATTGTGATCATGATCCTGATGGTCATTCTTTCCTTTAGAGTTATTTTAAAATCATGTATGTCATACACCAATATCTATAACATCATAGATCTAAACAATCAGCCAACAGTCTTCCATGTCATGAGTTGTGGACCTGCAAATTTTACAGTAACAAGAGACGTTCTTCCTTATTGCGCATTGTAATAATGGGCAATGGCTAGCATCATGGTTTAAATGACATATCTCACAGTCCAACAACAATGAGCGTACTGATCTACGGGGAAAACTATCCTTTGTGTGACCTTCCACTTCACAATCTATGCACCAAATCCCCGTGCACATCTCATATGTTGAATTTAACGATAGCTTCTCCAACTACTTTACCATATCTGTGATCTGTGCCTCTAAAAATGGGCTCACCCCAGTGTTTATACTTCCAATTGCCTCAGCATGTAAAGCTACTTCAAGTGCTTTGCATGGATCAGTGTATGTCTTATGTGATAGTTCCCTTCTAAAAGGTGTAATCAGGCCCGCAACAAACCATTGCACATGTTGGCTTACATGAATATTATAAGAAAGCTTAGATAAGAGTGTTTTGAAATTAACATCATACTCTCTAACACTCTTAGTAGTGCCTTTCTTAATATCCTTGAGCGCGCTTATACTCTTCTACTCAAACTCAGGGATATGAAATTCCTTAAGGAAAGCATATTTTAAAGCTACATAGTCTATGAAAGTCTGATTAGGGTCAAACTTTATGTACCAACTATGTGTGTTCCCTTGTAACGCAATAGTGAATTGACTTTCCCTACAATCAGAAGTCGTGATTCCTTTTGCACACCACAATATTTCACATATGTACACATTTTCAACAACATCTTTTATGCCCCTATACTCTGGAAGACAAAGAGACATCTCCATGTAAATATTCTGCTGTTGGTGTGCACCCTGCCCACCTAATCCAGAAACTCTTATATTTCCTCTACTTCCATAAACACCAGATCCACTAGAAATAGAGCTGCCTATACCTCCTAATCCCAAACCTATAGCCAGATTCGGTCCAGAAGATGTATTTCCATGTGTCCCAATAGTAGTACTGAACTACAACCTGACAATCTACAAAGTGTTACTACTCCCAAAAGAGAGTCCAAAATTCTGTGCGCCTGAATTTTGTGTGGATGATACACCAAAAAAGGTACTCCAATACAACACAAAGATGTTTGCACTGCCATTGATTTGTTTTTTATGACTCACACCTACTCTCCCACTGTTAAAATTATCTTTCTGACTGTTTATTATACTATATACTAGAAGACCAAGCACAAGGGAAAGGTTGTTAGGTGGATTCAGATGCGTGCCTATGGCCCAGGTTGTTTCTACTGGCGCACTTCTATGTGAGGCCGAGGGGAGTTCCCTATCATGCTTTCCCAAATGGGGGAGTTCCTGATGCTCGGGTTCCACGTCTTCTACGTGAACTTCAAATCCTTTGTGAACCATCTCTCTCCACAACACCATTCACTTTACAACATCCCACTACTTCTCTATCTCCCTCTCGCATGCCTCAGTATACTTAAGCTACCTTTGCTCTCTCTACCTTTCTGTCGCTAGGTCTGCCATATTTCACCCAACCTACTCCCGCCCCCGTGCGTGGTGGGGTTTAGTTAGCCATCAGTTTATCTTCGAAGCTCAGGGTTACCATCAAGATCTCGATTTCCATATCATAAAAATTGGAATTTAGCTACCTCTGGGCACAAATAAGTGGAAATTGAGTACTCCAAGATATAGCTATTCAAAACACCAAGGAACCACATATTTATAGCATGAGTCCAAATCAGATCAACATCATTAAGGTTCTAAAATTCTTCTTACATCCAGAAGAGTGTGTGATACATCCAATTCCATTCATACGCATAAGTAACTAGCCACTTGTACATTTCTACAAGAAAAATAGTGAAGAAGCTCCCATACAAACATTCATACAAATTCTACTCCACCCATGTGTGTGCTTCAAAATTAGATCCAATGTTGAACCTTCACGCATATTCTTCTTCTAGGTCATGTATCCACTCCTCAATACTTGCTAGGGTCAACCAGTATGTCTTCATCGTGAACCATCCTGAAAACAACTTAAAAAGAGGTTCCAACAATGGAACCAATGATACAGCCTAGAATTTACTAATAAAATCCCAGGCGCACTGGCACATCACTTAGCCTAGAATAAGCGCTCCCCCAAAGCGTGTAAAGGTACCAGGCCCCTCTTTAGGTTGTTTTTACAGGATCTTAGCATGATGAAGACTTAATGCATTCATATCCATAATTAATACATCATTCTACAGTTCATGTTCAGATCTAGATCTAAAGAATTACATACTTAAATGATAACCATGATGAAATCAAGTATGCAAGAACCAATTATACTCAGGATTAATACTCTGATTCAGCCAATACACTCCATTATATTAAACATGATAAATACACAGAAGCTCATTACAATAGATAATACCATAAATTATGTGTGCATCATATTTGGCAGCATAAATTCATAGTAATTTAGTTCTCACATACATCTCCTATACTACGCAGATCATTACATATTTATAAGGGTGGGGACTTTTCCTTCACTGCTTACATAACTCCAAAAATAGGTCACATGCTGGAAATATCCATGTGCCTTTACAATTACAGCCACACATGCAAGTGCGCTAACAATAGATCTATCCTAGTTAACTAGAAATAGAAACTCTATTCTTAGCTTGCACCCATGCAAAGTGCTCCATAGCTGCTCTTCCAAAAATATCTTGTGTGTTTCGTGCAAGTATTTATCCCGTTTGTGTGCTCCATATGCCATCTTCCAAAAATAGATCATAAGCGTGAAAATGGCTAAGTCCTGAATCTCTCCCTGTCCTTCGCATGTGATTCCTTCATGATCCTCCCACTTCTTTGAATGTGCTCTGCTCTTTCGCATGAATATTATGTATGCATTATGCTAAGTGTTATACATTATCTACTCAATAATCCATCAAATTTATGTCCTTGTTTTTATTAGATACTATTGAACACTATCATCATAACTTGAAGTTATTGGCATAAATACTCATTTATATAGTTATGTCTAGTTATCTTTATTTTATGTTATTTTGTGTGTGCATTTATTCTCATGGTTTCAATAAGTTGTTTGAATCATACTTTATGTGATGTCACTCTTGTTTGCAAGAAACTTGTTATATATGCAGTAACATGTATGCAACAAAGGACTTATCTACAGTAACCCATCCGCAACAAAAGGGACTCACCTACAACAGAGGATGTGTCCACAACAACTCATCCACAGCCAAAGGAGATCACCTATAACAAAAAATCCATGACTATGAGGATCTCTTGGAATGTGAAGAACAAAACTCCAAGTCTGTACGTGTCATTGAAGAGGTGGTTACAACTGGAACATGACGAACTAGGAGATAACTGAACAATAGATATAATTATTCATTGCAACTCACTTAAGGAATGATTGAGTAGTTAAATATGTGATTTTAGGAACTTGATGGTTACTTGAGTTATGTATTTGATATTTGGGCACTTGTTAATTAGTTCTATTGCATGTTTTTCTATTTGAGATCTTCCACTTATTCCATCGAAGATCTTTTACTTAGTTTGTTAGACTCTTAGTTGGACTCTTCTTCTCATGTTTTTCTATAATTGAGGAGTATAAGAGAAAAGAGGAAAATGTTGGAAATCTATATAGATGGAGAATTAGAGAATAGAGGATACACATATAAAGAAGTTATTTTTGTTCCTAGATGTAATATCATGCCAATTCAATAAAGAATCTGAGTTTTATTCAGTAACTTTTAGTTACAAGTCTTAGGAGGGATTAACACTAATGAGACCCTTTAATTACTATTTTAATTATCTCATCTTTTGTTTATTTTGTATACCCTTGCACTATTTATCCCTATTATGCTGTCAAACATTTCCATTTAAACTTAAACTTATGGCACTTATATTAATTAATATAGCTATCACTAAGTTGTTCTATTTTATGGATTTTGAATGTGTATGTTAATCTCTTAGATACAATGAAATGATCAATAGTGCTTTGTTTGGATGGCATACTTGTTTGCAAGAAGCTAATATATGCTATCACTAACCTATAGCTAAGGGAATTCTTTCACAATGAAATGGACTCGTCTGCAGCAACTGACATGCAGCAACTGGGACTCGTCCACAACAAAGCACCTACAACCAACGGAGAACACACACATTTACAAGATCGTGATTGTGGAAACCTTGATCAACATGGATAATCCACCTGAGTTCACACATGCCAATAAAGAAACAGTTACAACAAGAAGAAACAAATCTCACTTCAATACTTGATCATGCTCTGCAACTACTATGGAACTAATTGATTTAACTTAATTGCTAGACTAAACAGTTAGTTATGTTGTTGTATTCCAACACCTTTTCCTATGTTATGATTACATGCATAATAATCTAAAATGTTTTTGGTAGTGATCTTTTACTTAATCAAAATGTATCTGTTAGTTTGAAAGAGTCTCTTCACATCTCTGTTGATTATAAAGAGAGCAGTGAGAATGTAGTAGATATCGATCCATAGTAGAGGAATTGTTGTAAGTTTCATTCTGATGAATAAAATCTGGTTTCTATCATTTATGTGTAGAAACAAGCCTTAGGAAGGGTTATTGCCCAACGCAGGGCCCACTTGTGGTTTGTTAAACCCCTTTCCTTTTTGTTTGCTATTTTAGTTCCTTACATGCATAGATTAGTATTGCAGAAAGTTCATTCCTTTACATGTGTTATTTTTTTATCTTCTTTATTACTTAACTGTAACATTTACTTTCATCTGCAACATAGATTACCCTGTATTTCTAATTGTGGTGACAACAATCTTTTAGTTTATACCTTGTAAGCACATGTAACTGTGTATACAACACTGGCAAAGTTAAAAGTTTGCATTCCTAGATATAATGAATAAATGAATATGGATTAGTGAAAAACATACTAATTGCTACTAATTAATTTGCACCACTATTTTTGGTGTCATTTCTGGGGACACTACTAAGTTATTACGTTTTTATAAGGGTTTTTCATTCCTTAAAAGCAATCTAGGTTTTAGTAATTTACCTTAGATTAAATCCCCAAAATAATTACTATTAAATGAGTTCAGTATTTGATACATGCACCATCCAAGGGATGCCCATGGTGGATTTTTACTTAATCCACAAGTAGCACAAATATCTTCATTTACCTTTAAAGATTCTGAAGAAGAAAGCTTTGTACTCGGTTTGATTTTTGAAGACAATCCTCTAAGTGAAGGTTCTGTAGCTCCTCCTGAGCAGCTAGGAATGGTAGAAGAAGTAGACCAAAATGCTCAAAATGGGGCAACCACCTTTGATTTCCCCATCACCGAAAACAATGTAGCTGCTGGTATGAAGAAAATTTCTCCATCAGCCTTGTCAATTTTCCAGAGAGCTATGTCAGAAGATCCAAAAACCTTTATCTTGGAGTTTGATGTTTTGTGCAGGAGCTATGATTATACCACTAATGCACATAAATTGAAATGGTTTCCTGAAACATTCAAAGATGCAGCTTTAAGGTGGTCCATGGGATTGGGAAGGAATGTTGTTACTACATCGACACAAATGAAGGATAAGTTCCTAAATAAGTACCAAGAATATTATAGACCAAACAACAGAGGAGGTGGTGAAATATACAAAATGCAACAAAAAGAGGATGAACCACTGGAAAATTATTTAGAAAGGTTCCTATTCTACTTTCAAAAGTCAAAGCACACTACTGACATACCTCTTGACTCCCTCAAATTACTCTTTTTGAAGGGACTCAATGATGAAGACATGGATGCTCTAGATCTGATAGGAGTGGGAGATATTTCAAAGGCTAGTTTTGAAGAGATTTGTGATGCCTATAAAAACTATTCAAGAGCTACCATGAAAAGATTCAAAAATGTAAGATCAAGAGGTGGGATTTCCACCAAAAAATGGGGGATATCTCTAAGTCATAGATCTTTAACATGTTTAAAAACATGAAGCAAGAGATTGTTAATGATATGGCCAATCAACTGGATGCTATACATGCCAAAAAGAAGAAAGAAGATGCAGAAGCAACACTCACATAGTACTGTCATTCATGTAGAAGGAAGGAATCATACTGTAGATGTAAAGAATTGGATAACATTGCTCAAGAAAGAGAGGCTTCACCTAATTTTAAAATGTTGGAGATAGAAGATGGGTAATTTTTCTATGTTGCTCAAAGGAAACCATGGCCACCAAGGCAAGGAGGTATGGCACAATCCCTTATGCATTCATTTCAAAATTGTTCTAATAATTCATATATGTAGCCCCCACCTTGGGATAATCCTCAAGGATGGGCCCCATATCCTAACCAATGCCAACAACAGTGGAAACCTCAATACTAAGGCCAACAACAACAATGGCAATAGCCTCCCCAATCAAGGCAATAGCCCTAAAGGGGACGATAGTGGAATATCCCACCTCCTAATTACTAACAAGCTTATCCACAGCCTCCTTATTAGTAGCAGTAACAAGCCCTAATGCTTAATCCCCATTCAGGCTCCCAACCAAAATCTACACAACTACTTGCTCAACCAATGCCTAACTCTAACAATAAAGCTGCTCGGCTAGCCTACTCCACTGAACCAGCTCAATACCCTACTTATTATGTTGATATCAACAATATCCATCTTCTCCTAGGAAGAGCACTTCCTTCACCAGCTGGACCTACCATTACTAAGGTTGCATAAGAACCATAGGTACTACATGATGACCTGCAACAAGGTCAAAAGACATTGCACATTGATCCGCAGCAACCTGCATAAAATTCCAGCAAGTGTAAAACATAGGATAATGAGCCACCATTTCTTGAAAGGTTACAAGAAAAGAAGACTGACCTCATATCAAAATTTTATATTAACTTTGTGAATCAGCTCAAAGACACCTATGTCAAAATACCATTGATACAAGCTATTAAGGACGTGCCCATTTGCAATAAGCTAGTTAAGGACCTATGCATTAAGAAGCTAGGCAGGAAGAGGAAAAACCCATATACTATATAGGTCATTGGGTAATTAGTTGATATTATGCTTGGGAACCCATTTCTACCTGCAGCCTAGAATTCACCAGTAAAAGCCCATGAACGATGGCACATCACTTAGCCTAGACTGAGCTCTCACCTGAAGCGCACAAAGGTACCAAGCCCCTCTTTAGGGTTTCATTATAGGATGTTAGCATGATGAAGACTTATTTCATTCAGATCCATAATTAATATATCATTCTACAATGCATGTTCAGGTATAGATCTAGAGAATAACAGACTTAAATGATAACCATGATGAAATAAAGCATGCAAGGACCAATTATACTTAGGATTTGATACTCTGATTCAACCAATACACTCCATTGCATTAAACATGATAAATACACATAAGCTTATTACAATACATAATACCATAGTTCATGCACGCATCATATTTGGTATCATAACCTCATAATAACTCAGTTCTTACATACTACCCTCTATGCTACATAGTTCATTACATATTTATAAGGGTGGGGAAATTTCCCTTCACCACTTATATAATCCCAAAATAGGTCACATGCTATTATTAGCCACGTGTCGTTACAATAATAGCCACACATGCAAGTGCACTAACAATAGACTTCTTCTAGTTAACTGTCAGTAGTAAATCTATTCTCAGCCTGTACCCATGCAAAATGCTTCGTATCTGATCCTCCAAAAATAACCAATGCGTGTCATGCAAGTATTCATAACCGGTTTGTGTGTTCTGCACACTATCTCCAAAAATAGCTCATCATCATGAAAATGGCTAAGTCCTCGAATCTGTCTCTGTCCTCCACGCGTGATTCCTTTCCAATCCTCCTGCATGCTTTTGAATGTGCTCTACTCTTCCACGTGAACCTTTTGTATGTCCTTATGCTAAGTGTCCATATTTTGTCTGACCAACATTACCCCACACTAATTGCATTTCACCCTGACAATGGTTTGTCTCCAAAATGAAGCAAAGAATATGAATAGAACAATAGAAATATTTTTTATGAATAAAAGAATTACTTTTACCCTATAGCATCTTCTCCTTCAACCTGAAGAATCAATTATGGATATTCTTCTTTTATTTCTACCTCTAAAGTCTACCAATCATTGAGTGTAGCTTCTGCCTTTTCTGGGATATCCACTGCAATTGAATCTAGCTCATCTTTTGCAATCTCTCCTTTCTCATTCTGTAAGACCAAAACAATGTTGGACATTACAGTCATTCTTCCTTCTAATAAGTCCATCTTTTACGCGATGAGTTTCCCAAGCTCATCTAGCCTTTCCTTGTGTGGTTCTTGTGCTTCTGTAAGGGCCTCACACTTCTACTTGACAAGTGTTAATCATTCTACGTGGCCCAAGGTCTCATCCTTCATGGATTTTAGGACTTCATTGTCCTCTACCATGGTCTTGGTTCTTATAACAGCTTATGGGGCTGTAAAAATATTCAGCGCTTGATCTACTTTCTTCAGTTCCTCTTGCAAGCTCTGGAGCAATGCCTCATATGATGCAATATTCCTCATCACCGAAGCCTTTTCTCGCTCTGCTTTCTGCTCAGGATTCTTTGGTGCTGGCATGCACAAAGGTCCATCTTCAAGCACCAAGTCCACCAAGGTTTGTACATAATGCATTGCCGAAGGAAATGTTTTGGGTACCTTAGGCTCTAAGTGTGGCTTTTCTTTCATGATATTGTCCCCAATTTCCTCTGCCATGCTGATGAAAATAGTGTTCTTCTTCTATGCCAAGTCTTTTTCTTTCTTTAGGTGTGCTATTTCTACATCCTTAGTTTTTATTTCTTCTCTTAGCACCCTAATTGTTGCATCCTTATCCACATTTCGTCATGCCACCTCTGTCAAGACTTTCACCAAAGCATTACTCACTTGTTCATCTGACATAACAGTAGGCTTTACTGTTATGTGTCTGTCCTGAGGTGTCTTCTTCAACCTCCTTGATACACATGACTCTTCACATACATCAAATTCTGGTTCATCCATGTGCGTGTGCATAGACCATGACAGCTGCTTCCTTGTGCGCATGGTTTCCATATCTTCATCCATCAGCTCCCACCCATACAACTCCTTTGGTGTCATTGTGCTTTGAAAATGGGCACAGACAATTTTACATGTGTCCTCAGCATAGCCCATGACCGGTGCAACATATTCTCCACTTGTTCTTTTCGATCTTGGCCCCTTAGGAACCTGAGCGTCAAGATTTAGAGCTTGTTCTGATATGTACCCTGAGCAGTCTTGTGCATTGTCTCATCTACCTCCTTTTCTCCTTCTTCTCCATCCTTCATTTCTTTGTCCTTTGGTTCTTCCACATCCTCTGGAGGTGTAGGAGATTTGGGTGCACTCTCCTCAGACTCTTCCACCTCCTCATTCAGCTTCAACTTCCTTCTTCTCTTCTCAGTTGTCTCCTTCTGTGGAGAGATTCAAGGTGATCTGTGCACTGATTGTGGAGTAGCACCTTGGGTTCTTGTTCTCCTAAATACCCTTTTGAAGTGGCGCTCTCCTTGTACTGCATCTAGATCCTCATCATCTCCTTCTTGTGGCTAGGGTGGAGTAGTCACGTGCTCAGCTTTCTACCTTATCTAGAGGCTACCTCCTGCCTCTGTGATCCAAACCACCACTATCTTCATGCTCCTCTTCTTCATCATCTACTTCTATTGTCTCTATGGGCTTAGGTTCTTGAACATTTTCCATTGTATGCTTACCTTTTGGCAGCCTTGGGAGTGTGAACTCATTCTCCACATACTTATTATTCTCCAGCTTGGGCTTGAGTTGAAGGTACACAAGCACTACTCTGGTGTCCCCAACTACCAAGCTTACAGGATTCATGTTTAATACATCTGAGATAAGCCTCTCAATGTAGGCAGTCTATCCTAGATATACATATGTCTTTCTCAGTGTATGGTAGTCACAATCTACCTTGTCTGCATTGAAGGCTTATGTGGCACGCATCTGTGAACCGGTGAACTGATGCCTAGAAATATCATGTTGTGAAGGCATATGGTAATTTTCACCATGGGATCCAAGCCCCATCTTTCATGGTGAACCACATGATGCAAAAGTGTTGGTATACTGTGAACTGCACTGTACCTTCCCTACTACCGAAGGTAACTCCTTGGGTATGTGCCATTCTTCTTCGAATGCTACATGTAGTATATCATACCACTTCTCTACCCTCTACTTGAATAGTCCGCTCATTTATCCTTCACACAAGTACTTGCCAAATCTTTCCGTAGGTGACTTGTTCTCCATAGGGTATTCCCATATTTTCTCCTTTGGCCCATCAGGCACCCTGATTTCCATAAACACCAGAGACAATAGAACAGCCTCGAAACTGATTTTCTCTCTTGTGCATGCTTCTTCAATGATAGTTTCTATGATGTAACTGGAGATGTTGTAAGTCACTCCCTGTGACATCTTCTTCGTAATGTGTAGCCACATTGTGTTTACTTGTGACCATCTTTCTTGGTCATTCAACTTTGTCACTAAGTGTGTAGTTGCTTGTATGATTGGGTACTTATTTAATTTATCAATGTCCATGCCATGTGGACCCTTGGTATACCCCAACTCCTTCCTTGTCTCTAGGATTGCATCCTTATCAGTTAAATCATTATTTAGATCTTCACTTGTGCCTTTCAACCCTGTTACTCTTGAGATCAATGTGGTTGTAATCCTTACCCTTGCATCCTACAAAGTAGAAGAAATATTCATGTACCCTTCTCATCAACCATCGATACAATGGTTCATATTTCCCAAAGTAGGGGAGCTCATACAACTGGTAAACTCCAATCTTCTTCAACAAATTCTCCCCAGTGTCGTCATACACTGATATGTCTTCTATTGTGTGCTTATTTGTCTTTGTGTTTAATAACACATCTAGATCCTTCTTATTTTAAGTTGTACAATGGTTGTACTCACTGATCTTGCTCTTCCAGATGTGGGAATCCCATTCCTGACCCACAATCACACCCTCCAGATACTGCATTTCTGAGAAATTACTCTCAGGAGTCATTTCAACCTCTACTTCCACTTTCTTCTTCCCCTTAGCTCTTGCGGTAGGTGCTTTCTTTGGTGCCATCTATAACCTTCAATCTTCTAACTTCAAATACTCACCTTCTATCTCCTACAATGTGTAAAACCAAACCCTAGCTCGATTCAGCATTCCCTAGTTGAAATTACGTTCCCTAGCTCTTTTACAACGCCTTGCTTCTCTCAAATCCTTCACAACTGGGGACACAAGCTTCCTCTATGCACAAATCTACTTGTCACGTCTCGATTCACACTCTTCACACCTGAATACTCTTCTCAGAGCTCGGTCACACTTGGATCTTTCAAATTATCATGATTGCAATGGTAAGAATGAACTCACATCCCATCCTTATATATATTTTCAAAAGTTAGTGCATTTATTGCTCCTTCACCTACCAACAATCCTCTCATTAATCGACCATTTTTCATTCTTTCCACGCAATACATCTTCACGCCTAAGCTATAACCTTCTAGCACACCTTCCTACCTTCTAGCCACAGACTTCTCTTCAGCACACCTCCATGCACCTGAGTACCTTGCCACTATGCCTTCCCTTGGTAGTTCCCATGGCCCCTGCTTACCTCGTGTTATACTTGTTTCTTCATTCATCTCCCCCTATGGTCCTTGTTTCTAGAAGCAATCTCTTTTTTCAATTCTCCAACTTGAATAGCACCCGTAGCAATTTTCTCCTTTCATGTGGACTTATTTTCAATAGTCTTGTACCTAGATATCAATAACCACCCCACACTAAGGGTATGTGTAGTCCTCTATGCATATAAATTCTTCAAATAGTAATTAGCTTCTGGCATGCAAATGTGCTTATTACACAAAAACACCAACTAAATTGACAAAGCATAGCGAAAAATAGGAAATACATTAAGGAAAACACAGATTTGAAAACCTAATCTAAATGGAAACACTACCTTATTACAAACACCAAGAAGACTTATTTATAGTAGGGCTTCAACCTACTCCCATTGAAGTACCAGGTAAATGTATTCCATCAAGTGCCTCTAATTGACAAGCACCTGTTTCAAGTATGTGAGTGACAACATACGGCCCCAACCAATGTACCTTGAGTTTTCCTGGATGGCACAAAAATTTAGAATCATAAAGGAGCACCATCTGTCCAATCTCAAACTTTTTATCCCTGATGTGCCTGTCATGCCATGCTTTCTGCCTGGCCTTTTCTTGTTTTTGACTCCAATGTGTTATGGCTCGTCACTCATCCATCTTAATTAACTTTTCAATCCATTCTTCTAATGCTTTCTCATCAGCTAGACCTCCAGTGCACGCAATACACAAAGATGGTAACATGAATTCCATAGGAAGAACTACTTCTGCGCCAAACACTAACTAAAATGGTGTGGCTTTGTTCAACCTTTTATATGTTGTTCGATATGCCCAAAGTACTACAGATACTTTATCATCCCAATCCTTTCTTCCAACATCACATATTTTTGTCAATGTTTGGCTCAAAATTTTGTTGAAAGCCTCAGCAGTTCCATTAGCCTGAGGATGATAGGGTGTTGTCTTATGGTGTGCAATCATGAATTCATCCAATAAAATTTTGATTGTCTCATTAAGAAAATGTGTGCCCCTATCACTGGTCAAACTCAAAGGGACATCCATACCTCTTAATAATATTCTCCCATAGAAACATGGTTGTTGTAGCCATTGTACAATCCTTTGTAGGTGCTGCTTCTGCCCACCTTGTCAGATAGTTTATGTAAGTGATGATATAGCATGTGATCCATTCCTATGTGCACAGCTGGTGAAATAGGACCCAAAAAATCAATAGCCCATTTCTCAAATGGTTCTGCACTAGTAATAGGTCTTAGAGGCATTTCATCTCGTTGACCTGGTTTCCCAAGATACTGACAGTGATCACAAGCCTTGCAATATGCTTTACAATATTTATACAGGGTCTCCCACCATAATCTAGTGAGTAGAATCTTGCGAGCAGTGGCGTCACCTACATAGTGGCCACCTGCAATACCACCATGAGCTTCCTCCATTATATTATGTGCGCTCATGTTCCAGTACAAAATGACACAATACTTCATCCTATCCTAACTTGTACAAGTCACCGTAATCAACATATAGGGTGTCGTGCGTATAGCAAGTTGTTTCTTCTCCAAGGATTGCATTCCTTCTAGTGTCATACCTATTCGTAGAAAGAAAAAAATGTCCTCTAATTTTGATGGTGTGCATTATAACCTATATAACTATGCATCGGGCATGGTATCTTCAATGGCTTGTGCTTCTTCTCCTGACTATATTCTGGATAAATGGTCTGGTCCAGAATTACTTTTCCCTGGTTTTACCACAACTGTGAAATCAAATTCTTGAAATAAGAGTACCCATCTGCATATGTGCCCCTGTAAAATGGGATTTTTACCAAATACTTCAATGTCCATGTGATCTGTATAAAATAAAAATGGTGTATCTAGTAGGTACTGTCTGAATTTATGTAGCGCATAGATCATTGACAAAGCTTCGCGCTCTGTAGTTGTGTAATTCTGCTCTACCATGAGTCAGCTTTCTACTAGCAAAATAGATAGGATGATCTATAATACCTTCTCCTGGCTGAGCCAACACCATGCCAATGGTCATGCCAGAGGCATCCACATGTACATGAAATGGTTGGTCCCATGAAGGAAAATGTAGAATAGGCATGGTAGTAAGTTTCTCTTTTAATATCTCAAATGTACATTGTTGCGGTTCTCCCCAGTAGAATGTACCTTTTCCTTTTAGTAACTCCTCCAAAGGTGTGGCAACCTTGGCATATCCCTTTATGAATTTTCTATAATACCCCGTGTGACCCAAGAATCCACACACCTCACTTTGACTGGTAGGCTCTTTCAGGCCTATAATGACTGCAACCTTAGCTGGATCAACCAACAAACCTTTCTTGCAGATTATGTGTCCTAACAGTATTCCAAATGGTGTAGCAAATATGCACTTCTTGATGTTCAAAGAGATACTCAACTATCTACATCTTTCAAACATTAAGTGTAGATTATCACAATGATCTTTAACTAATCCATACACCGTCCAATCATCCAAATAAACCTGCAAGAAGTTGTGAATAAAGTCCTTGAATGCTTGAACAACTATGCGTGAAAATACAACAGACACATTTTTCAGACCAAAAGGCATCACAGTATAGGAAAAGCTACCCCATTCAGTAGTAAAAGTAGTCTTTTCTTGATCCTCCTAGGCAATCCTAACCTGATGATACCCAGAGAACCCATCTGTAAATGAATAGATTTCACGCCCTGCAATGCCTTCTAGTATTTCCTCAGTGAATGGCGTAGGAAAGGGATCAGTCACACATGCAACATTTAGCTCCTTGTAGTCCACATAGATCCTAATCCGACCATCCTTCTTGATACTGATCACCATTGGACTAACCCATTCTGACTCGTCCAGGGGCTTGATGATTCCAGACTTCAACATTTTGTCAATCTCTTCTTTGACCTTTTCACACAAGTTGGGGTTCATCCTGTAGGGTCTCTTTCTAACTGGGTGTGCACCCTCCTTAAGATTTATCTTCATCTCTCCTAATGATTAATGCATGCCTTTAAGTTCATGGTACCCTCGAGGGAATAAATTCTGATAATCCCATAGTAACTCTATGATTTTTTCCACTTCAGAGTCTGACCAATAGTCTCCAATTATGGCCTCCTTAGGCTCAACATCTGATCCAATATTCACTTTCTTTGTCTTCATAGGTTCATGATAGGCACGTGTGGTCTTATCTGCACTGTCCAACACCTCACGCCTACCTGTTGAATGGTTTACATCCATATTTTCTACTTCTTCGTCATCCACTAAGTAGACCATTTTTCCTTTTTCTTTCTCAAGGCAAGTGCATGCTGAAGTAGTGTGGCATCGCCTCTGTTTCTTCAACAAAATGTGCTCCTGAGTTTCCTTCATCCAATAACTCCTGAAGGAGTTCTTCAACCTTGGCATTATCTCCCATAGTTAAGCACTTTATAACTTTTAATGCTTCTTCCACCAGAGGCTTGGTAGAGAAGAAGTCAAATGTCTGGGTCATTCCTGCAATTAAATCTAGCCAATTTCTAGTCTCTTTATGGATTTCTTCATAGACATATCAAGCATGCACATAGCCATGTAAAGTGGAATTAAACTTGTGCACCTAGAGCGAAGGTGGTATTGCTTCCTGCCCCTCTGTCCAGAGTCTCTCACACTACTGAACATGGTGCTGAATAGGTTGATTACCATGATAAGTGCAAATTTGAGTAGGTGCATTACTCCTGAAGAACCTAGTGGCAAGAGCAATCCTAATTTCATTCCATCCTACAAGATTATCCTTGTGGACCACCCACCAACGCATGTTGTCCCGTGTAGGGTATATGCTAGCATATTCCATCTCTCTACTGGTCTATCCATTGTTCTTCCATGACACACATGAATACCATAGGATCTCCTTTTCTAGTGTAACAAGGTACCAAGTTGTTACCTATTCTCCTGATATAACGTGGTCTGTTATCCCTAGAAAATATACTCTTTACTTTGTGCCCCACCAACTCATAAGTGCTATGAGCCCAGTTATCACAAGCAACACTTGTAGTATCATTGATAGACTGTGCATCCTCCCACTGAATGATTCCTTCTTTAGATGGCTCAAGCACCTCTGGATCCCAGACAACACGTACATAAATCCAATTCAGGTATTCTTCACTCAAGGGCTCAACATAGGGCACACAATTTTCCATCTGTTAAAGGGATAATAACTCTTTCCTCCTTGTTTTCAAATCTGATATAACCCTTGTTCAACCGAAGATCAACATTGTTTGCATAGCACCAAGGACGCCTTAGTAGAGCTGGGAAGCTATCTACCTCTGCTAGCGCTAAGACCTCAAAATCTCCAGTGAACTTGGCTCCTTGTATGGTAATAGATGCATCTTTTAAAACTTTGATGGGAGTGGCCTTAGTCCGATTAGCCATGAACAATACATTAGAGGATGGCTACAATGGGGGTCTCCCCATTTGTACCCATGCATCTAAAGTAAGAACATTGACTTCCACTCCTGTATCAATCAATATATTACTCAATAGCCACCCATCCACAACAACATTTAGAGTGATTTCCTTGTCATAATCTAGGCTATGAGGGGGAAGATTTTCATGCAGGATCTTCCGTCCAGTCTCAATACTTGCACAGAGTGTTTCCCTTTAACCAATTCCCTAACAGTGGAATGATATTCTCTTGGCGCAACATTTTGCACACTTCTCTCAAGTCATCCATATCAGTTTGGACCATCTCTGATGCTTTCTTTTGCTCCATCTTCCATGATTTCTCCTTTAAATATTGTATTTCACCCTGAAGATTTATGAGTACTTCCATGGTTTCCTGATAAACCTCCTTCTGATGGGCAGGATCTGGGTACCGTGCATGTAAAACCTCCTCCTTAGTGATGGTAGGCCTCTGTTGTAATGCCTCTTTGGCATGTGCCACGCTTCAGCACGGGTAGTGATCCTTACTTGCAACGCCTCAGATTCTACTTCCAACTTGGGCATCCATTGATTTTCCACAGTACGTTGTATCCTAACCATCCATGCACCTTTGTTTTCTTATTTATGTTGCTTGCTAAGATGCTCATACAAGTCCGGGAATTCCTCATAACTATGATTCTTTCCACAAAAAGAACATGTAATATTCTGAGGACATTCATGCTTGTAGTGGTCAGGAGATCCACATGTATAACATGTTCTGTGAGGGAACTCGCTTCATCCACCACCATGGCCTCATCCTCCAAATCCACCATGATATCCTCGACCTCGGCCACGGCTGCCTTCAAAACTCCCTTCATTCCAATCATAGCACGCCTGATTGTGATCCTGATCCTGATGCTCATTCTTTCCTTTAGAGTTATCTGAAACTCTTGTCTTTCATACACCAATATCTATAGCGTCATGGATCTGACCAATCAGCCAGAAGTCTTCCATGTCATGAGTCATGGACCTGTAAATCTTAAAGTAACAAGAGACGTTCTTCCTTATCACGCATTACAGTAATGGGCAACAACTAGCATCATGGTTTAAATGGCATATCTCATAGTCTAACAGCAGTGAATGCATAGTTCTTCAGGGACAACTATCCTTTGTGTGAACTTACACTTCACAATCTATGCACCAAATCCCTATGCGCATCTCATGTGCTTAATTTTCTGATAGTTTCTCCAACTTCTTTTCCATAGCTGTGATCTGTGCTTCTAAAAATGGGCTCACCCCAGTGTCTATACTTCCAACTACCTCAGTGTGTAAGGCTACTTCAAGTGCTTCACGTGGATTAGTGTATGTTTTATGTGATAGTGCCCTCCTAAAAGGTGTAATCAGACCTCCAACAAACCATTGTGCATGCTGGCTTGCATGAATATCATAAGAGAACTTAGATAATAGCATTTTGAAATGGGCATCATACTCTCTGACACTCTCAGTAGTGCCTTGCTTGATATCCTTGAGCACACTTATACTCTTTTTCTCGAACTCAGGGATGTGAAACTCTTTGAGGAAAGCATCTTTTAAAGTTGTATTGTCTACGCAAGTCTGATCAGGGTCAAACTTTTTGTACCAACTATGTGTGTGCCCTTGTAATGTAGTAGAAAATTGGCTTTCCCTATGCTCAAAAGCCATGATTCCTTTTATGCACCATAATATTTCACACATGTGTACATGTTCAATAGCATCTTCTATGCCCCTATACTCTGGGACATGAAGAGACATCTCCATGTAAATATTTTGGGGTTGGTGTAGACCTTGCCCACCTGATCTAGAACCTCCTATGTTTCCTCTGCCTCTAGAACCACCAGATCCACCAGAACTAGAGCCATCTATACCTCCTGATCCTGAACCTATAGCTGGGGTCGGACCAGAAGATGTACTTCCTTGTGTCCCAACAGTAGTATTGAACTATACCCCGACATTCTGTGAAGTGTTACTACTCCCAGAAGAGAGTCCAAAAATCTGTGTGCCAGAATTCTATGCGGATGATACACCCGAAAAGGTACTCCCATATAACAACAAATTTGTTTACGTTGTCATCATTATGCTTCTTATATGACTCACTCCTTCTCTCCCATTACTTGAATTAGCTTGCTTACTATTTGTTGTACTAGATACTGGAAGACCAAGCGCAAGGGAAAAGTTACCAGGTGGATTCAAATGCACGCCCACAGCCTAGGTTGTTTCTACTAGGACACTTCTGCATGAGGCCGAGGAGGGTTCCCTGTCATGCTTTCCCAAATGGGGGAGTTCCTGATGCTCAGGTTCCACGTCTTCTACGTGAACTTCAACTCCTTCCCGAACTATCTTTCTCCACAACGACATTCACTCTACAACCTCCCATTGCTTCTCTACCTCCCTCTCACGTGCCTCATTATACTTAAGCCACCTTTCCTCTCTCTACCTCTCTATCATTAGGTCTGACATCTTTCACCAAGCCTGCTCCTACCCCTGCACGTGGTGGGGTTTAGTTAGCCATAGTTTACTCTCCAAGTTCAGGGTTACCATTAAAATTTTTGATTTCCAGTGGAATGCCTTGCAAGTAAGTTCCCCTTGGATATCGTAAAAACTGGAATTCAACTACCTCTGGGCATGAATAAGTGGAAATTGAGTACTCTAAGATATAACTGTTCAAAACACCATGGAACCACGTATCCACAACGAGTCCAAATCAGATCAACATCATAAAGGGCCTGAAATTCTTCATGCGTCTAGACAAGTGTGCGATACCTCCAATTCTGTTTAGATGTATAAGCAACTAGCCACTCGTATAGTTCTACCAGAAAGATAGCGAAGAATTTCTCAAATAAATAGTCATACAGATTCTGCTTCACCCACATGCGTGTGTTAAACTCAGATCCAATGTTTAACCGCCATGTGTATTCTTCTTCTAGGTCATGTATCCACTCCTCAACACTTACAAGGGTCAACCGATATGTCTTCATCGTGAAAATAACTGAAAAAGAGGTCCCAGTAATGGAACCAATGATACAACATAGAATTCACCAGGAAAAGGCCAGGCGTGCTGGCACATCACTCAACCTAGACTGAGTGCTCACGCAAAGTGCACAAAGGTACCAGGCCCATCTTTAGGTTTGATGTTGCAGAATGTTAGCATAATGAAGACTTAAAGCATTCAAATCCATGACTAATATATCGATCTACAATGCATGTTCATATTTAGATCTAGAGAATAATAGACTTAAATGATAACCATGATGAAATCAAGTATGTAAGAACTAATTATACTCATGATTTGATACTCTGATTCAGCCAATACACTTCATTGCATTAAACATGATAAATACACAGAATATTATTACAATAGATAATACCATCGTTCATGCGCGCATCAGATTTGGAAGTATAATTTCACAATAACTCGGTTCTTACATACTATCCCTATACTTACATAGTTCATTACATATTTATAAGGGTGGGAATTTTCCCTTCACCGCTTATCTAATCCCAAAATAAGTCGCATGCTAATATTAGCCACACGCCGTTACAATAATAGCCACACATGCAAGTGCGCTAACAATAGAATTATTCTAGTTAACTGTCAGTAGTAAATCTATTCGCAGCCTGTACCCATGTAAATCACTTTGTGGTTGATCCTCCAAAAATAGCCAATGCGTGTTGTCCAAGTTTCTAACCGGTTTGTGTGTTCAGTATGCTATCTCCAAAAATAGCTCATCATCATGAAAATGGCTAAGTCCCGAATTTGTCTCTATCCTTCGTGTGCGATCCTTTTCTGACCCTTTTGTGCTTATGAATGTGTTTTACTATTATGTGAGAACCTTCTGTATGTTCTTCGCTAAGTTCCACATTTTGGCTGACCAACAATAAAAAACACACTGATTGACCTGGGGGAAGCAATAAATGTAATGAAAAAATAAATCATGGATGATTTAAAATTGGAAGGATTAATACTAACAGCTATAGTCTTGCAGCTTGTATAAATATATCCAAAGTAAATCTTGAAGGATTTTTGGAGGAAGTGGTAGTAGTGATAGACTTCTGGGAGTACCCTGCTGACTTCATTGTTCTTCAGCCAAAAACGAGCTTAGGGGGATATCCTATCATCCTAGGAAGACTATGGTTAGCAACTGTTGATGCATTCATTGGATGTAGATCTATAAATATGATCATCTCCAATGGCAGTGGCACTAAAAATATTATATTCTACCCTCCTACATATCCATTCAATGAAGAATATCAAACCATTTGGGTGGAAGAACCAGAAGACGACCAGAGCTTAGTTCAGCAGCTCATGATGTTAGAGAAGTTATGCATAATAGAAGGATATGAGGAGGATGTTGTTCTTTCAAATGTTATACAGAATAATTGTGGTAAGAATAAAGAAGAAGATGACAAATTACAATGTATAAGTTGTCTTGAAAAATCAAATCTTGCTGCAGTAAAGCACTAAGAATGTTCCAGGTAAGAACTGCATCCTACACCAGCTTCTTCCACATGATTTATCTTAAATTCTACAAAGAGTAGCATATTCTCCATGGCTGATCTTTCTAAACAAGTTGATATTACACCTGACAAGCCACTCAATATGAACAAAACATTAAGCATGTAGCAAGAGCAGTTGTTAATTGCACTTCTCAAAAAATATAGGATAAAATTTGAATGGGATTATGGAGACATGCATGGAATCCATCCTAAAATTTGTACTCATAATATATACAACAAGGATAGCTACAAGCCAATAAGATAGCTGTAGAGGAGAATGAACCCAGAAATGATGGATATAGTGAAAGAAGAATTAAAGAAATTATTGGATGTTGGATTTATATAACCAATTTCAGATAGTCAATGGGTGTCACCACTTGTTATTGTACCTAAAAATAATGGAACATGGAGGATCTACGTGGACTATAGGGAGATGAATACAACAACAAAGAAGGATCATTTCCCACTTCCTTTCATTGATCAGGTACTTAAAAATCTTGTTGGAAAAAAGAATTTCTCTTTTTTAGACGGTTACAGTGGCTACAACCAAATTCAAATTGCACTAGATTATCAAGACAAGACCACACTCACATGCCCATACGGAAATTTTTTATACTTTTTTCTTCCCTTTGGTTTGTGTAATGCACCTACCACATTTCAAAGAGCAGTTCTTAGCATCATCTTAGATCTAACCAATGATTGTATGGAGGTATACATGAATGATTTTATAGTCCATGTAACACTTTTGATGAAGTAATGAAGAACTTAGACAAATTTCTCAAGAGATGCAAGGAGCATAACTTTTCTTTGAGTGATGAAAAATGTTATATGATGATGTCTAAGGGGATAGTGTTAGGCCACTACCTATCATCTGCTGGAATCCAGGTAGATCCAATAAAAATATCAGTGATTATAAACCTGCCAACACCTGAAAAGTAGAAGGATGTAAGGAGCTTCTTGGGCCATGTTGGGTATTATAGGAGATTCATTCAATATTTCAGCAGAATTGCAGCACCATTTTTTATTTATTTGGGAAAGGAATTTGCATTCGTATGGACAGAGAAATGTGAAGTTGTATTCAAAACTTTGAAAAAAATGTTAACTTCAGCACCTATTTTAAGAGGACCATATTGGAGTTTTCCATTTCATATACACACTGATGCCTTAGATCACGCCATTGGAGCTATTATAGGAAATAAATATGGGATACTCAATTATGCGATCTATTATGTTATTAAAAACTTACAGCATGCTGAGCTTAACTACATAGTCATTGAGAAGGAGTTTTTGGAAGTAGTATACACCATTAACAAATTTAGGCACTATATCATGGGATATCCAATTTTTATCCACACAGATCATGCTACCATTAAATATTTGATCAAAAAACAAGTTTTAAGTAGTAGTATATTTGGATGGTTGTTATTCTTACAAGAGTTTGATGTAACAATTGTGGATAAGCCTGGGAAATACAATGTTGTAGCAGATTTTATCTCAAGAATGGAGAATAATAATGAAGAAGCAGTGGTGGATGATTCTTTCCCAGATGAGCACTTGTTTTCCATTTCCACCAAGACACCCTAGTATGCTGATATAGCCAATTATTTGGTTTCAGGTAAGACACCTCCACACTATCTATATTCTGAAAATAAATATATTGTTAAGAAAAGTGTGAAGTTTTCTTGGATAACTGGTTTCCTATTCCACACTGGGCAGGATAATGTTATGATAAGATATCTAGATGATGAGGAAATTTATGACATCCTTAAATCCTGCCATAGTTAGCCATGTGGAGGACACTTTTTTGTAAAAAGGACAACTCATAAAGTATTAACAACAGGGTATTATTGGCCTACACTACACAAGGATACATCATTGTATGTAAGAAGATGTGATAAGTGCCAAAGAACAGGAAAGCCTACCAAATCAGATGAAATGTCATTGCAGCCTCAACTTTTATTGTAACCATTTAACAAATGGGGATTGGAATTTATTGGTCCCATAGATCCTAAGTCTCAGCAAAAAGAGTATATTCTGGTGTACATAGAGTACCTCATCAAATGGACAAAAGTGAAAGAATTACCAAATTAGAAGAGTGAAAAAGTTACAAAATTCCTATATGACCATATCTTTACAAGGTATGGAGTGCCAAGAGAGATTGTCACAGATCAAGTTACCACTTCACTGCTGAAGGTATTGTTGATTTATCTATAGAATATGAAATCAAGAATAAGAATTTTACACCTTATCATCCACAATCCAATGGCCAAGTTGAAGTAACCAATAGAGAAATTGAAGTCATCTTGACAAAAACCATTGCATTGCATAGAAGGGATTGGTCAGAAAGACTTCTAGAGGAAATATGGGAATTCAATACCACATGGAAGACAACAACTGAATTCACACCTTTTGAGATACTATACGGTAAGACTGTTGTCCTCCCTATTGTGTTTGATCACAAGACATTAAGGACTGCATTGGAATTGGGTATAGATTTTTCTGAAACTCAGAGGCAAAGGATTCTTAAACTTAATGAGTTGGATGAAATGAGCAGGCGGGTTGTTCATAATACAAAGGTGGTAAGAAAATAAAGGATCAAGTGGCATGACACGTTCATCAAAACAAGACAATTTCAAGAAGATGATTGGGCACTTCTATTTGAATCCAAATACAAATACCACATGGGAAAACTCAAGACAAGGTGGCTAGGTCCATATGAGATTGAGAAGATATTTCCCAATGGAGTAGTGAAACTCACCACCATTGATCCTGTGAGATTCAAACTACTGGTGAATGGTCATAGATTTAGGTTATATAAAAAGCTCGTTGATAAGAAAACCTTCATGCAACAGTTTAGAGGAGGCTAGAGTAGAATAGAAACAAGAACATTAGAATTGAGAACAAAAACTGAACCTGATGGTTCATCTTCTAAAGTTTAAGGAAATGAGATTTTTAGTGGCATTGGTTTATCCATATTTAGATACCACATGGAGGAATAAAAGTGATGTGATCAGCCTTCATGGTGATCAACACCACTCACTAACATGTTTTATTTTATCAGCATTCTTGTTTTACAAGATTTAGAGTACTTGCAACAATGTGTGCATAATCTCTAATGACATAAGGTGGTGCAAAGACTAGAACATCTACTTGAAACATCATACAATCAAATCATATTTTGATTTCCTTTTTATAGAACTTGATTGTCTGAATAATCAAGAACCCAGCTAAACAAGCACAAAAAAAGGAAGATAGTTAGCACTTGAAAAATTGAATCTTCCCTCTGTAGGAATTAATTGAGTTCGTTATGGAGTTTATTCTATACAGAAGCACCAACACCAATAGGGTCTGTAACAAAACTACCTGCAGCCACACAGTACCTCAACATGTAGCCTCATGCATGCATCTAAGGGCATGAACTCCAACAAAGCACATGTTACAATCATACGGTGTATATCTCGAGTTAAGTGCACTCAATTTCCTTAAATAAAGTAACGATAGAATAATTATATTTAATTAATAAGTGTGTTGATTCATCAATAAACTTTAATTATCATGATGTTTTTTCACCTTCTATAAAGTGACATGTTTCCCACATTATTCCACTTCATCACCTCACATGGGCATATCCTTAAAATCCAATTAATGCATGCCCTTTTGAGCTATGTGTGAATTGGTTTCAAAATTTGAAAACATACAACACTTGAGTTCCTTCACTCATTTGAATTTTGCATCACCAATTTGAAGTGAAACATCTCTTGCTTCGCAGAGCCTATAGAATTTGCAGTACTTAACAATGGGTGGATACTTGATAATAAATGAACCAATAGACCATTCACAGCAGCGGAATTAGCCACGAATTCTACAGTAGTTTCACGATAATAGTTAGATGGATTACATCAATAAGTTCCAAGGTTTCAATGAGGCTATGGTCATAAAATTCACTACCACCTTCAAGGATAGGTAGACAATAGTAAAGGGTTTGTAAGTTAAGTTTAATGATGAAATAGTGGTTGTAGTCACTGGACTACCAACAAAAGGTGAAATGTTTCCCATAAAAGCGAACCTAGAGGAATCTCATGTAGAATTTTCAGATGAGGATGACAAATTTGTGGTAGATAGACAAGGTACTCTACAAACTTATTTAAAACCTTTCTGGGAAGATGTGTTAAATTATATCATAAAATATTTTAACTATGAGGTTCGGTATTCACAGTTAAACATTGTCCATTTTAAAATGATAAATCATTTGAAGAATGGCGGAAATGTCGATGTTCTAAATTTATTGCATGAAAGTTTGAAGAAGATGAGTAGGGAATCACAAAAGGAAAAGTATGCATTATCCTGTCATTGTCTTGTCACTTTGATTGTTAAACATGCATTGGAAAATGAACATCCTACAATAAATTTGGGATACTTTTCTTGAGCAAAGCATATTAATGATTTGTTTGGAAAGGGTAAGAAAAATAAAAGAGGCTCTGCTAGTTCTTCTTTGCATCCACATGAACCCTTAGCTTCAACCTCCATCACTTCATAAACTCATACTCCTGCAGAAACCTTCATTCCTTTAAAAATATTTGTCTTCAAAAAAAGGTCATATCAATCTCTCCTAACAGGGTTATAGTTGCTGAAGCATTGCTAAATATATCAACACTAGATTCCCCTTCCTCCAAAGGTAAACAAAAAGCCACACCTAAAGTCTCTAAGCCATCTAGGAGGTCAAATAGGCTTAATCCTAAAAAGATCAGAACCTCAAAGCCTTGTAAGAACATTCAAATTTTTCTAGACAGTGATGAAGAGGGACTAGAAAAGGAGGAACCTTTTCCAATGGAAGTTGAGAAGGAATTCCATATAATCATAGACAAAGACACACTCATGGAGAAACAAACTAGGGAAGTAGAAAATAAAAAAGAGGAAGAATTAGGTGAACAACCTAATAATGAGTGCCCTATTGAACCAATTGAGGTTCAAATAGAGGTCGTTCATACTGGGGAAACCCAAGTACAGCATGAAGAAGTAATGACAGTTGAAGAATTTGAAAATACAACCAATGTTCACAATAGCCCTAAAGAAGCAGAGTTTGTTCATGCATAGCATAAGGATGATGCAGCAACTAAGGAAAGTGAGGAAGTAGAAACTGGAGTTGCAGATAATGAGAAATAACCTAGGGAAGTGTTAGTAGAACTAGTATATGAAGAAAAGACTAGTGCCATGTATATTGAACAAAATTTTCCACTTGATATAGAAGAAATAATTGACAATATTGCATAACATTTGAAACAAAACCTGTTGTTGAGCTAATGCACATAGATGGTCCTCTAGTTGCCCAAGTTATAGCTCATATACTCTTAGAACATGTGTCTCCACCAATTTCACCACCCAACATGTAACCATAGGTTGTCATACAAGAAATTTTTAGAGAGACTCCTAGGCCAGAATGTAGACATATGACAACCCAAACCAATTCATAATATTGGATCCAAAAGTTTGAGAATTATTGTAACAAGCTACAAAGAAGGTGGGAGAGGGGAAAGGAAGAGTTACTCTTCCAACACCAACAAGATCTAGAGGAAAAAGATAGACAATTAAGGGCAAAGGACAATGAGATTGCAAGGATTAAAAAGAAACAAGAAGCTATAATTCATGTAACGAATGAAATATTCAAATGTAGGACACCATCAAATATTTATGTTGTCTTTTTAAAGGAACAAATGTTGCAATTAAAATACACTTGTATCAACAATGATATACCATATGATATCATTAGAGCAAGGCTTTTCTTCAGAATATATCTAAAAAATTCCCCATGAGATCCAGTTACTTCTTTGTGAATTGTATATGTTCAACTATGCTTTAGAGTATGAGAGAGACTGCATCCCTATTCTCTACATTGAGGATGTACAAGTTCAGGCACTGTGTTTTTTACTTCCATAATGAGCTATACAAGGAAAAACAAATGGTAGAATACAGACAATTGTGCAAAGAACAACCACTAATGATCAGAGCAGAAGTAGGTAATACCAAGGAAATGATTAAAGAGTATGGTAAATTTATGAAGGAGCATAAAATAAAACAAAGGGTATACATGATGATAAAATAAGTTCATGATGAGGTCATAGATCACATTAGGTTCAATGGTACAGAAATAGTACAGGCATGCAGAAGAATATGGAAGAAATATCACCATAGCTGAGAAGAAAATAAATGCATTCATATCCAAACATTATCCCAACTCTCCATCGAATCAATCCATATATTGAGGTAGTAAAGGTATGTGGGAAAACTTGGTTCCCTATTGGATACTATCCACCTATTTTCCACTATCCAATACCTCATTGGTCTGGGGATAAAGAACTAAACGAGTAATTAAAGGAAAGGACAATGGAATGGTATAGGAGGAATGTGGGCTATTTCTTTACCAAGTCATAGGGAACATCTATGCCAACTGAATTCAGATGATTGTGCAGCATCATACAAGAAGATCTAAAGAAAGCAGAGGATAAGCAATGAGAATGTTTGAATGTTGAAATTCAAGAAACTAAGTCTGGGGGTGTGATGAGACCCTTTAATTATTGTTTTAACTGTCTCATCTTTTGTATATTTTGTATACCATTGCATTGTTTATCCCTGTTATTCTGTCAGACATTTCCACTTGAAATTAATCCTATGGTACTTATATTAATTAATATATTTATTAATAAGTTACTCTATTTTATGGATTTTGAGTTTGTATGTTAATCTCTTGGATGCAATGGAATGATCAACAATGCTTTGTCTAGATGTCATACTTGTTTGCAATAAGTTGTTATATGTTATCACTAACCTGCATATAAGGGAACTTTGTCACAAGGAAAAGGGAATTGTTTGCAGCAACTGACATGCAAAAACTAGGACTCGTCCACAACAAAGCACCTACAGCCAAAGGAGAACATGCACATATACAAGATCATGATTGTGGGAAGTTTGATCAACGTGGATACTCCACCTGATTTCATGAATGCCAATAAAAAAATAGTTACAACATGAAGAAACAAATATCACCTCAATACTTGATCATGCTCTACAACTACTATGGAACTAGTTGATTTAACTTGATTGCTAGACTGAATAGTTAATTATCTTAACTTCTAATTGCATGCATAAGAATCTATGGATTTCTTGGTAGTGATATTTTACTTAATCAAAATGTATCTGTTAGTTTGAAAGAGTCTATTCACGTCTCTACTGATTATAAAGAGAGTGACAAGAATGTAGTAGATATCGATCCATAGTAGAGGAATTGTTGTAAGTTTCATTTTGAATCTTCATACTGATGAATAAAATCTGAGTTGTATAATTTTTCTATAGACACAGGCCTTAGGAAGGGTTAGTGCCCAAGGCAGGGCCCACTTATGGTTTGTTAAACCCCTTTCCTTTTTGTTTGCTATTTTAGTTCCTTGCATGCATAGATTCGGATTGCAACAGTTCATTCCTTTACATGTGTTATGTTTTTATCTACTTTATTACTTAACTGTAGCATTAAATTTCATCTGCAACGTAGTTTACTTCCAGCATTGTATTTCTAATTGACGTGGCAATAATATTTTAGTTTATACCTTGTAAGCACCTGTAATTGTGTATACAACACTGACATAATTGAAATTTTACATCCCTAGGTCTAATGAATAAATGACTGTGGATTAGTGAACAACATACTAATTACTGCTAATTAATTTGCACCACCAAACACCCAATGCATGTCTCACTTGTGGTCTTCTAAACCCCTCCATATTTTGGCTTCTCTGTTTCATTGCATGATTAGGCTAGGAAGAAATTTATCTCTTTATCTGCATTCTAAATCCACAAGATTTATTTTTAGTCATAGTGTTAGAACCCATTTACTTTTAACTCCGAGTTTTGTTTCAAGAATGTAATTTCAAGCATTGTTATTTTTAGCATAGGAAAAATATTTCTTTCCATACCTCCTAAATGATTTGTAACTATGCATACAACACTGGAATTATGGAAAGTTTACGTCCCTTGATTTGATGATTAAATTATTGTGAAGTAGTGAACAAGATACTAATTGCTGCAAGTTAATTTGCACCATCAATCATGAAAAATACAACCACATGCCCTATTTTTAAGTATTATTTTGATGGCATGATAAAGAGGATATGCCAAGATGTTTCCCAAAATAGGTCCCAAAATTGCCTCACTATCTTTAATAAGGCCAAAATAGGAAGTTAATTAGATATGAGAGCCATGAGGATTCTTAAGATGGATAAAAGGGATAGTTTAGGATGGGGAAGATATGTAAGAGATAGGAAGTTAATTTTCCCCCAAGTGTAGGGTAGGATTGTCTATTCAAGTTGTTTAGGATATTATGGATAAAGGGATTAAATGAATGAGGTAAGGTGATTTAGGAGACCGGGGAATGAATGGTGCACCTAGTGAATATTAAAGAGCATGACATAAATGCTTCCCAAAACCATGAGAATAATGGTGGAAAAGGATTACAAGTTAAATTATATGAAAAAGGGGTCATCGAGTTCTCAAAAAATTTCAAATTAGGTGAAGCAGGATGTGTGTATCATGGATATGTGAAATAAGATTAATGATGAACAAGAGATGATATAGAAAGAAAAAATTATAAAATAAGAGTCAGACCAAAACAAGTGTGTGGCTAGGGTCTAAACAAAACCTGGAAACATACTAGCCCCATGTCTCATTGATATTTTTTGGGTGTGTTTATGATGGTTCATTATTTCTTGAAGTAAATACTTGATGGGGAGTATGTGAAGGAAAATTAGCCATAGTGTGTGAATGATTAATTCTAGTAGGTGAATGGAGGGATGAGTGGAAGATGAATGAAGTTGTGTATTACTCATCTATCATCCAAGCATCCATAGCCCCGATAGACATACATATGATTCTTGTCACATCATTGTTATATCACCAGTTAGGCATCTATAGTACCAATAGTGATACTAGAAACACCCCTTAGGGTTAGTCTTGAGATTGATTTTGATTGGAATTTTTATCGTGATTTTTGGTTTTTTTATCTTTTACTTTTTGATTTTATTATTTGTGAAAAGATATTCCATTTCCCATAACACTCTAAAGGGGTTAATAATTAGAAGTGGATTGATGGGGGAGTGGAAGTGAGTGTGGAGAAAACATTGGATAGCATTAACAGATACACTTGAAGTTATTCACAATAAGTTAATTATGTTTTTTTTGGTTGTTCGATCATGCACTTGTGTCTCAGATCTAGAGGAGCCGAGTAGATGAATCAACAATGGGATTGTCTCTCAAATGTGGGACCTTGTGTGCTTAAGACAAACCTTCGGAGAAGGCTGGTTCCTGTATCTATTTCTACTACTACTACTACTCCTAATGTTGGAAATGGAAACTAGGATAAAAATGACAAGGGACCAGGGATAGAAGGATAACATAAAAGGGAAAACTACGCTGAGGAAGGTGATAGCACTAGAAAAAGAGGGATGAACACTATCTGTTTTGAGAAAAAATGAAGGGAAAGACGTCAAGGAAGGCTATGCATGTGTAGCACAAATTAGAATGTATTTACATAATCAATTCCATGAAACACAACCAAAATGGAGCTGCGAGGGACGTAAGATGACATAGCAAACACACAATGCAAAAGGGAGGCAAGAAGAAGAAACATAAACACGTTAGGACATAGAGTAGCCACAAAATGACATTTCTATTACTTCCAAGGATGCACAGTTTGTTATAATGGTGAAAGAGGTCGATATCCACATGCAAGAGCCAGATCTAGAGGTCTACAAAGAGCTTAAGGACCCAAAATTTCCAACATTAACAATGAGCCCAAATCTTACATTTATAAATGAATTGATGGAAGAATAAGAGGAGGGAAAAATCAAATTTCAAATACAACTACTAACAACAAGCATTTAATTCCTACAAATCTATCTATTGTGCTTTCCCAAATTTTTTTGGTGTGTAGGAGAAGGAAGAAGACAAATTCTATGTCAAATTGGGTGGTTGGAACAATTAGATATGTTCATCAATGCCAAGAAAGACATTTTCCCATTTCTCACCTACCAAATTCGCTAAAATTTGAATTTGAATATTAAGCACTGTAGTCTACATTAGCATCTATCGATTGAGACTAGGCGCATGGCTGTCATAGCTCTGTAGCAAAATATATGGTTACCAGAAGATTTCCAGAGCTTTTTGGGAATGCAAGACACATGGAACACATTGATTGGCTGAAAGGACAACCGACTGTGTAAATGCTTTGTCATTTTTTCCATGTGTCACACACCAGTTGGTTGTAAGGATTTGGCACCTAACTAGCACACTTTGATTGGTTGCGTATAGCACACTCAAGGTTGTCATATAACGACGTGGAAAAAAAATGACATAGAGGAAGGAAAAATGGTGCACACAAAGAAGAATGAGGTGCGAAAGGAAAATAGAAGAAAGGCATGCATAAATGAAACATGCGTGGGAGGAATGGGACAAGAACCTACACGAGAAACGCATGGTCAAGGTGTAAATATTACAAAGTAGTGTGTAGTGTGTGAGGAAATGGTGTGAGAGGATGCCAAGGACTTAGCTAATTATGGAAGCAAGGCCAAGGTGCATGTGAAGGGTGCATAGATTTCCAATAAAAAGGTGGATGTGTAGAGAGTACATGCAAGGGAAAAGATGAAATAAAGAGGAAAATGAAAATGACGAAGGAATGGAAGGAAGGAGCATGCAAGACATGTAGGGAATCTGAAACCATGGAGAATGTGCTAAATGAAACAACTGAATTGTGCGCAACCTATAATGTGAAACCACGTTGCTAGAATGGAGATGTAGGTTATCCAAATAACTAGGGGAATTATTCTGGATAACATTTGGTGAATTTCGGGCCCATCTGCCTGCTAGACGAAAGAGATCAGTAGCCTAGAGCATCCATTGGGCATGGAGTCTACCATGTAATCATGAAACCTTGATCTGCGTCCTTGAAGAATTTCCCTTGAATTCACTTTGAAACATGTTTTGAGATCTGTTCTAAATCCTGCAAAACTGCTGGAACTACTGGTGATAACACCACAAACTTTTACAAAGAAAATAGTATGAATAACTAGGAAAGGCTAACACCATTGCCACCTATCATCAAGTATCTAAGTTCTAGCAATGTAACTTCAATTATCAAAGCTTAAAAGCATACTAATGGAATGCTTAACTAACATGGAATACAATTCACTAATCTACATTAATCATGCCTTACTATGTATGAATTGTAAATACTTTGCATAGACCTAAATGGACCTAAGAGGCCAATAAAATAGGGTATGGTTGCTACTCCATAACAAGGTGAAATGGCCTCTCCAAATGACTTACAAAGATCACTATTAGATATCACATCTACTAAACCCCATTGTTGAACGACTTTAGGCAAGGATTGAACTTGGCTATAAATCATATTTATTATATGATATACAAATCAAAGCATGGTGTAAAGTATTAAGGCATGAGGTGAACTCCTTTTTATAGTTTTCCATTTGGGTAAAAATTGTATTATTGGTGCATGTGGGACTAAAAATCCCAAACTAGATTAGAATTTCTAATCATGATTAAGCTTTGTCTAATCACAATTAGTGAATTACCAAGAGATTAAGATGTGTGAAGCCCTTAATCAACCACTTAGGAGTCAACTAGGAGGCTAGGATAAAATTTTGAAGCTTTCTTAGGCATTGTGGAAAGAAGTGGGGTTTGAGCCAATAATAGGGTATATTGACCAAAAAAAAGGGCAAAATAGGCTTAATTAGCTAATAAATGCATTAATTATCTATTTCGAAGAGTATTTTGACTTACGGTTCATTGTAAAAAGGTATCTTAAATGCGAAAGATGTTTGGTATGATCAACAAAGTGCTTGTTAATTGACCAAAGTGGTAAGAAAACATTAGTTATTTAGCTAGAAATCACTAGTTATAATGTAATTGATAAGAATGAAAGTGATTTGTGTGTGTTTTGGCAATAAGATTGCAAAAGTGGAATTTAGGTGTCTACATTTGCCCCTGTTTCAGGTGAAGTTAATGACTTCACTTCAAATATAGTAGACAAGCATAAAAAGATAATTTTTTTAAATAAAAATTAGTAGGATGAAGGATGCCCCCTCGAGTGTCGATGGGGTGATAGAAGAAGTAAATCTACGATCAAAAATATAATCGAAATCGACAGAATAAATAGGATAGAACGAACACAAAACCTATGCGTATTTTAAAAGGAATAAGGATAAGGATAAACATGGTTGTTTATTTCCCCATTGGTGATTTGTTATAGAATTTTTCCCCTCAGGAGTAGTTGGATAATAAATGATAATGGAGACATATAGGAAATGATAGATGGATAATATCAGGACAAGCCCAATCTTTACATCTGGACCTTTCGAAAATAAGGTTGCAGGCTTTGCTCTGTAATGGATTTTGCAAGGTCAGAAAATGAATGGCCAAGAAATACACCAAAGGATTTTTATCAGAGCTCGATTTTCGTACCCTTGTAGGCTTATGGCCCAAATTTTTCAGACTTCGGGCATTCAGCACTTCGGAGACAAGGCAAGGCGAAAAGGAAACAACAAAGTATGACACTTTGCAAAAGGGTTGAATTACGGAGTTCAGAGTTTCAGAGATCTTAGCCTGAGCATCTCCAAGTTCTTTCAAACCGTTCCACTAGTCAAATGACTTGTTACAACAGTACTTTCACCAAGAAAACCTAAAATGGAAACTATTAGGTAACTTGGATTTTCAGAGATAGGAATATCCAGACCTGGTCAGATGAAAAAGGTGAGCAAAATAGCCAAAAATTCTGACTGTCCCCTTTCCGAAAGGGTTCGTATTTCGGCAAGCTCAAACTTGGTTTCACCAGCTCCACTATGGTGGTAATCCTTTGGAGTCTCAGAGGTTGGAGCCTTCTAGACGCTTTGGGTAACGCCCTATCGGACACTCCGATCGATACTCCAAGCTTCACAGGATGAACTTAGTGTGGTGTTATGGGCCGGCTAGGTAGTAGGGTCCAAAACTCCTGAAGTCACAATAATGGACTTCAGAGTTTCAGAGGTAAATAGCTCTTCACAACTCTTATAGCATAAACCTAGTAGATGAACAGTAGGTCTAATCCCTAAAAAAGAACTCTCCTCAAGTTATGAACTCTTCAGGATCTTCCTCGAGCTGCATTGATTTCGAGACTCCGGACAAGGTTGATCAATAGTTTACATTTTTTGCAGAAGGGGTCCCCTACCTTTATATGGCCATAAATTTTGACTGGGCCCTTAAATATTGCACAAGAAAGGAATTTTTGGAAATCTCTCAAGTGTCTATAAAAATCCTAACCGTGGCATATGGATGGTTATATTAATCCCATAGGGGACGGCTATGATGATTCTGAGTGAAGTTATATCCCATATGGGGCAACCCTATAAGATTTTTCTAAGTTTCCCACCTACCACAACCTAATGAGGAATGGGCCCCCTCTTCTTGCCCAACGTGGACTTACCACGCATGAGGCCTAGGGTATTAGCCCCCCTACTGCTTACCCACTCATTGTTGCAGGATCCTTGCATGACATTCTAGGGTTAGTTGGATTATAGAATTCGAATTCTTCTCGCTATATTTGGCGTGGCAGTTCTGTTCTATATATTGTAATGTCGGCCTCATGTTGAACGAGCCATGTGCCAAGCTTGTATATACCCTAGTCTTCTTCTTCTTGTCTGTAATAGATTATGTGGATAATCAAAACCTTCCTACTAAATGACTTCGTACCCACGCAGGGAATGTGTTCAACTTTGAGCTTCAAATGTGCAATACTGTATCAATTTTGGGAGCTAAAATATAACTCGATACATGTCGATAGTTTCAAACCCTCGATTGTGTTGTGTCATAAGCTTTCATGGTAGTTCATTACATGGATTTTACTGTGCACTGTCGATGTTTCAATATAATTGTCCTCACGGCGTGCTGGGCTCCCCCTCCATAAAAAAAAGTTGAGCATCCTTCTAGTGCATCACCTTCACTTAGAGAAAGTTTATTATTTTATGCATTTTCATCTTACTCTGACTCCTTGGTGAAAACCCCTCCAGATTAGGGTTAGATCCGACAACTCTCTGCACTTTGCCAGTAGTTGTCACTAGGTTAGGATAGGAAGTTGGCCTTCTCACAGAGGGTTGATCCTGATTGACCAGAGTCCCACACTTTCTTGTTGACTGAACTTTGACCAAACATAATCCTAGAGCTCCCAATGTCTATTTCTCGTGTTCTCATAGTCGATTCGGAAAGCTCTCAAAATTTATCAGTGATAATAAATGACTAATGGAAAATATAGGGATGTTTAGGGACCAATCTTTTGATCCAACCTTTCAATAAGCAACTTTGTTGTATCCCCTTGGCACTAGATCTACATCATCGACCATTATTGAAATATAAAAAAATTGTAAGATAACATGAAAAGATAAATTACTAAGATTTGTTCATTGCTACGCAACTTCATGCAACATACATAATGTAATGCAATACAAGAAAGTACAACGATTCTTAACTCAATGCAACGTACACAATGCAATGCAATATGAGAAAGTAAACCAGATAGCCTAACACATAAACCAATACAATCACACATACTCAAACAAACAATGTTCAAGAAAGTTGAACCATTTTTTTTGTTATCAGGCTGGTGGTTCCCAAATGTTCATGTTGTAACAAAAAGGGTTAAAAATGGTGCCCCAAGAAAGGATACATGCAAGGGGAACTAACATAGGAACAAAATTAGTCCCATGGAAAATCTTTCATACACTATGACACAGTCTCTATGGAAACTCATTATTTCATGGGAGTGACTGACAAAACATGCAGCCTATATTTTGTTAATGGGGGTAGATCACCATGATCTACAAGTTCATTTGAGACTCAGAACAAGCAAGAACCTTAGAAAGATGGATTTGTAGGACAAATTTCAATGTTTGAGGACAATACATTTGACACATACCTTCATCTAGTGTGTATGTTGTTCATCTTTTGTTTGCAAAATTTTAAATTTTTACAAAAAATAAATTTAGATTTTTAATGATTTTACCATATTTTTTATGGGTTTTTGAGAAATTTTTGAAATTATTTTAAATTTTTAAATTTTTAGGAAGAAGATATTGTAGAAGAAATAATGAAGTCGTGAGATACCTCCTTAAAAGTCACCTATAAGGCATAAATATGCCCTAGGTAGTAGTAGAGGCTTTCTGGGAAGCAAAACATGCCCTAGTGTAGTAAAAACTGGTGCGAAAAAAATTATTTATTTAAATTCATCATCACGACTGAGTTGTAGATGAATGTATAAGAACCACGATGGTTCCAAGGAATGCCTCTAGGGTGAGAAATACGTTGTTGATAGCTAAAAATGGGTTATATAAGCCATCCCGACTAATTCATTTACCACATTCACTTACCATTTTACTACTGATTTGAGCTCCAACTTATGGGAGGAAATGACGAGAGTGTAGAACCGGAGACACCATATGGATCGCGTGAGAAGCTACATGAGGCTCCCCAACGGATGGACCATAGGTACATAAAAAGCTCCTGTTTTTACCCTAGTCTGTTAAAGTATTTATTTTCTAGGTAAATTTTATTTCTTAGTGTAAAATTAGGGTAAACTTATGGGGGGGCGTGGCATCTATGTTGGAGCTTGCATGGGTGCATATGTGTTGGTGCATAAGATAAGTGCACCTATGCAATTCATTGTTTTTATTTTATTTTGTATTTTTTGCTCCTGTGTGGAGGGGGTGCTTATGTGCTGATGTGAAATATAGGTGTGCACTTATGCACCTATTCTGTCAAGGTTTTACGTGAGCACACTTATACTATGGTGCACAAAAGGGTGTATACTTATGCAACTGTTCTCATTTTTTTTGCCTTTTTTTTTTTTTTTTCCAATGGAGCATGGGCACACATGTACTGGTGCACAAGTGTATGTGCCTATGCAAAATTTAGTGTGCCTACCCACTAAGGGTTTTTTAGGAGAAAGGAGAATGTGCCTGCACACTGAGGAGTGTTTTGGTACAATGAAGAGTGTGATGGTGCAATGGATTCACCCATGCACTAAGGGATGCATTGGTGCACTCAGGGGTGTGCCTATGCACAAAAGGCATTTTAAAATTGCATTTAGAAGAAAAAGAAGGTTTTTGGAAGCCCTGAATGGTAAAAATAGATGAATTATAAGAAAAATAGAAGAATGTGATGATAAAATAGAACATTACATGATAGAATAGAAGAATAATATCATAATAAATGACCTGACTGGCCCCGCAGGTAGACTTGGAGGTGATAGAGTCACAGGAGTGACAGGGGCAGCTACGGGCCTACAAAGTGATGTTTAGCCGACACGACCAAATTTTCTTGGAGGTCTCCCTGGAGGTGACCGGTTTATCTTACGTGGTCCACATGTGCCACTGATTACCTTAGATCATGGCCTGCTCACAACCTTAGCTGAGAGGTGGTGGAATGAGAGCCAGACCTTCCAACTGCCTATTGGTGAGATGAGTATTACATTCAAGGATGTATGGCGGATCCTACGAGTCCCTATCCAGGGTCGTCTTAATCACCTACGATGGTCGCTAGGACCACATTCAGTGATGGATAGTCTGAGCTATTTCAGAGTGGTAAACATACCCCACCAGGGTATGACATTCTTGATTAGGAGGTGTATGGTCAATCAGCAGCTGGGACAGGTACCTGTATTCCTGTTAGCTCTTGTTAGTGGCATATTGTTTCCTGACAAGACTGGTACATGATTCCCTCTGGGTCTCATTAGAGTGATTCATGGCCTGCTTCAAGGAGAGGTGTACTATTGGGGTCAGTGTATACTGGCTCATTTATACTCTGATTTACACTTGATAGCCTACCATGGATAGAGGTCAGTGGGTCCTACCACTTTATTATAGATCTGGGCTTGGGATCACATTGTGATTGGATGTCCTTTAGGAGCATTGAGAGCTCGGGTTCTTGGATAGGCATCTTTAATGAGCTAGGTTTCAGATAGGGATGATTTTCACACCCATAGGTGAGACACAAATTACTACAGGTGAGAGTTTGATGAGGTACAACCTCACATGTTCACATGGCCACCCTATAGCTTGTATCAGTGGCCTCATGATGTTGTTGAGTTGAGTATTGTTTTCATAAATCATTTCATTCTTGGGAGTAGGAATTACATCTTGGAGTGGTACAAAAGTAGACAGGGTCCATTGTCAGTTTGGTATAATCTAAGGGATTCCTAGTGATGAAATGTGGTATGCACGCAGATTCAGAGAGGTCTTCCACATGGGGCCTCGAATCAGGTTGGGTTGAGTGTGCACTAGATTTTTACAGGTGGTTCCATAGCCTTGGGTACATTGAGGCGCATAGATATTGGATCCAGGGACAACCTCAGATTATACAGTCATGGTATGCGACATTATTTCCACGTATGATTGACTATACCATAAGAGGTATTAGATGCAACAACACATGGGGGAAGGGTCCAGATCCTAGGGCACAGACACAAGCTCAGGTACAAGTAGATCCATAGGGAGGACCACATTTATGGCTACCAGTGTAGTAGGTGATAGTCCAACATCAGGTTTTAGTACAACAATAGGTAGTGGTGCGGCCATAGAGTGTTGGCACCATGGATGCCCCTTCAGGTTCCACTACGAGCACCATTGTAGGAACCTCCATCACCCCCTTACATGTGATTCCATGGACATAGTTCACCTAGGAGGTAGAGGAGATGGTGGGGGTGGTGAGGATATTGAGGAGGATGTTTAGGATATACACGCTGGTGGGATGGTGATTGCCTTATAGCAACAGTTACAGCAGGTGATAGCCTTATAGCTCCATATGGTCGTTGAGAAGACCAGGCTATTACTCAGATAGAGACCAGGATATCGCAGATGGGGATCAACTTGTGATAGAGTGAGATCAGGCCAGGACAGAGAGACATTACAGGCCATGACAGAGTGAGATCAGGTGATCCCAGATAGTCTACATCTCAGGACAGAGAGGAATCATGCTATAAAAGAGAGGGATCAAGCTATAGTAGAGAGGACCTAGTTACAGATAGAGCTAGCTAGTGCGAGAGATAGAGCGTGATGCACTTTAGTAGGAAGACACTTCCTCAGGAGTACAACTGATCATTAAGCACAATGCTACTATAGCAAGTGAGGCCACATATTATAGGATGTAGTATTATGTGGCCATTCTTGTCTGAGTAGAGAGTTCCTGAGTATAGCCAGATAGTAGGCAGGTGGTATCATGATCTAGATCCCATAAGCTATCGTGATCAATGTGATCTGTACAAGGTCCTTTAGGATAGAAAGCTTTAGAGAAGCATAGGTCAACACAACATGGCGTAGCACCTTCTACATGTCCAAAACCTCATATGCCCCCACCTAGTAGTGGACCTAGACCAGGAAGTCCCGGCGAGGGTGAGAGTCATGGTTTACTCTCTTGTTGATGTACTAGATGTATTTTTTTGGTGTATCACCTCGATATGAAGGCATATCTTTTACACGGATGCATATGTATTAATTTTTTTAATCATGCCTCATGATGAAGGTATATTTTTTGTATAAATGTACATTATATAATGTTTTTTATCATGCTTTATGATGAATGAATTTTTTTATATAGATGCCCATGATGGATCATTATATCGGATGTACTTTTGAGACACAATGTTTTGTACATGGACATTTATATTTTTTGATGATGTATGATGATAGATGGATTACTGATGTACCACTTTTTTCTTATGAGATATCATGTTTAATGTTGTATGTTTTATGTTTGTATCACATGTTTGTTAGATTATGAGATAGCCTTAGTTGATGTCATATTGCATGTTGATGAGATACTTTGAGTAAAAGCATGTTTATATTTTTGATATTGGTGTGGGGGGATAGATTTGTGACCCATGTGCAACCCCTCTTGCCCCATTGATGATAGTTGTAGTATACACGTGTTGATTAGACTTATCATACATGTGTGATGTAGACTTAGCATTTATTGATATATGATGTATAGATGTGATGGGTTTTATTTGATATGATGATGAAGTGATAAAAAAGTGTATAAGTAAAAATAACAAGCACAAGTTAAAAAAATCTAACCAAAGCAACACATTTATCTACAAGTATGCAAGATAAAATGAACTCAATGCAATGCACCACATATTAAAATAACATTCAATCTAAGTAAGCAAGTGAATCCAACTTAAAGTACACAATACAACTAAAAACCATACAAACTAGCAACTAAAAGTAAGCAAACTACTACTTTGTTTTTGTGGGACAGTTTTTGGGATGTTTTTCGTTCTTTTTAGGTATTATTTCTAAGACAATTTTCTATTGTTTTGGTGTTTTCTACGAATCGTATTTGAATGTTTTGATTTTTTCCAAGAAACGCATATCTATATTTTTTGGGGTTTTTAAAAGTTATACGAATTTTTTTTATGTTTTCTAAGAAATTTTCCTGAAGAAAACGTGTAAGGAAATGAAGAAACAGTGGATTCCCCCAGCGTTAGATGGGATATACAAGGACAGAATGCCACATATTATATGCCAGAACTGACATTGAAAAGTTTTCCCCCAGTGTGAGATGGGTTCATTCAAAGTTAAATCTCTGCATTGAAAATTTTGGATTAGTTGAATCAGGGAAAAGAGGGATAGGCTTGCAAGGGACTCAGATGAAGGAAAAGACCAGGTTAGGAAAAATTTATCGTACTCCTAAACCTGAAATTCTTGTGAACAACAGACCCTCCCTTGGCGTTGGAAACCGGTTTTCACCAAAGGACTTGTCCAAAGTGCCACCATTACGTGGTTTTCACTATTGGACTGCACCTATTTATTTATCTTTTTCTTTTTCTATTTTTATACTTTTTTTTTTTCTTGATATTTTTAGAGACCCCATACATAAGCATAGAAGCACTTAAGATGCATTGCATTCATGGTTTCTCAAAGCTCTTTGCCATCTGAATAGGTTGGCTTATAGGCACCTGAATTGAATTTTGTCACCACAACATATGGTCCTAGCCAATTGGGTTCAAATTTTCCTTTATTTTCACGGGTACTTATTGGTGTTCTTTTGATTATCTTTTAACACCAATTCCTCTGCCTCAAATTGATGAGGGGTGACTCATTTTATTGTAGCTTTGCATCAAAATTGATCTTGACACACTGTAAGGTGATTGAGAGATTGAAGTATTTTCTACGTGTAATAGCTCTAACTCTAACTAGTGGAGATACTTTTTAATCATCCTCTTCATTCAAGTAGTCCACTTAGATTAATGCACAAAGAAGGGATCTCAATCTATAAAGGTAGTACAAATTTCGTGCCAAATACTAAGAAGTATGAGAGTGACACCTGTAGGGGGTGCAGATAGATTTTTTTAATGTCCCAGAGGGTGGGGTGAATCTATAGATGCCAATCATGGACCTATCTTGTTCACCATTCTACTCCATAATGACGAATGAGGGTTTTTTTGGAAACCTTGCGCTTACCCATTACCTTGACAATAATAGGGGCATTAAGCACTTGAGGGTATATTTGAAAGCGTGCTTGTAGAGTTATTTCATGGTTTTATTCTAAAATGGCTTACCATTATCAGTGATAATAGCAAAAGGGGATACCATATCGATAGATGATATGGTTCATGATAAATTTAGAGATTTGGGCACCTTCAACATAGGGTAGAGTGAAAACAACCTCTGACCCATTTCATAAAGTACTCAATTGTAGTAATGATGAATTTATGACTGTCTAGAAGAAACATGGTTAAGTTTTTCTATTAGATCAAGACCCCACTTTAAGAATGAGCAAATGGGTTGTGACATGTTATAAGGATTGCATCAGTGCATGTATTAAGTTGTCATACTTTTGAAAATCCATGTACTTCTTCACATGGTTATAGTCAGTCATGCTCCATGGTAGGCCAAAAGTAGCCTACTTTGAGTATTTTCTTCCCAAGGATGATACCATTAGTATGAACCCCACATATGCCTCCCCGCACTTCTTTAATTGCTTGGATAGGTTCATCTGAATTTAAACATCGTAATAGATTCCTATCGTAGCCACAGATAGAAGAGGGTGCCCCCCAATTAGGGTATAGCATGGGCTATACGTTGGATGACGAAGTGCATTTTTCAGAATAGGAAATTACAGTGGGAAAGGTTCCATCGTGGAGGTAAGTAAATATTTTAGTGTACCACAGGGAAAAGGGGACTAACAAATTTACTCACAAAATATGACTATGGTATGTTGTATGCTATTATTCTTAGATGTTTAATGAAGAATGACATATCATGTTTTTCCCTGGTAGAATACTCAATATGGACCCCATTGTATCCATAACATCAACTATTGTGTTCTTGTGGTCTTGGTATTTTCTCAAATATTATCTACTCAAATTACCCCTTCAAAGAATCAACCATCCTTTTGTATGGAAGGAATTTTCTTGTATTTTACCTTATATTCATATTGTGACTTGTTTTATAATGAACATTGAATCACCAATATAATTGAATCGTCTGATATCCCATTTGATGGCTAGTTTCATCCTTATAATGAGAGATTCATACTATGCTATATTATTCATGCATGGGAACCCAAGATCTAGAATACTTGAGGAATCAAGTATCTCCCATAGGATTGATTAACACAACTCTGATACCTGAACTATGAAAGGTAAAGGAGCTATGAAAGTATAGTTTCCAAATGATAGATTCCTCAAGGTACATGATGAGAAGCATCTGGTAGTTTCCAGAACTCAAAGGTACGTTACCTAATAGTGGATCTTCTACTAGATGATCTACTAAGACTTGTCCCTTCACTGAATTTTGATGGACATAATCAATGTCGAACTCGACTTAACTAGATGATCTAATTAGCCATTTTTCCTGTGAGTGTAGATTTTAACAATAAGTATTTTAGTGGATCCACCTTTTGAAATACGCTTGACTTTATTGTTGAGAAAATAGTAACGTAGCTTCTGGAAAGCAAACACTACAGTCTAGGAAAACCTTTTTGATCTACAAATATTTGATCTCATATGCTATCAATGTTTTTCTCAAGTAGTATACATATTTTTCTTTCTTCTCTTTATCATACTGGGCCAATATTTCCCCAATTGTAAAATGTGTAGAAGAAATGTAAAGCAACAAAGGTTCTCCTACCGTGGGCAGCATGAGAACAAAGGGATTTAGCTAAGTATTCTTTTAACAAAGCGAATTCTTGTTGTTGTTGTTCTGACCCCCAGTGGAAATTATCATCTTTCTTAAGAAGATGTGTGAATGTATGATATTTATTCTGCTAGCTATGAAATGAACCTTATGATGGCCTTAATATTTCATTATAAGCTATGAATTTGTTTAATATTTTTAGGAGGAGGAATTTATATGATAGTCATAACCTTTGCTAGGGTCCACTTCTATCCCTTTCCTTTACACAATGAATCCTAGTCATTTCTCCAGATAGAACACCAAAGACACATTTCTTCCAGGTTAAGGCGGACTTTGTAATCCCTTAGGAATCTGAAAGATATGCTAAAAAATGTTTGGGTGCTCCTCCCGAGTTCTAGATTTAACTAGTATATAATCTACGTAATATTCCATGATGTCACTTATCATGCCGTGAAAGATTACAGTCATCTCCTATTGATATGTATCGCCTACATTCTTAAAGCCGAAGGGCATGAATTGGTAGCAGAATTTCCCCTATGGGTTTGTACAAGATCATCTTGTGCTGATATTCCTCTGTAATATTTATCCGATTATAACTTGAGAAACCATCCATGAGTGATAGCATCTCATAACCTATAGTAAAAGTGATGATCATTTCAATGTTAGGAAGAGGAAATTCATCCTTAAGAAAAGCTTTGTTAATATCTCTAAAATCAATACACACTTTGATAGTAACTAGCTTCTTATCTGAACTGGTACAACATTATAAATCCACTTTAAGTAGTCAATAGACCTCGATGAAGCCTAATTCTAATAACCTGTCTAGATCTAATTTTACCAGTAAGGTGACGTTAGGATGCATCTTCCAGAGATTTTGTTTGATGGTATTGGCATTCTAAGTGCACAACACGATTGTGTACCACTAATGCAAGATCAAATATTGGCATGTTGGTGTAAGACCAAGAGAAGATATCTGCATACTCTCTAAAAAGTCCTATAAATGTTTTATGTTATTTAGCTGAGGGTGAAGCTCCTAACTTAACTATTCTATGCAGATCCTTCATGCCGATATTAATATCTATTGTATCTTCTGCTAGTAGCTTTGACTCATCCTTCATGCATGTAGGATTGGGAGGGAGATTGAGATCCTCCTCTACTAGAGGTAGCTTAGGGAGATCATCATATTTAGGTGGGTACACTATTTTATCCATAGGCTGATTATAATTATTTGTCTATAAGCACCTCAAATAGGTTTTCACTATAGGACTTCCTCTTTTTCTTTTCCGCAAGGCTTTTTCTGTAGAACTCTTTCCCTTGCTCACTTTTTGAGTTAAGTATCCACGTAACTCTACCTCCCCTCTGAGGTACACACATACATTGAGCTGAATGGAGAATCCTTTCTTGTGATCACTTTCTTGGAATGGTATCTCTGATGCCTAGGAAGCTCACCAATAACCTCTTCATTATGAAACACGTTAATCAGGTACATGTGTTGTTATTGATCCCAATACATGAGTGATGGTTATATGTGATTTAATTTCTAAGTTATAGGGGATACGAGTGGGTGTACCAAGGCTTATGGTAAGGATAGCCGTGTTAGAGGATAGGTTCGTAGAGGTGAGGTCTTCGTAAAGACTACATCTGGGAATTTGTTTCACTTTCATTTTCAAACACACTATCCCCACTCTCAGAAGAAGCATGCTCATTATCTAAAGGGTGAGACTTATACAAATGAGTTCTAAGAAAAAATTTACCCATTATGTGATGAGTTATTGAAAGAACTTCTAACATGACCTTTGTTCTTGACAGCCGCAACCATGTTCTTTATACCTCATAGTAAGCATTATTTGGTTAGGAACAACATACCTAACTGAATATATAGCATAAATCCATTTCATCATCTTGAGGACATGAAATACAATATTGTTAAGTATCCTCTCATCTTCTAGTAAATCACCTAGAACAAAATTGTCAAAGAGGTAGTTCCCCCTTGATCTTTGGAATTTATAACATGGTCTACCGTGGGATTTAGCAAATAACGGAATATTTTTAATCATAAGAGCCTACTATAGATCATACTCTCCACAACCGCTTGGAATAACCTTCATCTCCCATGTAGCAAAATCGAGTTTCTAAGGTGTAAGAACCATTTTCATTGGTAAACAAGATATCTAGATTCACTCGTGAAGTGATGGCCTCTGAATGAACAGGGACAACAAAATCCATAGAGGGACATTTGTAGATGGTAGGAAAATAGCCCGAAAATTCTCTATAATGAGAAAATGGTTGGGGATCTCCTTGTATAGTAAGTGTTTGTCCTTCATATTGAAACTTGAAACAATGATGATACATTAATGACACTGGATTACATGACATGAATCCATGAGAGTGACCAACTGAGTAATGATGTTATAAGGGATTTCCAAGTCCAAGACATGGAACTTCGTATCATGTGTTATGGGACCAACTTCTAATGAGAAAGTGATCATTCCAGCTTTATTTTTCGTTCTTCATTTATCAAACACCTTTATTGTGATGACCTTTGTCTTTAAATTAACTTCTGTGTAGCCAATTTGATGAAATAGTTTAAGAGGACAAATGTTGAGACATGAGCTTCCGTCCACAAGAAATCTCTTGACCTTCTTACGCTTGATTATTACATTAATATGTAAGGGCAAGTTATGGGAGGGATTTTTAGTTAAGGCTTCTATCGGACTGAAGGTTATGTTTCTTGCAAGAGTGATTTTCACTACCATGGTCTATAAATGTGTTGGGTCAACATCAATAGATACTCCTAATCCCTATAAGGTTTTACAAAGTATATCCTTATGGACATTAGAAATCTTTAGAACGTCTAAGATTGAAATATTAGTTGTAGTCTTCTCTAGTTTATCTAACACATCATAGTGAATCATTTGAGGAGGAGGGGGAGTAGGTTCAGAGATAACAAGGCGGGCCCATCACGTTACCACAATGCACTCTCTTTTTTAAATTCTAATCGTATTGATTTTCTCAACGAGTGGATCATCACAACCTATCAAGGCATCAAAATGGTCTTTTCTTGACACATAGTTGGCATTCTTATTCTCAGATGATTGTCCTTGATCCAAATTTTTATTTTATTCATGATTCGGAAAAGGTTGTTTGAAGATCCCTAAGTTTGCGTTTGGAGATTTGGTAGTGGCAGTAGGGTCTACTTTTATATCACCGTTGTCGACTAGGTCTTGAATATAATGTTTTAATCTTTAAAACATGTCAATTTTATGACCCTTTACATAGTGAAATCCATAAAATTCATTATCCCTAAAACATAACGGTTTAGGTGCATCATCCCTATAAGGTTGTGTTTCAGGTTACTTAACCATATTTATGGCCTCTAACTATTTTAGTATAGATGATACGGATTTAGATAGAGGGGTGAACATACGATGTTTATGTTATGTGGGTGGATTTCCCTTTGCAAGTTTCAAAGGTGTGTGGCTCTGAACAGCTTGTACTCTCTTAGAGTCTCTTATCCCATCACTAATGATGTTTTTGTTCTTATTATAAATTAACTTTTGTTTATCGTTAGATTTAGAATCATTATGATCGCAAGAGAAAAGTTTTAGAGTCCCCCTAGCTAAAAATGCTTTTTAAATTTGACTTCCCTTTCTGATTACCTCTTCAAATGTGTTGCCACAATGCATTTGCAAGTGGAATGTAATGTCTAGATGGAGGTTGGGAAAAAATATACTTATCAACTATTTTAGGGTATGGAGCAAGAAAAGCAGCTAGATAATCCTCTCCATCATTGTAAAAATGTAGCAACGTTTTCGTTGTTTTGTTGTTTGGCATTGCAGAGATCTAATATGGTAACATCACTCTCTATATTAAAATAAAAGTGATGTACAAAATTTTTAGCTAATTCCGGCCATGTGGATATAGATCCCTTGGGGATGCATATAAACCATTCTAATGCCTTCCCTCCTAAACTCCGTGGGAAGAGGCGTATAAGATAATTGTCGCTATATGCAACCTCTTGACATGCCATATAAAAATCTTTGATATGGTCATGAGGGTCACCTTTTCCCTTATACTTGTCAAATTTTGGACAATCAAAGTGTCGTGGGAAAGGTACCTGTAACATGGCTCTATAAAATAGATAAGGGCACAACTCATCAAACTAGTATTTCTTGTTGTTATCAGTTTTGCCTTATTGCAATGCTAAAGGGGTATTCTTCATAGTGGACCACTCTTGATTGAAAAGTGGTTCTTGCGTGGGTGGCATAGGCCTATACGAAAATTTAAATTTAGGTGTATTTCCACCTCTATTATCTATGAGAAATTCTTCACATTGGTCTTTTCGTGCCTCATCTTGAGGAGTGTTTATTGGGAACTTGTGAAACAAAGATTTTGGTTTTTCCTTTGGTATAGCTTGTTTCAAAACTTTTGGTTTTTCCTTATGTATATATGAGGCAAAACTTGCCAATTAGCGAGTAAGGACTTGCACTTGTTATTCTAATCTTACTTCCTAAATAGGTATTTTGTTATGATCTTCGTTAGGAGGAGGTTGCGCATGATGAACATGGTCTTCATGGTCTTCGCAATGAATTCTAACTGTAGGTATATGATAGTCTCCGTCATTTTCAAAAGGTACCTCCTCATTATTTTGTCATCCAAAAGTAGAAGCATAACCTAGGTTTACTATCTCATTAAGAGTGTGATGAGGTTAGTCCAATTGTTCTTCTCCCCAAACCATGTGGGCGATAAGAGAAGGGTCAACTGTGGAAGGTAACTTAGCCCCTAGTTCCACAACACACATAAGAACTTCATGTTTGTTTTGAATAATGTAATCATCAAAATGGGTGGAATAAAGCTCCGCATCCGCATGAGGAGAATCCTCCACTCCACCACTATGGTCAACAATGAGATTATCCTCTAAAAGAGGTTTTTCACATCTAAATATATCAGCTTCTAACTTTCGGGACCCCATTCTCGTAGTAGGCATTACTTGAAATAGGAGGTACAATGTGAAAGATTTCCACTAAGGTTTATTAAAAAGGGACCCTAGTCAAATTTGTGTAGTGTAAAAATCCTAATTCATCACAAAAAGTGTGATTATAAAATAGCCACAAGATCAATAGGTCAATGTGAATCAAAGAATAAAGAATAAGTTATCCTAACAAGGTAATATATGACACAAGTTTTTCTAAAACAATACAATGATGTACAATGCTCAAAATTCATTCACAATAATAAGTTTTCTCCCTAACATTTTTCCAAATAGGTTTGAAACCAAATAGTGACAACACAATATCACCAGTTAGGTCAAGTTTGAAACAAACAAGGCCTAAATGATAAGAGAATGTTGACGCGATCTTCTAAAAATTTATACTAAAAACAAGTTTATAAAACTAACAAGGTCTAAGTTTTGTAAAATGGATAATACAAATGTGAGTAGTGTAACAACGCTATTTGGACACGTAATCAAAATTTGTGAGAAAGTAAGATTTTACTATCAAAATGGCATTATAGAAATGCTAACAAAGTAGCCTCAACACTCACAAAACTCAATAGAAAGCTAGGATGTGAAAACTACATCTAAGTATATCAAGGAATTATTATGCGTGTGAGCAGCGTAACAATACAATCTAGATAATTAGGCCCAGTTTCACAATGGAAACAAGACGTAAATATCACAATTGTATGGCTATAATGTGGGTAGCGTAACAACTCAAAAGAATTCAGTGATAAAACAACTGAAATACAATTATAATAAGTCTCAATATATGTTTTGAGACAAAGGGGCCTACTAGAACATGAGCACGTACCATTCACACTTTCAACACTTGCATTCCAACATTGCAACCTGGTCATGCAAGTAGGCTAGAAAGTGGTGGACACATTATTTCTAGTGGTATCTGTGTATGTTTGTTCTTCTTTTTTCTTAAAATGAGAAACAAGAAAACAAAGGGATAGACCAAATGGTGGTGAAAAATATTTGGTGTAACTTTAGCAGAGATTCACCTTATCTTAGGAAAAGTGAAAAATGAGGTCAAAGTAACACTAAATAGATTTCATGATGAAATTTCACGTGGTTTCAACTTTAAGAGATTCTTTCCCTTGTTTGAAAAACAAGAGTTTGAATCCAACAAAGTTGTCACTTTGTGATAGCTCTCAAGTATACTATCTAAGACAAAATTGGCTCTAAGCCAGCAAGCTTTCCTAAGGATTCTCTCTCTATGTGTCACAAGATATCTCTGCAAGCTTAATTTAACAAGGTTTCCCAAGGAGTATCCTGGCTTTACTTTACCCCTTTCTAATACAATGAGCAACTAGTGTGTTCATGTGTATTATCATTGGGGTTGCAATGGAGATAAATTTGACTATAATCTTTCAAGGTGTAGTAGTCAATTCGGTAGTGTGGAGCACTTTCCTATTTCATTCACAAGATTCCCTCTTCTGTGAAATACCTTAGGGTTCGTAGGACGACACCCATTGTTGTAGCTTAAAGCTTATGCCAAAGGGGTTGTGTCCTAGTTTAAAGCCGACAAACCGTAGCTCTTAACCGAAACCTACAATACAGTGTTTTGAATTTGTGTGTTGGTGTGTTTTTTATCTTCTGGATTAAGCAATTTGGTTTAGACTATCATTGGCTACCTACAACACACATGAATATTAGAATTTGGTTTGAAGAGAGCCCTTCTTTCTTTGACAAGTGTTTTATGGCCTTTACACAAATGGTTAGTAGTTCAAAAAGATTCACAATATCATAGAAATATAGTGATGAAAATACTTGCAAATCAACTAGCTGCCATCAAAATTTGCAAAAAACAAGGTTTATTCCCAATTAATCCAAGTGCTTCTTAATGAAAGACTAAAATTACTTCTGGTTCTCAAGATCGCACTACGTGCAAGGGAAGAGCATACACAAATTTTGGTCTTGATTATTTATTCAGTGAAAAATCTCTTAAATGAAAAGATCAAGTACATGTCAAAAATGAAAATTTATTCCCTTAAGCACAAAATGAATGATGATTGTTTCTACCTACTCCCAAGAAGGAAAAAGTGGTTTAGAGGTGCTTTTGATTCTCAAGATCACACTAGGTACAAGATAAGAGCATACATAACCCTATACCAAACTCAAAAAAAGTATGAAAACATAATCACTCATCAAACCCTAAGTCAATTTAATCAAAAACCCCTTATCAAACCTTAATGCAATTTTGTTAGGAACATTGCTCTGAAATCTGAAAATTGACAAAAAAAAACAACTAAAAACCTTTTTAAAATGGCAAAGATCTTAGAAATCAAAAATTGAGATTTTGAAGTTTAAGAAAGTTTTACCTTAGTGCATAGGTGCACTCTTTAGTGCATAGGCACAATCTGTAGAGCATGGGCGCACCTAGTAGTGCACAGGCACACATAGTAGTTTATAGGCACATCTTTTGTCAATTTTACATAGTCTGTGGTGCACAAGCATGTCTAGTGAGGTGTAGGCACACCTAGTGATGCACATGCACAAGTGACACTCAGAGGCCAAAATCTAGTGTTGTACAGGAGCACCCAGTAGTGCATAGGTGTAGGTTTTTTTGCATAGGCGCACCTAGTAGTGCACAGGTGCAGGTTTTGTTGCAGAGGTGTAGGTTTTGTTGCAAATGCACACCCAGTTTTGATAAAGATAGGTTTGACTGCACGTTTTAGGGAGCCCATGTGATGTGTCAGGATGGCCATGTGCCTACACATGGCAATATTACTCCACTCACCAACTTCGCCAACATCCCCACTAGTCACACTTCACCCCACATCCCACGTAAATCAATATTTTTGTAATCTATTTATTATTATTTTATTTTATTTTTATTTATTTTACTTTTGCGTTTTACGTTGGGCACTACATTTCCCTCCCCTTATAAGAGCATCATCCTCGATGTGACATAACACCAAAGCTCAAAGGATACATAGGTAATAAGGTCAATAATGACACATTTTGTGTAACAAAACAACTTGTCGGTACAATGTGACCACAAGGAAGAAAACTAATTTTGGCAATATCTTAAATTTTAATGTTCTGTGAAGATTTTAAGATCTCTTTTAATTTATCATTTAGTTATTCTTTTCCTTTACTTTATTTCTTATTCTCAAGCTCTCAATATTTCATTGTTTCAATATTTCCATTTATTTATTTATTTGGTTGCCCAACAGTATATGCATCAAGATGTCACATAAAACTAAACACAACACATACGACCCACGGGACATCTTACTACATACTTTCACAACTGTATCACATCACAAGGAATTTTTATTCCACTATGGAAAGACAAACATGTAGTCCACATAACAAAGGATTTCCAACAATTATGTCACATGCCTAGATCCAAAACACACAAGTGACTAACAAAAAATGAATCATGAAGCTCATACCTATACCACTGGTATTGCATGACCCAAATACCATGACTATACCCACACAATTCCACGGCAAGATCCAATAGTATATATCAACCCAATGGGGAGTCAAGCCTCAATCATAACAATGTGTAACAAGACTCACAAGAATACACATAACTCACTATACCAACTCCACACATCATAAAACATCATGAAACAATCTCCATATACCTCCCAAGCATCAATCACACCCACACATATCTCTTATGCCTCCCTCAAGTAATAAAATAAAGATAATTTCTCCTTTTCGCTCCCCAAAAGAGGTTGTTCACCCTATGGCCCTAGGTGCACAGAGTCCAGATACCTCTAACCCAAGTGACATAATAACTCGTGGTCCAACAACCTGCTAGTTATCTATAACTCCTTAGGGCGTACCCCCATACAATGAAGCAGGTCCATTGGTCCCACCACTCCATGGTGAATCCCACGAACCTATTCCAACACATTATGACATTAGAACCAACATAAAAATCCATTTCAAATGCCAAGTGGTAAAAATTTCAAGCCTTGGGCTAGGCTATAAAAATTTTAAACTTGATACAAAAATCTGAGACTAAGAAAATCAAATGGCTAATTAGTCATACTTAGTGCAAAAATATGCATGTTAGTGCAACAACCAAATAAATGCCCAAAATATAAGAACATGTCAATCAAGAAAATTGTTGGTTCTTACAAGAAAAGAAAATAAAAATTCAATTTATGAATAAAATATGTGTATAGTAGTAGCACATTACAATAATTATGTGGCCTTATATGGCCACCAAGGAATGGGTACTCAACGAGTTGTTGGCACTCAAAACATTGAGCCTCATCTCGTAAAATATCATATCAATAACACAATTGTCATCATCTCTATCTAAATCATCTCGCCACTACTTCAACAAGGCTCAACATAGTCAAAATCACATAGGTTGAATCTATACAATAACCATATCATGAGAGAGAAAGGAGTACAAGTCGCCATCTACTGAGCCTAAGGTGTCCATGAAACACAATATACATGACACCCGTTGAGCAAGTGCCACATATACCAAACGAACAAAAGTAGGTTTTTCATCCTATGTAAGGCTCCACTTCCTATCTCATACTCGGCTCGAGTGATTGGTCAATGGTACACATTTCCTCACTCCAAACATACACATTTTACCGATTTTTCTTAGGGTCAATTAGTGTAGGGTCCACAACATAACATATAACTACATCAATAACACAATGGTGATTCACGCACATTAACTAGAACATCTTACGCATGGTATAACATAATCATTACTTTCACAGGTTATGATACATCACATTACCACATTCTACACCCAAATTGCAATCACTGTACATTATGGATCATAGACTCACCATATGCCCCTAAATTACAACATGAACCATCACATATTACATACATGAATTATACGTATGAGGAACACAATGTCTAACATTACAAAATATAGTCAATTGCAATACAACACAGTGATGCAAATAACTCATCACAATATGGTGACGACATCATGATATAACCTGATTCACCATATACCAATTTTTTTTATGCAACACATGAACACACCTTCATATCACATAACTCCAAAATGCTCCAACACTCTGCAATCCACAATAACATTTTTTTTCACACACAATAAGGTGGTACATCACGCGTGGACTCTTCATATAATCCATGAAAAGGAGAGATAATACTCTCATCACAAGCACATAAACATGATAACAAATACACACTAAGTGACATACACAACATGTGTGTTCCTAATATCACAATTACGACATAGTTCACATCACGCTTATATCACATTACTCTTCCAATATCTACCACCACCATGAAAAACCACAACAACTCCAATCTTCCCCAAAGGTTTCAGAGCATGAACCTCACTCTGATACCAAATGTCACGCCCACATTTTACACCCACAAATGCAACACTAAAAAAATATTAAGAATTAGGGTAAGTAGAGAAGTAGGGTCAACATGATTAGGAATTAGAAATATTATATTGGTAATAAGGACAAGGGGTGAGGTCATAAATATTTTGTGTATTTTATTTGTAAAAAGTCTAAAAAATTGAAACCCGTGTGAAATGATAAGGTTTATCTTATCTTAAAAGATAAGCTTACATGCACAGATAAGAGTTAAGGTATGGAATATGATTCGTCTGAGTGGATTTCTTATCCTATCTTAGAGATAAGATGGATAAGCCTAGAAGTTCTATAAATAGAGAGGCCACCCCCTCATTTAGCATAAAAGAAAGTAGTGATAAATATTGTATGAGGAAGTGTGTAAAGGAAGCCATCATTTGGAAAGTGTGTTAAAGAAGCCATTAAGAGGTGTAATTGTGAAGTTTCTCCCATAGTTATTATTGGAAGGCAAGTGAAGTCAGTAACACATGAAGTACCTCATGGGTGAGATTGTAACAATTTCATGTTGATATTATAATTTACACTGATATTTAAGATTTATCATCATTCCTTCTTATCATAGTCTATGGTATTCTTGTGTTATGTTTGTTGTTGTGTTTCCAGATTTCATCCACCAAACTAAAAGCTGTGCATTAGTAAATAATCATAGCACGAGGAGTTCCCGATGAAGAATTATCATAGTATTGGATTGGTGTTGACATTTTGGTTCTGTTGTCGGGACCATTCCTCATTGGTAGATTTTCTGGAGAGATATTCCCACTTAGTTAGAAAACATTTGGAGGGTAACCTTATTTTTACTGTGCATAGTAGTTACCATGGTAAAGTCACTTTTTGCCGTGAATAGTATTTACCGCAGTAAAGTCACTTTTTACCATGAATAGTATTTACCGCAGTAACTTCACTTTTTACTGTGAATAGTGTTTACCACAGTAAAGTCAGTTTTTACCGCAGTAAGTCAAGTTTTACCATAGTTTACCGTGGTCATTTCTACTTTCTATTATAGCGATTCCAATTATTTGTGCACATAAGTCTTGTTGATTGTACTTATGGGTTGGTATTTCATTGTGGTTACTTTTGAAAATGGGGAAGATTCCTATTTTTTAGCCCAATCTAATGAAGATGCTTCATCTTTCATTCAAGAGTTTAAACGATCTTGTATTTGTAATGGCCTTATAAGAAGGGAACAATGGGATGAATTTTTTCCTACCTTTTTGGATGGTTCAGCCCTTAGGTGGTTTGAAACACTAGGTGATAATGTGAAAAACTCATGGGATTTATTAACTGAAAGTTTTCTTGAAGAATTTGGTGAACAACAAAAATATGCAAATCTCATGATCGATATCACAAAGCTATCCCAAGGAGAGAAGGAGAAGATAAGGAATTATCATGCTCGTGTTCTAGAGCTAAGGAGGAAGCTCGATGCCCAGATCCGGAAGGAAAGATTAGTGGATGGGTTGATGAATGGCGTGAATAATCTCCTCTGTAAGCACTTCATTCGTGGGATGAAGCCAGAGATCAGACAACGAGTGAAGTATGACCACCCAGCTGCCATTGAACAAGCAAAGGAGATTGCAAGAAGGCAAGAAGAAAGCATGGAAGAGGAGTCTAAATAAATCGATGCTAAAGTAGAGCCTACACCAACACCTTTGGTCCAGAATCCACAACCACTCTCAGTGAGCACAAATCTTTCTCCTAGTACATCTACTGAGTATGAAGATCTGCTCAGGAAGATGGGCCAGTTAACTATTAATCTTCTTCAAGGAAAAGAATTTAATTCTCAGGGAGGAGATAGAGGTCCAAAAAGAAATATTTCTGAAGTTGTATGTTATGGTTGTTATAAAAAGGGTCATTATAAGTATAATTGTCCATATAGAGCTTCTACATCTGGTAAAGGAGATAATGATAAAGGAAAAGCACATGTGAATTCTTTTGATGTAGTAGATAAGAGCATAAATAATGAAGTAGATGTGTTTGTAACAACAAGAAAGAAAGAAAAAAATAACCAAGATGGAAATGATCCTAAGAAGATGAAAGGAGAAACTAGTAAGAAACATAGGAGAAGAAAGTTGGGTGTGTAAGATTTTCTGATTTCACAGGGACAAAGACCATACTCCATCTTAGAAGATCTGTCCAAAAGGCCTACAAATATTACATATGGTCAAATCTTAGCTATGTCTTCTGAGAAGAGGCGAGAGACGTGAAGTGGACTCAATGCTCGACGAAGGAAGGAGGTTAAGGTCCATATTTTGGAGGTAGAGGTGGATCCCTATGCTCCAGAAGCTGAGGTATTATGTAATGGTATTTCACTTCATGATGTCTTAGTTGATGGAGGTGTTGTAGTTAATGTAATGACTGAGTCTGTAATGAATATGTTGGGTTTAAAAATTGATCGTCCCTCAACACTTATGTTAAGGTCATTAAATAAGGGAAAAACTAAACCAGAAGGTGTTGTTTCAAATGTGGCAATATCTGTTATGGGTGTTGTATGTGTGGTAGAATTTCAGGTGATGAAAAATGGTACTGTTGTGTACCCAATGTTGTTGGGAAGACCATGGCTAAGGAGACTTCATGCAAGAAACTACTGGAATGAAGGTTTCATGACACTTGGACGTGGCAGAGAGAGGGTGAAGATAAATGTGATCCCTCGACATCATAAGGTAGAACCTGTGGATTCAAGTGATGAATCTGATGATTGGACATCCTCTGATTACTCTAGTACCAGTGAAGTGGACACAGAAGATGAAGAAAGTGAGGTTGATGTTTCGGTCATGGATATCCTTCCAGTCACACCGACTCATGAACCCATAAAATTATCTGAAGAAGAAATTGATGATTGTCTCCAACAAATAAAGATTGGTGATGTTGTGATGGAGAGTGAGAAGGAATCCTACCTCCAGCTCTTTCGAAGGTACATACACCTATTCACTTTTGATTACAAGGAACTCCGTCAAGTAAGTTGGGTAGAACATTATATTGAGCTAGTAGATGGTGCTAAGCCCATAAAGCAAATGCCTTATAGAATGAATCCTAATTTTTCCAAGACTGTAAAAGAAGAAATAGATAAGTTGCTTAATGTAGGATTCATATTTGCTATGGAGAATTTAGAATGGGTTTCTCCCATTGTGATCTCAATAAAAAATAATGGGAAGCTACGCATTTTTGTTGATTATAGGAAGCTCAATAAGGCAACAAAGAAGGATTATTACCCTCTTCCATTCTCAGATCAAATCTTAGACGAAGTAGCTAGCCAGGAGTGCTATAGTTTTGCTGATGGATATAGTGGATACAACCAAGTTCGTATAGCAGAGAAAGATCAGCTGAAGACCACGTTCACCACTCCTTGGGGAATGATTGCTTATAGAGTTATGCCTTTTGGGTTGTGTAATGCTCCGGCAACGTTCTAGCGTTTGATGAATAGGGTGTTCGAACCCTACATTGGGAACTTCATCAGAGTATTTCTAGATGATTTTTACATCTATGGGAGCAAGATGGACCACCTACACCAGATGGAGACAGCATTTCAAAGGTTAGATGAAGCACAAGCCTCACTAAACCCTAAAAAGCGTGTCTTTGGATGTTCTAAAGGTGTTTTGTTAGGGCAAGTTGTATCCAGAGATGGTATTGGTACTGATCCTAATAAAGTTTCAAAAATCAAAGAGTTACCATTTCCTATGAATAGAAGTAAGTTAAGATCATTTTTAGGCCATGTGGGTTACTATAGAAGATTCATCAAGAATTTCTCAAAGATTACACAACCACTAACCCAGTTCTTGAAGAAGGATGTTACTTATGAACCAGAAAATAAGGCACATGAAGCTTTTAAACAACTGAAGGAAGCCCTAGTGTCTTCACCTGTTTTAAAGATTTCATATTGGAGCAAGCCATTCATTGTGTATAATGATACTTCAGATGCAGCACTAGGAAGTACTCTGAGCCGAAAGGATGAAAATGGGAATGATCATCCAGTTTACTTTGGGAGCAGATAAATGAACAGTGCTGAGGTAAATTATACTGTAACAGAAAAAGAGGCTCTAGCTATCATTTTAGCTATAAAGAAGTTTAGATATTACTTGCTAGGGCAGAAATTCATAGTTGTAACAGATCATCAGGCTCTAAAATATATTATAAATAAGCCTAACCCATCAGGGAGGATAGCAAGATGGATAATTTTTCTACAAGAATTTGAATTTGATATTATAGATAGGCCTAGAAAAAAGCATGTCAATGCAAATGCACTCTCTTGATCCTATGATGGTTTAGGTTCATCTTGTGATGATGATGATTTCCCAGATGCAGCATTGTTATCCCTTGACACAATCTCTAGTGAATACATAGATATTTGGAATTATCTGAATGAATTCAAGTTTCTTGATGGTGCTAATGCAAAGACTAAGAGGAAGATTACTCAAGCCAGTCGTCCATATTCTATTTTGCATGGAGTATTATTTCGAATAGGACCTGATGGACAGTACAAGAGGGCAGTTGGACGTGATCAAGGGAAGGAGATGATAGAAGAATTCCACAATGGTACATGTGGAGGACACTTCTCTAGACAGCTTACAACAAGAAGGATCTTGGATGTAGGTTATCACTGGCCCACTCTTTTTAGAGATTTTTATAATTATTGTAAGACATGTGATATTTTTCAAACACATGGTAATTGTAAGACTTAATTAGCTCCATTATGCCCTATTCTTCCACTTGGTCCCTTTAAAAAGTGGGGAATAGATATTGTAGGTCCACTTCCAACTACCCCACGCCAAAATAAGTATATTGTAGTTGCCACAGATTATTTAACCAAGTGGGTTGAAGCTAGGCCATTGAAAACAACTTTCATGGATGAAGTGGAAAGGTTCATATATGAACCCATTGTCACCAGATTTGGTTGTCCATTAGAAATTGTAACAGATCAAGGAAGCCACTTCATTAATGAGGTGGTAGAAGCCCTAGTCAATAAGTTTTCTATTAAGCACAGGAAGGCAACAACATACAAGCCAAACACAAATGGATAAGTGGAACGAACAAATTTTGTGTTGTGTCAAATTCTAGCAAAAGATGCAGCCTTGCAGGTACATAAGTGGGATAAAAGGATTCATGCAGCATTGTGGGCATATAGGGCAACATCAAAGTCAGCAACAAGATAATCCCCATTTCAGTTGGCTTATGGCATTGATCCAGTTCTTCCTATTGAGTTTGATATTCCCACTGTGAGAGTTATGAAAAATGAAAGGATGGATGAAAGTGATTCAGTAAAAGAAAGGTTGGTACATCTTCATTTGCTAGAGGAAATAAAGGAAATAGCAAAGGATACAAGCTTTAGGAAGAAAATGAAGCAGGAGGAATACTTTGATCAAAAGATCCGTTGGTATCCATTTCATGTGAATGACTTGGTCCTAGTATATGATTTGAGATACAAAAAAAGAAGACAGAGAAAATTTCTTCCAAAATGGATGGGGCCCTACAAAATAGCAGCTATGCATGAAAATGGTACGTACCAGCTAAAGGAATTGGATGGAACTCCCATTAAAAAATAGGTCAACCACGACAAGTTGAAGATTTTCCAAGCACCAGAATAGTCTACTCCGAGGACAGAGTAGAAGTTAGGAAGGGAGAAGATGTCGACACTAAAATTTGCCTCCGTAATTTCTATTTCATTAATGTATGTATTAGGAATATGATGTTGTTAAGTATAATTAGTAGTAACGTCTGATAAAAGATAACGGTGCTACCAGTACGACGCCGCCAATAATGTATAGTATTGTAATAGTCAAAAGTACAATAGGAATGTTGTGGTAAAAAATAAATATTTGTCGTAAGTGGTCTGGTAATGTTAAAATGTCAAAGTTAGGGTAAGTAGAGAAGTATGGTCTACATGATTAGGAATTAGAAATATTATATTGGTAATAAGGACAAGGAGTGAGGTCATAGATATTTTGGGTATTTTATTTGTAAAAAGTCTAAAAATGTGGAACCCGTGTGAAATGATAAGGTTTATCTTATCTTAAAAGATAAGCTTACATGTACAGATAAGAGTTAAGGTATGGAATATGATTCGTCCGAGTGGATTTCTTATCATATCTTAGAGATAAGATGGATAAGCCTGGAAGTTCTATAAATAGAGAGGCCACCCCCTTCATTTAGCATAGAAGGAAGTAGTGAGAAATATTGTATGAGGAAGTGTGTAAAGGAAGCCATCATTTGGAAGGTGTGTTAAAGAAGTCGTTAAGAGGTGTAATTGTGAAGTTTCTCCCATAGTTATTGTTGGAAGGCAAGTGAAGTCAGTAACACTTGAAGTACCTCATGGGTGAGATTGTAACAATTTCATGTTGATATTATAATTTACACTGATATTTAAGATTTATCATCATTCCTTCTTATCATATTCTATGGTATTCTTGTGTTATGTTTGTTGTTGTGTTTCCAGATTTCATCCACCAAACTAAAAGATGTGCATTAGTAAATAATCATAGCACGAGGAGTCCTGGTGAAGAATTATCATAGTGCCGGATTGGTGTTGACAGGTCTCTTTTTTTGTGTCACTTTAAAACATAAAGAGTTACAAAAGTACTTCTCTAACATCTTGAAGAAGTACATGATTGGAAGCATTATAAACTACACATGAACTACAAGCAATTGTGTTCAAGGTTAGATCCCATGTTTATGCATTTCACGATTCTGCATGTGAACTTTATTTTATTCTTAATGTCATAAAAGGGCATAATAAAGGATTGCAGGACCAAGCTTCCAATTCCCTGGGTTCTTTAAGGTCAATATATTTCAAATCAATTTCACTTGTAAGGAGTTACCATTTTATACCCACAAGTTAACCCTTTAATTAGCCAAGGTTTGGTTTAATTTCAATTGCACCTAAGGATCTACACCCCAACTATAAATGATTTTAAGGTTAGAGTACATATTTATGCTAAAAAACCTTCATGAAATACCAAGGTGTTATGTTGTTAGTAACCAAGGTAACACATTTAGCTGAGAGGAACTAAAGAGTTTATTAACAAGAGTTTAAGTCATAGTACAACTAGTTCACTCTCTCCATTTGTGTTATTTGGGGTCTCACAAGGAATTCATTTGATGAAAATAAAAAATTCTAGATCTAAATTTGTAAGACTTGGTAGTCCACTAGGATACTAAGGGAGTAATAGCTCTATTTATTCCATAAATGGTAAGGTTACACCGCATAGTCATTGCTTCGAATAAGGACTCTTAAGGTGACTTCCAAGGCAGTCTTTACCACTCAACATGGTGTCGGACCCGAAGAGAAGAAGTTATCCTTACCCCATGCACGGTTACTATATCTAGAAGGAAACTACATATTTCAGATAAAGTTAGACCCTGTCATTCCTAAAATATGGGTTCGCGACAATGTCGCTAAACTTACCAACTATGGCGCTACACTCAAACTAGGGGTCTTATTCACATATACTAGAAGGTTTCATCGAGCACAAAATTTGAGTTCATTCTATGATTTCAATTTCTTCTACGATAAGAAGGATCACACATGCAGAAAATTTATGCATGAATATTATGTTAGGGTTGACTGTTGTGGTTAGATTCCTTTATTACATTTTCAAGGTAAGAAACACAATACCAATTATTTAACCCTCTATTGCACACTAGAACACACTACAAGATATTAAATTCAAATTCATTTCACACACACACACACACACACACACACACACACACACACACACACACACACACACACACACACACACACACACACACACACACATATATATATATATATATCCCTTTTATCATACGTAACTATGAATCAAAATTGCATCTATGATTAAATGCACATTTCCCAAGGTATCCGTACAACTAGCATCTCATACATATTAGAAAATTTCAAATGTAAATTTTTTGTAACATGGGACTACATTATACATATATACATTTTACAATGACCTATATAAATTACAATAATAAACAATGAGTTGCACAACGCCTCTTTGCCATCTTTCTTGCATCTGGAAAAACCATGAGAGCATGAAATCAACGATAAATCATTGACATGACATCCACCCTAATCTAACATAATTAACATCTTTAGTTTACCGTTTACATAATAACATTAATAATTTGCATTGGAAAGGAAAAGGGTTAGAGACATGTATTCATTTCGTAACCAAGGAGAGAGAAAGAGATAGGAAAGAAAAAGATACACTATTTTCCCAAAAGTCAAATTTCACACAACAAGCCACTAGATAGAGTTCCAAACAGTTATTTACACTTTTCAATAGGTTTTCACAGTGGTTAGGTAACCCGACGGGGGTCCTACAACTTTCCTTTTTACATTTTTCTGCTAGTTGCAAAAACTTTCAATTCAAACTCAAAGGCTAAGAAACCACTTCCAAACATTGTCTTTTGATGAGTAACACACCACGGCTAAATTTATACGTGTCCATCTATATACCAAGAGTTCATAGGAACTAACAAAATTCAGAACTTGGAAAATGGTTTACAATTGGCGGCTAGTTTTTCGGGGCCATCAGTTGTAATTGGATTAGATGCAAATGATTAAGAGTTATCTCAAGGGCTCATAAAACAACGTATAAAAGTAATGTTTGATGAACGAACGTGCTATGATAAATTTCCTACAAGTTCCCCCATATATGCAGAATTCACTAGAGTTGATGAAACTGAGAACTAGAAAATAGTTTTCAAATGATGACATGTTTTTTGGAGCCACATATCGTAATTGGTCTACTTTGACCTAGTCAAATTGTGACCGGGAGCCTACAAAATGCCTTCGCCAAACTATCAAGAAGAGTTTTTTCCCTAAACTAAAGGTTCTATGCAATTGTCTAGTAAAAGCACTAGAGGTTTGCGAAGGTGGATAAGCATTTTTTTGCTCAGGGTTCAAATGGCAGTTCAAAACAAAAGCCAACTTTTTAGTTTTAGTAGCTTCCTACAACTGCACAACGATGAAACATTTCTCCTAGTAGGGCATCAAAAAGATCACAAATGATCATTTGGGGTCGATCCAAAGACTAAAGTGACTCCTCACATAACAAGGTACACGAATGAAGCTTAACATCCCCTCTCCGCAGTTACGAAGGTTACATTATGATTCTCTGAAAAATGTAATTTATCTATTTAAACAAAGAAATGGTCAACATATTTACCGGGAAGTCAACTTCAACCTGTCAATAAACATATACTATAGCAATCTAGTTTTGTTGGGACATTGCTAAATTGTCACGGGGTGAGGTTTTATGTTCATTGTTTACCAAGGAACATTAGATCCTATAAGTTGTGATGTAACGTTTTATTGTTTTAATAAACACGTTTATTTAATAAAATCAAATATATGGAAAACCTCTAGTTTAAAAAATTATTCTATTGCAAAGGAAAAAAAATTAAAGAACATAAATTATGAGAGATGAACCATGCCCAGAGGAATGAAGCTAGTCGAACCCGCAAGATTCGGTTTAGCATCTCATTTGGGCATTTCATGAAATCACAGTTCTTTTCACATTTTGGCAAATATATTGTGAGCGGTCTCAACACTCCCACACTTTGCATACACAACTACAAGGGAAGAATGAGGTGCTTGCAGGCCTCCACCAAAATCGATAAATAAGCAAGTCATTAAAATTTGCAACACATGCATGAGGGAATAGATCCTTAAAGACACCACCAAAATACTCATGTGTCATGCACACTAGCATGCGACTGAGAAACTTAGGATTTCTGTAAAACTACACCCCCTGATGAATCACCAAAATATTCTCACATTTCTTCTCCTTTATCCTGCTTCTGACAACCTTCAAAAATGCACATGATCAGGTCCATTGCCTCTTCTTCTAGATCGTATCTCTTCTCTAGCTCCTTATAAGACATTATCAAGCCATTAGAGATATCGAACAAGTTTATCTGTAATAGCTCCTACACTTGCTTCTTCGGCCTTCCCCCTTTGGTCTCATCACTTTGTTCTTGTTTTTGTATCATAGGCATCGAGACAGTCGTCTACTTGAGAATGAGCAGAGCTCATGAACATAATGAATACCTTCACTCACCTTGGGCCAATACATCTTCTGGAGAAGCATCTTCTCAACTTTTTTGGACTCCTGACAAACCTCTATTCTAGATGCAACAAACTAACAATGTAGTTCACTTACAATAAAATTAAAAATCTTGAAAAAAACTTATGTCATCCATACACATCCTAGGCACTAAAACTCCATTCCCATCCACGTTCGGCACAAGCAGGTAGTTCCATTTCACAAGTGACATCTACTTGAAATAACTATGATGACTGTAGTAAAAACAAAAAATGGGTTTATTGAAAATGACCAAGAAACTTCAATTAAACGTGATTGACATGAGGAAAGCCAAAATCCACGACCTTGCAAACATCCTCCTAGCTTGCGTCAGGATGGGACGTTAGAGCAATCCATGGATATCCATCGAAGCAAAATGGAAATCAGATCTCTGTCAGATGTACTCACAGATACCTCAGGGGTCAAGTATGCAAAATGTGGAAGTGTATACGAGGTAGGAAACCTGTTTAACAAAATGCATCAAAGAGATGTGGTCTCATGGGATTTCTAGGATTGTAACAAAAAGAATAGACAGTGCCAATGTCCTCCCCAACCAATCTCACATTCTTCTAACTATGTATTTTTTGTAACTAACCAATTACCTTCTAAATTTACAACATTTGCTTGTGCTTCTGTGTGATCCATGCCTTGGATCCCAAAATAAAGTTATTGTATTATTGTCCAACGATAAAGATAAGTTTGACTGCACATTTTAGGGAGCCCATGTGATGTGTCAGGTTGGCCATGTGCCTACACATGGCAAGATTAATCCACTCACTAACTTCGTTAACATCCCCACCGGTTAAACTTCACCCCAAATCCTACGCAAATCTAGATTTTTTTATCTATTTATTATTATTTTATTTTATTTTTATTTATTTTACTTTTGATTTTTACCAAATTGATCATCTTCCTTGACCAGAATCTGGTTGAATCCAAAATACCCATCTAGCATGGAAAATCTTTGCGTGTCGGCCACAGTTTGTAGAATCTGCTCCATAGATGGCAAAGGATAATGATCCTTGAGGGATTATTTGTTCAAGTCTCTGAAATCAACGCACAATTTGATTTCATCTTTCTTCTTATACACCAAAACTATATTTGCAACCAAGTAGACTACTTAATGGGAAAAATAATCTTTGCCTCTATGATTTTAGACAACTCTTTCCTCATGATGGGCTCTATCTTCGAATTGATTGGCCTCTGCTTTTGTCTAATGGGCTTGATACTAGAATCAAGGTCAATGGAGTGTTAAAGAACACTTGAATCAAAACCTTTTAGGTCTTCATATTCCCATGAAAATATATCACTGCATTTCTAACAGGGAGATATGAAGGCCTATTTTTCATCATGCACGTAATCTTTAATGAGCAGCAACTCCTTTACGAGCGCAACTCTGACTGGAACCCAGTCTTCTTACACCGAGCACATATACTTCTCTTCACCCTTGAACTGATCATCGGGGATAAAAATTTTCTCTAAGGTGACCAACCCTTTAGGAAATTCATTTGTCTTCAGCTGGATCACTTGGTCACCATAGATATCATGCAAGTCAACTTGTATGCTTGATGATAAATCTGCCTCATTTTCAATGAACTGGAAAATCCGTGTGTCACTATAAAACATTTACCAGCTAGTGTTGTTGTCTATAATGGATGGTTTGATCACCATCTTGCCATGTTGCGCATTCCCTTTGATGAAGTCCTCCGCAGGAGAGAATTGTGAACCAAGCATGGCCATCTGATTAGCTTCTTTGTTCAATTTCCTTGGTACCACCTACATATTTAAAGCATCAAAGCTATCAAGGAGGTCCCAAAATCTATTTTTATAAGCTTTGAGAAGCTTATTATTTGTGGCACACTTGTTAGTGACCTGGTGGATAACCAATTATGTGTCCTCAAATATCTGTAGTGCCTTAATCCCTTTCTTCTCAGCAATGAGAAGGTCATGCACCAATGCTTCATACTCTACTACATTGTTGGAGCATGTAAACTGCAACCTGTGTGTGAAGAAGAACTTATCATCCTTCGAGGAAATGAGAACAACCCCTGCACCCACGCCATTTCTACTTCTGGAACCATCAAAGTATAGCTTCCACAAACCAGAATTATCTTCATTTTATTTTAGTGCGCGTGGCAACACACCTTCTTCTTCAAGGATGCAATAAGTGCCAAGCCCGGTTTCAAAAGCTTCAAGCTCTTCAACATATCAATCAAATTTGTGGTGCCTTTCCACCCACTCATCTAACACAAGGTCAGGTAGAGGAGGAGGAATAAGCTTCTCTTTAGAAACTTGGTCTTGACTTTCTCGGATTAGGTAGATGGCTTGGAGAGGGGATGTATCATATGAATCTACATGATAGGAAAATATTGTCTCAACTTGTATGGTAAATCGGGTACCATACCTTGTCTTGAGTAACATATGGGACCAATCAGAAGATAAGTAACCACCCACTTTTGCAGTAAATTCTCTTGAAAAACAAAGGGAAAACAAAGGAGGTAGGTCAATGATAAACACATCTTGAGTCATTGTGAGGCTTGTACATACATGGAGGGTTAACTCAAGATCCTTGATGACTTCCATGGTTGTAACAATTGATCCATCAAGTTCCAAGACTCCTTTGAATAAGGGGCTATACTTTAGACCTAGGACATCAACTATTTTATTTAGCATGATAGAAGTACTAGTGCCTGAGTCAATCATGTAGTTATGCATGAGGTGTTTGCCTATAATCAAGGACATATAGAAGGGTGGGGTCTTGACAACATTACTTACCTTCTTTTCTTCTACTTGACAGACATTGACAGAAGCATGCGGCTTTTAGATGAATGGATCAGTTCACGGAAGTTGGGTTAAAGCTTCATGTAATAGGTCACACTGAGATTGAATGGCCAGGGTATCCCACATTATGACATTCACATTTATCTTCTTCATCTGATTAACAATGTTGAACGATAGGCCCATTGATTTGTACATTTAGGGGACAAAAGCATCTTTTCTTGATTGTTCGGATGTAGAGGCTTGAGCTACCAAAGGAGAGGTGTGTGTTGCTTCAGAAGGAGCATTACATGGAGCCTCATGTGTTGGAACTTGTGCACTTGTACCGCTAGATGCCTTAGCTGCATCTTTTTGTTTTTGAGAATCAACCTACGTGTCAGGAGCTGAAGGTTGTGCACCTGAGTCCAACATTCTTTTCTTGTAAATTGTATTGTCAACAACTTGGGTGTGTTGTCTTCTTGAGCTTTCCACATCTTGATTGATTACACATAAATATTCAGCGCCAAAGAACATCAAGTTGGCCTCTAGAGGAGCTTCCTCCTTCTCTTGATTTTTTGCTCCCAGTGCACTTATCGAAGGCTCATAGTTAGAAGCATTCTGGATCATATAGGCCTATGCACGAATGACATTGGTGCAGGGATATTGGCTATGAGGCATATTGTAAAGGAAGCACCATTCAAACTCTTGAGCCATGTTGTTCTAAACTAGAACTAGTGCTTGAATTGTATTGGCTGTTGGAAATAGTTATGCAAGAGAAACTACTTACAGGGGAAGATGTTCATCAATGTGCCATCTATCATTTTGTTGGTTCTGCGCGTATCACTGATTTTCATAGTAATTCTGCCAAGGCTGATTATTTTGGTTATGTGCCTAATTAGAATTGTTTCTGAAGGCTTGCACATGTTGTTTCTATAGAGAAATGACTTTGTTTAACAATTTCCTAATCAAGGCCTCCATGTCGTCATATTTTTTCTATTTTGTTAAAGAATATGAAGTGCATGCGGTCAGTTGCGCATTTTACTTAGGAACAGGAATAGGAGCCACAAAAGGCTGGGAATCTAGAGAAAAATTCTAGGAATAGGGGCATATGCGGTCTAGAAGCTAACTTTCCTACCTAGATGAGACTATTTTCTGTCCTTATTGCAATATTATAAGCAACTAGTAAAGTCCAACCTCCCATTAATTGAATCATGATTGAGATGTCACTATTCAATGCCTTTAGATAATAAAAGAAAACATGTTGAGCTGTAGGCCTTACCACTTGAGGGATTCTGTCCCAAGTCTTATGGAATCTGATGTTGAAATCAACCATCTTCATTGGGCGCCCTCCTTGTTTTGGTTAGTTTCTCCACCAAAGATAGGTGATCTGACTTGTCTTCAAAGTAATTACAAAGAGTTGTTCCTATCTCATCCCAGGTTGCAATAGATGTGGGCCTCAAACCTCGATACTACTGGAGAACTTTACCTTTGATAGAGGTTGCAAGTAGCCTGACTGTTACATCATCATGTGTGATCAGGTAAACTGAACACACGTTTCCTATATTGGATATGTTTCTCGAGGGTGACTTGATTCTTACTAGTAAAGTATGGAATACTTTTGAGTGCGACTATTGGCATATCATGTTGCACATTCAAAACCAAAGGAATTCTGCCAGTGAAGTTGGAAAAGTTCCTCAAAGGAGGAGGTAGCTGGTGTGCCATTGTAGGGCACGCAGGTTGTTTGTTGTGAGGATGAATTAAATGAGCATGGTGCATGGGAGATGGAGATATGTGCATGGGTCTTTTTCTCTAAAATATCCTTAGAGATAGTTAGAGGTATTCAAAAGAATCTCAACTGCAAGACTTTGCCTTGTGTTTACTCTAATCATGAAAGGCACTAAAGACTGCGAAACAGGAGATCTAAAGTGTTGGGAGTCACCAGATGTGTTGAAATGAGCCTCCAAAGGCTAAAAATACTAAGTCCACACACCAGGACTTAGCAATATGAAATTTAAGCTTTCAATGTGTGTCCCACCGGGCATGCCAGAAATTGTTGGTCATTTGATCATGCACCCGTGTCTTAGATTTGGAAGAGCCGAGTCAATGAGTCAACAATGGGACTGCCTCTAAAGTGTGGGACCTTGCGCACTTGAGACAGAACTCCGGAGAAGGCCGGTTCCTCTATCTATTTCTACTGCTGCTGTTACTCCTAATGTTGGAAAGGGAAACTAGGCTTAAAATGTGAAGGGACCAAGGATAGAAGGATAACATAAAAGGGAAAACTACACTAAGGAAGGTGATAACACCATAAAAAGAGGGATGAACACTATCTATTATGAGCGAAAATGAAGGTAAAGACGTCAAGGAAGGCTAGGCACGTGTAGCACAAACTAGAATGCATTTACACAATCAATTCCATGAAACACAACCAAAATGGAGCTGTAAGGGATGTAAGATGACACAGCAAACACGTAATACACAAGGTAGGAAAGAAGAATAAAAATAAACACATTAGGACAAAGAGTAGCCATAAAATAATGCTTCTATTACTTCTAAGGATACACAGTCTGTTACAATGGTGAAAGAGGCCGATATCCACATGCACAAGTCAGATTTAGAGGTCAGCAACTAAAAATACAAAGATATGAAGTCCTTAGCAAATATCTTAAGGATCCAAAATGTCCAACATTAACAATGAGCCAAGCTCTTATATTTATATATGAATCGATGAATCAGGTGGTTGGAGCAATCAGATTTGTTCATCAATTCCCAGAAAGATGTTTTCCCATTTCTCACCTACCAAATCCGCTAAAATTTGAATTTAAATATCAAGCATTGTAGTCTACGTCAACAACTATCGATTAAGACTAGACATGTAGATGTCAACGATCTCTAACAAAAGATATGGTTTTCAGAAGATTTTTAGAGATGTTTGGGCATGCAAGACACGCGGCAAACTGTGATGGGCTAAAAGGACAACCAACTGTGTAAATGATTTTTTGTTTCTACCACATGTCACACACCGGTTGGTTGGAAGGATTTAGTGCCTAGTTGGCACGCTTTGATTGGTTGCGTGTAGCACACTTAAGATTTTCAAATAGTGACGTGGCACAAAATGACACAGAGGAAGGCACAAAGGTACGCATGTGAAAGAATGAGGAATGAAAGGAAAACAGAAGGAATGCACATTCAAACAAATGTGTGTGGGAGGAATGGAATAAGCTCCTGCGGGAGAAACACATGGTCAAGGTGTAACTATTAAAAAGTAGTGTTCAATGCACGAGGAAAGGGCATGAGAGGATGCTGAGGACTTAGCTGATTATGGAAGTAAGGCCAAGGCACGTGCGGAGGGTGCATGGAATGCTGAGAAAAAGGTGGATGCGCAAAGAGTGCATGAAAGGGGAAATGATGGAACAAAGAGGAAAAGGAAAAGGAAAATGAAGAAGTCATGGAAGGAAGGAATGCGTAAGATGCACAGGGAATGTGTAACCATGGAGAATGTGCCAAATGAAACAACTGAAGTGCACACAACCTACAATGTTAAACCACAGAGCCAAAATGGAGATGTAGCTTATCCAAATAACTATGGGAGTTATTTTGGATACTAGTTTGTTAAACTACTTAGATCTCTAGGAGGATAATCATGTTTTAAATTTCCAAGTAATGATAGACCAAGGTCACACTATTGTAGTAGAGACTATTGAATTACAACATGTGCAAACAAGTTGATCAATTGTTCACTAAAAAGGAGTGAATAAAGCATAAATGGATTAGAATGGAATATGAATGGACTATATGATAGGAATGTATGATATGCGAAGGGATGGGGGTGAATGAAAGAAGGATGAATGTTGGTTATAGTAGTTATTGTTGAATTTTAACATGTGTGAACTGTAGACACAAAATTATACACTTGGGTACATTTCTAGGTCCATAAACACATACTAGCATTCATATGATTCATAAGTAAGAAGACTAGTAATTGACGATTGTCTTTGGTTTTTTGTTTTATATTGTCTATCTGGTCTTTCATAGCCCACATCCTAGCCCTATCTTTTATGACTTTAGATACCAACTCCCAAGCGCCCTCATAAACTCTGGGAGCCCCCAACCTTTTTCCACCTTACTCATTCTTTTTGGGCCTCTTTTATCTTTTGGGTATCCCATTTTCTAATGGGTTGGCCTTCCAGTTTTCAATTACGAAATTCAAGCAAGGGGGTCATATAAACACATAGTTATGTGACAAAAATAAAGGACCAATCCCTAAGCATCATTACTATCACCTAAGCTTGCACTCAAAAGGTTCTTAAAGCACTTCATAACATCCATTTCGCATTCAATCAAGGGATAAGGGAATGCAAATTTTCTACATACACAACATAGGAAGGGGAAGTTTCTTTATTCCATCTACACATCTATCTACATTTCTATATCTAATTAGCCTGCTATCAAGTGCAATCACGCAAGGGCATCCTAGGGCACGATTTCTACACACACACATAGGAACTATATGGAGTTTGATATGTAGTGCAGTGCTCGATTGTAAGTTCAATTTGTTGAGTGGTCGTTGGGGTCAGTCTGACTCCCCATATTGCATCTTTCTTTTTTGGATTTGATGTGGTATTATGGGTTTTGCAAGTGAATATTTGTTTTGCAGGTTATAGGTACCTCAACGATCATATTGTGACACACAGGCAATAAAAAATGAATACTTGTGACACTTGTGTAAAAATCCAAACATCAGGTCCTAACCATTTTTGCAGTCATAAGCGCCCAGTAGAGGTCGTCAACGCCCAGATGCCCTTGTCTAGTCGTGGGTGCCTGTGTCTAGCCATATTCTTGTAGTTTGTAATTTATTCAGAGAAACAACGACATATATCACTTCCTATTCAAAAGTTTTCCTAGATCAGACCAATCTCAGACAACGTGTAAATTAGCTAAGTCCATTCCTCTCTCTCTCTTACACTTAGGGTTTCATATTTTATTAGCTTACTACTTGTATTGATTACATACTTTAGCATTTATTTATCATACATGAATATGTAATTAGAATTTAGAATCTAAATATTGTTTTGGTTAAATCATTTGGTGAACCCACATTCGAATACTCTTGGATCATCCCTTTTTATCTTACTTCAATCATGTAGGTTCCTCTCATCATGAGTATCTCCATCAATGCTTTCATGTAGGCTCATCCTGAGTGTAAGGCTAAAATAAAATCTTTCTTAGCCAATGCTCGTATTTCTCCCAATACTCCTCTGGATCATGTATATCGGCAGTTTGTAGCCACGTTTTCTCCACAAATTACTTTCCCATCTAATACGACCACTTATCTTTCTATTTGTGGCAATGATCCTCCTCTTTATATCAAAGATGGTATTTATAATATAGGCATTAGGCAAGTACTAGTCGATATTGGTTGCGAGCTCAATCTTTGTAATCTCACATTTATTCAATAGTTTGGTGTTTCCTCAGCTAACATCAGTCCCACATCCATTTCCATCCATAGTTATAATTCTTCTACGCATTTGTGCATGGGCACTATCAGCTTGCCTCTCACAATTGGGCCTAAAATTGTTCCTACAATATTCTTTGTCATTGACGCCAAACTCCAATACAATTTCTTACTCGGTAGGCCATGTCTTTGCACTACGTAGGAAGTACCTTCTACAGTCCATCAGTGTGTTAAATTCCTCCACGATGGTCAGACTTATGTTATTATTGCTAACCGTGACCCATTCAAATATTGCAACATAGACCTATTATTTTGGTTCAGATTGTATGCAAAATGAACACACAGATTTAATCAAATAACACCGGAAAAACAAAGTATAAGATTTTCTTTTATTCCATCGAGGATAATAATACAATGATAGAGATTACATTTTATAGAGTTTACACTCCTACATTCATGAAGTCAAACTTCATCTTCAATCCCTAGCTAATCTCAACCATCCACTTATCTCTCTCAATCCCAAGATAGCTATGTGAGTTGTTATTATAACTGACTCACACACTCACACAATATTAATAAACTATATTATTAATATGAGTTCTATTATTATAACTCATTATTAATAATATTACAATATATAACTCACACACAAATATAAATCCAACCCATATCAAATGTGAGCACTAATACAAAGATATTCCTAACATCCCCCCCCCCCTTAGTACGAACATGGGGAAAACTGGAACTGAAACTAGAATCGTATGCCACCGCATACTTTTAGGTCTGCATACTACTATTTTTATCTTGCTTTCTAGATCTTGTTGCACATGACCACTACTATGCAAATAAAGCATCCCACATTTATCCCATGTAAACGAAATGAGGTCGTTTCATTGACCAGTCATCTTCATAAAGAAGTACGACAGTCAGAGAATCTCTGTAGTCAGAGGATTTATGCAGTTAGTTTCCCTCTTATACCATTGTTTCACTATTCCACACCTTCCATGCCATATCACAACACATTTAAGAGGTTACATTAGGAAATATTGCTCACATAGGAGCTCACTTATTACAATACTTGAACAGGTATGATCCATCTGTTCTTATTTGCAAAAAGTAAACACACAACTGAAAAAATGCCACAAATTCATTGTGTGGCCCCGTCGCTTGCAACTAGTGAGATGTCATTGATTGACCTCCTTCCTCTATTGCCTTCGTCCTCCATCATGATGTTGCTAACTCGGCGAAATTGATTCATGGAGATCAATTACAATTCAGACGTCGAATTACACCGAAAATGCGTCCGGAAGGCAAATATATTTTTTAACACTTTTACATGACATTGACTTTACTGACTAAACAAATGTATTTTTGACAATGATAAAACTAAGACATGAAGATTGTTACAATGATGAATAGACACAACAATTGTGACTTAAAAATTTATAAAAACTATTATGACCAGAATGATAAATTATTTAATGATACCTAAATAAGACATACAAATTTTTTATACGTTTGGATTTTAATGACAGAACCTAAAAACCTTCAAACCACGAATTAAAACCTAAACCCACCGAAATAAAACAAAGTATAAAATAAACAAACTTTTAAAAATGCGAAATAATGGATAAAAAACAAAAACATGAGTTATAAAGTAAATACCACCCTTTAAAATGTAAAATCGTGGTGTTTTTGGTTAAAATTTTAAAAGAACAAATTTAAAGGATATTACGGACCTGAAAAAACTAAATACAAGATAAGATAATAAAATAAAACAAGATAGCAAGGAGAATATTACATAAGAAGTTAGTCGACTGATGAAATCAATGCAATGTCTCACACCTTGTAGCCTTGGACCGCAGATCAATGCAAAACATAATGAAATGAAGCAGATCATAAACTTTGCATAGTAAATCCTCCTTGCATTGTGTCCAGCTCAATGCATGCAAATTCTAATGCACTCTATCATTCATGCGCATGAAGACCAATGTAAACATTTTGGTGCTCAAATGTGTCGAGGAATGAAATCACTTCACAAGACACTCAGAAAAGGAAAATCTTATTTTCACATATACAAATATATCAATATTCAAAAATAACAAAGAATTTGACCATTATCAAATGTTTTGTGCATACATTCATGTGAAGTACGATCCCAAATTCCAGAAAATGCTTAACATGTGAGAATCATTTTCACGTTTTCTCTTAAACTGCCATTTGGGTTTGGCTGAAATTTAAACAACGTTTTCTTCAAACATGCATCTTCAAACCCATTAAAAATCTTAGATACCCAGATTGTAAAATAGAAATTATGACCTGTTCTTTACACGGGAATCATTGAATCTAACACCACAACTGCTCCATTTTCTCATAAATGCATCAGGTGGATTATAACGTTGCTCTAATACCAAATATTATTTTTGTTCAGATTGTATGCAAAATGAACACACATATTTAATCAAATAACAATTGAAAAACATAGTATAATATTTTCTTTTATTCCATCCCGGATAATAATACAATGATAGAGATTACATTTTGTAGAGTTTACACTCCTACATTCATGGAGTCAAACTTCATCTTCAATCCCTAGCTAATCTCAACCATCCACTTATCTCTCCTAATCCCAAGATAGCTATGTGAGTTGTTATTACAACTCACTCACAATCACACAATATTAATAAACTATATTATTAATATGAGTTGTATTATGACAACTCATTCTTAATAACATTACAATATATAACTCACACACAAATATAAATCCAACCCATATCAAATGTGAGCACTAATACAAAAATATTCCTAACAAGACCCACTCATTACTCTACCTACTTCACTTCTCTATCACAATGTCGGTCATCCCCATAATCCTCCTACATATCTCACTGATGGTTATCAACTCACGAAACCTCTTACCCCTACCCTCGACATGTTTCGTCTCCAAGGATCCATTTGTGCATTGGACACCAAGCTATCTACTTCATCTCTCCAAGAACACTTTGTGTCAAAACCTCCTCCTTTCACATGCACTCTTTTCATACATGACTCTTATTGGCCTCACATTCCATTTTATCCCACTTGCTTTGACACTCTTTGCACACATGACGACTTGGCTCAGTTAGAATTCACAATTGATGATCTCCTTCCTTTGCCCACTCTCCTCACCTCTATCACAGATATGTTCACACCACTACTATTTATGGCCTTCGTGTCTTCCATTTATTATTCTTCCTTGCATGCACTTCTCATTATTCTTGACTCATACTTGGACAGTCTTGGCTTGAATACATTGGTGGCACACTAGATCCAAATCATAATGATATCACATTTCCTATGACTTTTGGACGCCTTTCTATAAATGTAATTACTCCTTATTGGGGTATTCTCAAAATATCACTCAATGGTATGCACATGTTTGTCCACAACTACCTTTCACTGATGAAGAATATACAATGGGCATGTAAAAGTTATGTCGTGCAGGATCTCTATATGATCAACCTCACACTATTGCTTATTAAGTCTATGATCAATCTCTATTAGGCTTCGACCCTGACAATGATGATCTCCTAGATGATGTTACTTGATTCTTTTATTCATCACACATTTTTGGGGGGGCATCATGCTTTCTTCCCCATTTTTCAATCAACATTACTTCTTTCTAATCTCTACGCATGCACATTATGCTTCGTGTTTTACATTTAGTATCTCTTATACACATTGATACACAACTTTTATCTTCGCTACCCTATGATTCACTCTAGTTCCATGGTTCATACTCAACTGTTGAGGGTATAAATCTAAAATGAACCTCACCATCATGTCACACTTCTTGCTCTATGCTTGATGTTATCTATCTTGTCTAGCACACAATTTTCAAACCATTTCCCGATGACACACTCTTGTTATATGGTTCATTCTTGATTGTTGATGGGTCTTTTATAAATGAACCTCATTTCATACACATCTGATTGGGGGGCGCACTACTCCTATCACATTCACATTGCATACCATTCTATCACACTCATACATAACATACTGCATATCTTGGTTGCTTTTAATCTTGCTCACTTATACTTACATGTACACTTTGTTTCCCATGTTAGACAGATACTTATTATGTCACTATATCTTTTCTATATACACACACGTGTTCACTTATTCTCTAGTTGTGAATACAGACTTCTTACAGATCCTTACACACTACAATGATGCTTTGCACTATACCTCTTACCAATCCCACCGAGGCTCCTGGGGCATATACTTTCTCACACATTATAGGTGTTATTGTTTCATTATTTACTACTTCCTATTCTTATTAGCACACTACTTTCTACTTGTACATATATGTTTTTACATACTTCTTATCTTTCTAACATGCTAACGGTGCTTCATGTGCAACATTTTCCTTGCAAGGAACTATTTTTCCACCATGGTTGTCTGTTACACTTTGCTTGATCATTGTTTTCTGACTTGTATGTTATTGTTTGTGGGCTATACCCTATGCCTTATTTGATCATGTCTTGTATGCTTTTGGCCACTTCGGCCCTAGCTGTCTTGTGACATTGTAAGCAATGTCCCATATTTGAAACCCACTTTTCGTGCTCCATCTTATATGCACATTTCCTTGTTACACTACTTGTTATGACACGTTTGCTGCCTTTTCTACTAACACATGTTTCTAGCCATCTTGTTTGCATGTGTTGTTGTCTCTACCATGCACATTCCCTTCTCCCACTACAGGGATATATTTCAGTTCAGCACCAAGTCCTCTCTTTGGGTCGCATACTCCTAGTGACATCGCATGCACCCAAAAACAAGGGGGCATACATTGGGTGAATCAGTCACCCCATATAACACTCAAAGCTATAATACAGTGCCTACACAGTACATGAACAAAGCAGTCATATAGTCAATGAATGACCCAAAACTTGACTTGGGTCCTCAACACAACACAAACACCGACACCTGGGCTCAGACAGGAGCACTTGGGTGCCTGTGTTCTCCCCTAAATGCTAATGTCCTGGGGGCACACACAAAAATTATCTCAGATCAACAATAGTTGACAACAATTTACATAGCAAGTTTTCACAATACAGACACAGTCCTCCAGCAAGCAGAATGCATTCTATCTCCCTTTTCAATTGGAACAAATATTACATTCAGAAACAAATCAGGGACAATAGGGACAAAACATGATCACACCATTTGCAGTGGTGTATAATCAGGGTAAATTCATGGAAGGAGAGTAACACTAGACCTCTCTCCCCAACACTTGATTTTTGGCATAAGATTGCCCAAAAAACTCACATTTGGCGTGAGATCACCCAAAAACCTTTCGCTCGGCGTGAGATCGTCCAAAAAATTCACTCTTGGCGTGAGATCACCCAAAAAAAGATTGCTCCCAAAAAACTCTCTCTTCTACAACATTTCAGAGACATTTTCTATCCTTTTAACTCTTCACAAATCAAGGTGCACACTTTTCTTTTACTACTTTTACATACTTTCACATACTTTACATACGTATGCAAATTTTTCATATACATGATCTTTGACTACTTATTTGCTCTTCTTTTGCAAGGCCATATCCTTAATACACAACAAGAAGCAACGTTAAATAAGCTACAACAATAGGTACAATAGGGTACAACACATACACATACACCCATAGGGTCAGTTTCCTTTCCTAGTTTCCATGCTCCATTTTTGCACTATTCCACACTTCACTTGTCCATTTGGCATGCTTCTCACCGCATATTCTACATGGTTATCAGGTACACATCTCTTATCTACTTTATGTTATCAAGTATTCACTCAACAACATAAAGTGGGGGAAAATGTAGACACAAAATTATGCACTTGGGTACATTTCTAGGTCCATAAACACATACTAGCATTCATATGATTCCTAAGCAAGAAAAACTAGTAATTGATGATTGTATTTGGCCTTTTGTATTTATTTCTTGCTTTCTATTTGGTCTTTCATACCCTACAACTCAGTCAAAAACTTTACTTTGCCTATCTTTTATGACTTCAGACACCAAGTGCCCAGCCACGACGCCAACGCCCATGTGTGCTCTCTCTGAGCACCCCTGACCTCTTTCCACCTTACTTACTCTTTTTGGGCCTCTTTTATCTTTTGGGCATCTTATTTTCTTAGGGGTCAGACTTCTAGTTGTCAATTACAAAATTCAAACAAGGGAATCATATAAATACATAGTTATGTGACCAAAATAAAGGACCAAATCTCTAAGCATTATTACTATCAACTAAGCTTACACTCAAAAGGCTCTTAAAGTACTTCAAAGCATCCATTTTACATTCAATCAAGGGACAATGGACTACATTTTCTACATACACAGTATAGGAATGGGAAGTTTCTTAATTCTATCCACACATATATCTACATTACTACATCTAGCTATCCCGATATCAAGTGAACTCACACAAGGGCATCCTAGGGCACGATTTCTACGTACACACACCCACCCACAAGAAATACATGGAGTCTGAGATGTAGTGCAATGTTTAATTATAATTTCACTCTGTTGGGTGACCGTCGGGATCAGTCCAAATCCCCATATTACATATTTCTTTTTAATATTTGATGTGGTATTGTGGGTTTTGTGAGTAAATCTTTATTTTACAGGTTACAGGTACCTCAACGATCATATTGCGACACACAAGTGATCAAAAGTGAATACTTACGACACTTGTGCAACACTCCAGAAATTAGGTTATAACTATTTTCACAGTCACAGGTACCTAGTAGAGGTCGTTGGTGCCTAGGCACCATTATCCAGTCATGGGTGCTTGTGTCTAGCTAGATTCCAGTAGTCTATAATTTATTCAAAGAAATAACGACACAAATCACTTCATGTTTAGTATTTTTCCCAATGCATACCAGTCTCAAACAACACGTAAATCAACTAAGTTCATTCCTCTGTCTCTTTTGTACTTAGGGTTTTATATTTTATTGACTTATTTCTTGTGTTAATTTTGTACATTAGCATTTGTTTATAATACATGACTCTACACTTAGGATTTAGCATTTAAATAATATTTTTGTTAAACCATGAACAATTTGATCAAATGTTCACTAAAAAAAGTGAATCAAAGCATAATGAATTGGATTGGAATATGAATGGACTATATGACAGGGATGGGTGATCTGAGATCAAATGTTCACTAAAAAAAGTGAATCAAAGCATAATGAGTTGGATTGGAATATGAATGGACTATATGACAGGGATGATGAACGTGAAGGAAAGAAAATTCGTGTGCAAGAGAAAAATTATTGCACTTCTACGGAACATAGATTTTTGTAGTAGTTTGAAAGATGTATAACTATATTAGATTTTTTGGGTTTGAATTTTGATGTTGGTATTTGATTTTTGATTCTAGAAGGTGGGTTTATTTTGATTAGGTGGTGTTGATTGTTTGTGTTCTTTGATTTGTGTATTTTTGGATTAATTTGAATGAATAGGTTTAGCTTCTTGTTTAAGGTAAGATTTTACATCTAAGTTAATGTCAAATCTTGCGATGAGGTCTATTGATGGGATATCCTCACATAATAACATGATGTTGGTGATAGTTTGGTAACTTTGAAAGAACTCATATGATATGTGATTTGATTAGACCTAGTTGAAGGGATTGATGCATTAATGATGGAATTGGGTGGTTAGTATGATAATTTTGATAAAAGGATTTGTGGAAATAAGATCATAAGCAGATTTTGTTTTATGTAGGAAGATATATTGTTGGTAATATGTTTGTATCCTATACCAGAATAATCAGAGATATGATGATGGGAAATGGGTTTATAGATACCTTGTTCACAGAAGATAAGGCCTCTTACTTGATGATGCATGATGGTGAATGTAGTTTTGGTGATAGGATATGTATTGGATTGAGGGGATGATGCAAGGTGGTTTTCATGAAATTAGGAGCTAGAAGATATTTGGGTTCTACTAGGAGGCCTAACTTGATGAAGGAGAATGCGTCACGCCTATCCTCGATTTTAATAGGTAAGGAAAATTTGAATGTGGGATGGGATTTCGATGGTGGAGAAAACTTGAGGAGAGGATTGTGATGCATACCAAGTGGTGGATAAAATTCTACAAGGATAATATGCCCTCAATCAATGAGGTTTTGGACATAATATTTCAAGCACATACATTGATTAGTTGAATGTCCATTGGTGTGATGGAGCTCAATATCATGGTTTTCTTGATACCAAGATGGTTTTAGCATGTTCCCATAATGTGGTTTGATTTGTGGATGAATGATCATATTTATGGTTTTTAGTTGATGAAATATGGTGGTCAAGTATTCACCTAAAGGGATGAAGCATAATCACTTATTTGTATGTTTATATTTCCCCTAGGGAGGGTGGTGTGAGGTATAATATTGGATTTATGAGGCATAAGGGTCAATTTGGTTGATTTGAATGGCTTAAGTGCCACATTAGATTAGTGTGGCCTAGGGGCCAAATTAGATTGGTTAGGCATATATGTCAAAGTAAATTGGTATGGTGTAGGGGAAAAATTAGGCTTGTTATGATTAGGGGCCATATTTGATTGGTTAGGCTCATGGAACGATTGGATTTTTTATTAGGTGATTTTGGATTGCTAGGTATTTTTAATGAGGGAAGATATAACTTAGGTGACTTATGGTTTTTCTATGAGAAATTCAATTGGGTGACGCTCAAGGGCCTGAGTAGGATTGGTTGGTGGATATGTTTGATTGAGCGATGACAATTGGTATTTTAAGGGCTCATTGGGATGAAAGGTTTTCCAATTATTGTGTTAGTTACTGGATTTGATTATGGATGAGATGATTATGATAATAAGGGGATTGTTGTGGAGATCATATTGATTTTTCCTTGTCAACATGGGTTTTGATGTTGGGAAGTTGAGGATCGTGATAGTTGGTAGTGTATTTGGGATTTGATGTGGTTGTTCCTAAGGGGTCGCTATAAGAAATTGGATTTAGGATGGATGGATCCTTTGGGTGGATGATTTTGGATAGATGTGTGGTATCGACAGAGGTGAGGAGCTTGGCTCCTAGATTGATGACCCTAAGAAGGATTTTTGTGTTGGGGAAGGAGTCATCTAATGTTGACATGGTTGGTTTTTGTGAGTGATGATAGATAAAGGGATTGGTATGAGGTTTTTGGGGTGCCATGTGAATATAAGTTAGATGAATATTATTTTGGGATTGGATTATGATGGAGATTTATCTAGATTAGATGAAGATGAGATTGGATTTAGAACGAAGGTTGGGTAAGATGTCTAGATAGGGATGATATTATTTTTATGTTGGCTTATGGTTTGGATATGATTGGATGAAGTTGTGATTTTTTTATCAAGAGTGAGTTTGGATTAAGTTATTGTTTGGTTTTGATTTTATCTTGAGGTCTAAAAACACATGAGTCTCGGAAAAATCAAACAAGAACACACAAGCCATAAGACTATGTTAGTAGTAAGGGTATGTAATGCAACTAGTATCCCACCAATATACCTCACATAGAGTGGTGATAGATTTTTTTCCCAAACCTAACTTTACGTGGTATAGAGTAGGTAGCTTCAGGAGAGTTGTGTCCCATGCACTACTAATCATTTGTGGCTGACATGTTTTAATGATATTCTATACAAGACTCACTAGGTGTGTTCTCTATATACCTTTTGGTATATGGGACCCAAATACATATTGCAAGGATGTTATCTAAGCCTTGAGTATTGGGATGTGAAAACCCCTCACTTCACATTACCTATAACAGCGTTTAGCTAGTAACAATAATTGTCCTTAAATTGATATACCCTAGTGGAACACGAGGTATGCATTAGTATGTGGTGATGAAATCCATGTCATAAGATGCCGAATGATTATCGAAAGTGTATTGGGATTAAACCCATGTCACATTTCACATAAAAATAAAGATAAAAGGGAATATATCGATTGCTTTTTATCCCCAAGATTGCAAAATGATGCGAGGGGAGATTATGCACAATCACATATACACACAGACGCACACCCACACATACATGCACATGCACACACACCCCCCCACACACACACACTTGCACGCACGCACACACATGCACATGCAAACACACACTCACACAATACACCCACACACATGTACACACACGCATGTGCACACACATATATACACATACCCACACACACACATGGACATGCACACATGTGCATGAGCGCACACACACATAATTAAATAAAACAAATGCAAGATCAATATTTAATTAATAGACCTACAAGAACACTGTTAGTAGTTTGGAAATTTTTTAGATCTCTCACAAGCATAAAGTATTACAACAAAACAAAAATGATTTCAACATCACAAAAATGACATGGACATCATGAAAATGATGTTGTCTACTGAGACAATTTCATTAATGTCAATAAAAATGACTATAACATTAGTAAAAATGTTGTTTGGGTAAGTAAAAACATCAACATGATTAGCAAAAATGTGGCTAAGTTGAAAAAATGTCAATAGAATTTACAAAAATGTTACTAGGTTAGAAAAAATGTCATTGGACCTTATAAAAACATCAGTGACTCCTAGAAGGTCCAAAAGTATCATTATCTAATAAAAGCATGACTGAATGTAACCAAAATGTTATGGTTGACTAAAAATGATATTGTCTTGCCATGAACAATGTGGTTACCTTAAAAAAGATCATAATCAATCAAGAAAACAATGTCAACCAGTAAATTGCACATAGAGATAAAAATGATGGGATCTTCATTAAAATGATGTTATATAGTGTGAAAATGACACTACTAGTAAAAACATAATTTTGATAAGAAAAAGTAAAAAATGTTCAAAATTTTGCACCCTACTTGATCTGATTCTAATCATGAAGAACCAAAAATAAGCATGGGCATGCTAGAAATGTGTGTAAGAAAATTAAAGAATGTACTAGAAAACCATGGACGCAACACCAAAAATATATACTCCAACTCAAAAGAAAACACTCAAATTGAGATAAAAGGAAGGGAATAAGAAGATATACCTAAAAGTTACCAAGAATATACTTCCTTTTATGTCTTAAATTTTCTCAATGTGATGGATTGATGTTGGTTGCTTCAAAGTGTACCTTTATACATGAATTTTGGTGGCAGCTCCCCTTGGAAGCTTGATGATTGATTGATGAAGGATGATGGTTTGAGATGTTGGTATGATTCTCCTCTCATGGTTTTCAAGGAGGATGTGGGTTAATTTATAGAGGCTAGATGGAGGAATGGATGGCTAGGATAAAACCATGATGGATTTAGATCACTAGTTGGGGTTGATTTGAATGAGGAAGGTGTTAGGCCCACTAAATTGATGCACCAAAACCACGTCAATCCCCATTAATTATTTAGAAAAATTATGTTAGAGTAGGTATTTACCTTAGCTCATGTTCACCTAGGTACTTTATTTACCTTTATTGTATTTATCCTCACCCAATTATGTGTGTAGATATTTCTTTTATCTTATTTAGATATTAGGAGATATTATCTAGTTGTTAGGTATAGTTCTTTCCTTGATCTATGGTATTGACTAGATCTTTGATGTCTAGTTCTCTCCTAAATCTATGGTCTTGACTAGTTATTACCTTGATTTATGGCTTGATCTATGACCTTGACTGGTTCTTATATTGTTATTCCTTGCCTATATAAGCAAGGCCCATTCTCATTGTATTTCATTGAGTTCCATAATAATATATGATATTGTTGCTCATTTATTTGCAAAGGTTTTATGTAAAGTTATTCTGGTGAATTTCTTTCATCTTATTGATCGTGGTGTTTGATTAGTATATGTGTTCTTGGCTTGGTATGATCTGGTTATCGTTCCTTTTATGGTATCAAAGCAGGAGATTGCTATTAACATTCGTCTGTAAGTTTTATTTTGTAAATCAATTCTTTGTATATTCATATATTTGGGATTTGGTCATATTTTGTTGTTTTGTGCGGTTTTATGCAAAACAGAGGCTTCCATTGGATCTAGAAGGTGACAAAACCCTAATATCAATTGTAAACTCGACCATTTCTGGAGGAAATCATTGTTGTTGCAAAGAAACACACTAGATCACCTTGGGATTCACGCCATCTAGGAAAGAAAAGTAGGAATTATTTTTCTGGGTTTTGTTGGGTTTGTTGAGATCTAAACTGGGTATTTTTCTGCTACGGCATAGCATTTTTAGGTTACGTGCAGGAGAGTTTTTTCAGAATGACGGATCTTTCCTTTTTTGGCAAGATACCAGGATGGTCGTGTAACCCATAAAAATCCTTAGCCCTTGGTCATATGAGGGATTAAATATTGTGATTCCTACTAGTAGGTTCTTAACTCCATCCCCCTTTTATTTTATATGTATGGTGAAGGCAAGAGCATTTTATTTTGTTTTAGTGGCAACTAAAATAAATAGGAGAGCATAATATTGAAAAGCTTATATCTTTTGATTTGTAACTCGGTTTTGAGTGTCGTTTTTTTGTAAAAGTACTTATTTTTTAGTGCTCTTTCCATTGAAAATATTTATTTTGAGAATTGAACTATAATTATAAATTTTCATATCATAACACACATTCATTATAAAGTGTCAAATATGGAGGAGTGTTGTAATCAATTGTGGACGCGATTTCGGTTGAGCCCGATGTCCTAAACTTTTAGGAGTTGCATTATTGTATCTATCATGGATTCTAAGAATGAGATGCTTTTATCTAAAGTGTATGGACTTCAAGAGTATATTGTAAAATTTGTGGAAGAAAATAGATCACTCAAGAAGAAAATTCTCTTCTACAATCACTCATACACGATAAGGATATACTAATACACTCCCCGCAACAAAAAATTGCTAGCCTACATTATCACCATCATATTGTGGACAGCCATATTCTTTCTCCTAGTCCACTTGTAGTTGTTTCTCTTTTATCCAATTATATTGATATGTCAGTCTTTGAGCCGGTTCCTGCTCTTGATGCTCCTAAGCCTATGAGGTTTGTTACTACATGCTCTTCCACATTTGTGCCTATTACAGTAACACATGTTGTGTATCCTACTTCTGCTCATATGCATGGCTCTTTTGAGAAGCATACCACTGCATTCATTTTTCGAATGATCCATTTTATGGGTTTCACTAGCAAAGGTATTGGTAGACATTCACAGGGTATTATTTCCCCTATTCCACATGTTAAGTGGAATTCTCGTCATGACATACTAGATACTTCATTGGGATTACATATTAACAGTTCTCCTATTTTTGTTCAGTCAACTCTTTCTGAGGATCATGAACAACACATGAGTTCTGCACCTTCACTCAGGCTTGAGAAACCTAAGATTTTAGCTATCAAACATGATCAACCTAACACACATTCTAATGTTCCTTTGCATGCACCCATTGTGCATTTTACACCAAATCATATGCAAGCATCTTCTTCATCCATTTGTGTCGATTAGCTATCAAACATGATCAACCTAACACACATTCTAATGTTCCTTTGCATGCACCCATTGTGCATTTTACACCAAATCATATGCAAGCATCTTCTTCATCCATTTGTGTCGATTTGGGGTGGATATTTGATCATTCGTGGCAAAGGTATTCGTAGACATTCACAGGGTATTGTTTCCCCTATTCCACATGTTAAGTGGAATTCTCGTCATGACATAACAGATACTTCATTGGGATTACATATTGACAGTGCTCCTATTTTTGTTCGCTCAACTTTTTCTGAGGATCATGAACAACACATGAGTTATGCACCTTCACTCAAGCTTGAGAAACCTAAGATTTCAACTATCAGACATGATCAACCTAACACACATTCTGATGTTCTTTTGCATGCACCCATTGTGAATTTTGCACCAAATCATATGCAAGCATCTTCTTCATCCATCTGTGTTGATTTGGGATGGATATTCGATCACTCATGGCGGCGACATAGATATTCGTTGAGAGGACTCTATAGGCCTGACTTCTCTACCATTTGGCCTCTTGCTCCACTTTCTATACCTTCTGCATTGTAATGCTTCTTGTTTTAAGCATTTTTCTTTAGCAGGTGTATTGTATCTCTCTTGTTTGTTGAGAGATTTTGTATCTGTATTTTTGACACTTTTGGCATGTTGACAGTATCTCTTGTGGGGGATCTATTCTAGTGAAGTCCAATGTTAGTTTGTCAGTGTTAGAGTAGTTATTTTGACAACTCATATAGATTTGTAGCATCACTCCACCCATTCAGTAGTATGGGAGGGTGAGGTGTTGATCCTGCTTCTTCGGGTTTTGTGTCCTTGCCTTGTTACCTTGGCTTTTCTTGGATCGCGGCACTCTGTGAGTTTTGTATCCTTGGCCTTATTGCTTTTAGTTATTTTTCTTGGATCGTGGCACGCCTATATATAGTAGTTGATCAAATTATGTTTGGTATTTTTTTACACTTTCAACATCACTCTGTTGACAGTCTCATTGTATGGAGCTATTCTGGTGAAGCCCAGTGTCAATTGTTTTTTATTTTTTGTGATCGAGCAGTGGATTCAGACCCACAATGCACACTAAACTTCTTCAGCATTGTACGTTTTTTTGAGTCGAGCTTCTTAAGATTCCTTACAGTGGGTTTTTACTCTCTTTACTTTGTTGTTACTGGTTTTTTGGTACCCATTGCGTTGTCCCTTTTTCCCAGTTATTGTACATGAGTACCTCATTAGGCTTAGTTTTCATACTCATATTGTGGACATGTCACTTCTATTTTGGCCCCTAGCTTCACTTGAGGGGGGTGTTAGAGTAGGTATTTACCTTAGCTCATGTTCACACTAGGTACTTTATTTACCTTTATTGTATTTATCCTCACCCACTTATGTGTGTGGATATTTCTTTTATTTTATTTAGATATTATGAGATATTATCTAGTTGTTAGGTATATTTCCTTTCCTTGATCTATGGTATTGACTAGATCCTTGATGTCTAGTTCTCTCCTAAATCTATGGTCTTGACTAGTTATTTGATGACTAGTTATTTCCTTGATTTATGGCTTGATCTACGACCTTGATTGGTTCTTAGATTGTTATTCCTTGCATATATAAGCAAGGCCCATTCTCATCATATTTCATTGAGTTCCATAGTAATATATGATATTGTCGCTCATTTGTTTGCAAAGATTTTATGTAAAGTTATTCTGGCGAATTGTTTTCATCTTATTGATCGTGGTGTTTGATTAGTATCTGTGTTCTTGGCTTATGATCTTGTTAGGTCGTTCCTTTTAAATTAAAAAATTTGTTTTTTGTTTATAAAGATTGCCAAGCCAATAACATTGGTTGTGGTCAATTAAATACTTGTTTAATAAATTCTACATCTTTATAGAGTAACCAATTATTAATTTATTTCCACAATCATTTAGATTTCAAATCCTCTTCTCGGGTTTTCGTTAAATTCTATAAAAAATATTGGCTAATTTAAACTCATCATTTTACTCATTAAAAGGATCCTCTTAAGTTTAATAAAGGTTAGTTCCTAAGTTGGTATAAATTTCTTTCCCCTTCAGCTTCACAACTATGCCCATCATTTAGAGATTTAACTACACATTTTATTTTTAATTTATTTAATCTTGTAAATGCCCATGCAAAAAATCATTGATTTAATCCCTATAATCCATTGTCATTTATTTATTAATTAATTCATACTAGAAGGGGTCACAACTTATTATAACCCACTGAGTGGCCCCATTCAATTAATACACATACCTTTTATTTACAACTCATTTGCACATTTTGTTTTGTAGGTTTGGGAGAATGGAGGCCATAAAAGCTTGAGGGGAAACCATTGAGGTTTTCTTTTAAATCTATATTTGTAAATGGGAGGAAACCCTCCCTCCATTTTGCTCTTCCTTTTATTATTTTATTGCCTCTTAGGGTTTGTGGTTTCTTATTGGAATATATATATATATATATATATATATATATATATATATATATATATATATATATATATATATATATATTATTTTCTTTATATTTTATTATTTTCTTTATATAAGCCAAACAACCAAATTGTTGGTTGTGGGTATCCATTTACCCTTGTTTTATTTTGCCTAAGATTTGATATTTGCAAGTTGGTGTGTGTGTATATTTTATTTATTTATTTATTTTGTATTTGGAATGCAGGGTTACATGTGAAATCCGCGGCCTATATTATATGGGTGGGGGGCACCTCCCCCACCCTATCCACTATGCATTGCATTTTGTTTAGGCTTGGCCGCCCAAGTCTAGACGGCTGCCAACAAGAACTTTAAACAATCTTTTTTTTTGGTTTTATACTCACTTTTTTTCCATTAGAAGGGTAAGTCGATTGGCATAGACCGTTGGTTTTAGATTTTATTTTATTTGCTCTTGGCAGTCTTGGTAAAAAAAACGAGAGAGAACTTGTATTCGATTTGTGTCTATATTTAACATCCCCTTTCAAATGAATTTACAAATAGATGAATTTTAGTATTATAGATATAAGTATACAAATTTCTTATTTAAACAATGTGAGCATCTATATATTATTAAATTAAAAAGAGAGAGACTTTTCGTCCTTACTTGTTAACCTTTAACAATAGACCTAATATCCTCACCATATCTAAAAATCAATATTGTTATACAAAATGTATGCATTTTGGTGTTTCTATATGTTAATCATTCAATTGAATCTTAGTTACAAAAGAATAATAAAATTTAAAAAAAAGGCTATCTACACACACACACATAATGTGGACACAACACTTGCATCATCCAACATTTGCATCCATTGAAACACAACACTTGTAAGCAACTAAACTATTTAAAATTACTTTGAAGCACTTTTAAAGTACGTGTGCTTACCAAAATACTTATCATTTTTGTAAGATTGCGAGGTTCTTCTAAAGCTTAAACTAAATATACCATGTTACATACAGGTGGAAAATTGACAAGCTAGAGGTTTATTGGATGTATTTTGTTCTATATTGCTAGAATTATTCGTGTCATATACATTTTTTTCAAACAATACATTTCCATCTGGATGGATTAATTCAATTTTCAAATGACTTCTCATTTTAACATTAGCGACACATTTTTGGTATCACGTGCCTATGGTTTTGCCAAGAGCCATAGAATGCATTCAACTTAAAGAATCTTGCCAATTCAAGTTAATTTGATTAATCTTTTTAGTCTGACATTTCTTGCTCAATTGATATATAGAGTTAGTTTGCATCAGTGGTCATAATTTATTATTTAGAAATGACTTGAGAGGTTGTGATGTTTATTTAGTATATGCTCCCTATGGAGTAACTATGGTGGTTAAAATTCACATACTGTATTTTGGTTGTTATGATGCATCTTAGATTGACAACTTCCATAATATTCTAATCAGTTTTCTATGTTACTATGGACATTTGTTTCATAAAAATTAACTTTCTATGTTATTTATTTGTTTCAAAAAATATGCTTTTGAAAAGGAGTACCCAAGTAGATATAACCCTTAGGAAATCTCTTTGGTCGTTGAAGATAATAGAGGATACCATGTTGAAAGTAACAATTTTAAGTTCTTCCCACTACAAATATTTTATATTATTATATTTATAGTGTACTTTAACTCTGCTATTAATGAAAATATGGCATCTCCTTTCCATGTGGGGTCTTATTTGCACCATTAGGTGCATTATAGAGTCTATGTGTGGACAATGGGGACCAATGATGGTGGGTGTCTTACCAAAGCACATTCTAGAGTCATAAGCCCCCATTTCTGCAAAAGCAATTTATCTTTGAATGGAATATGTCATTTAGATGAAATGGATAATTGTTTTTGGTTGTGTAAAAGAAAAGGCCTTGATCTACTACTGCATGGGACTCTTCCTTGGGTCCAAAATGCTCAATGCTTGGTTACATGAGCATTGGTAGCCTGTTGGATCAATAAATATTATCATGATGCCTAAAGGATGCTTCATGGCCATTCTTTCTCCAAAGCATGAGAGAGATCAAACATTTCAAGGTGGACCCTTGTTCATGCAAAACACTGGCCTCTTCATGAGACACTGGTCCTCGGCATTCAATATCACTGAGAATCCACCAAATACAGTCCTGGTGTGGGTTTTCCTCTCTACTCCCCCAAAAATATTGGTAAGATTTTCTTAAAGGAAATAAGGAAATATGATTGGAGAATATATCACTGCCTCAGAATTCACTGAACATTCAGGAGTATTCAACTATGCATGGATTTGTGTGAATCTTGGTATGCAAATAAATAATTCCAAAGAGGATCATCCTTGAGACGGGAGGCATTGAGCGAGAACAACACATCAACTATGACAATATCCCATTTTCCTAAGATTGTGCCATTTGGCACATGTCTTCCCCACTCTTCCCATGTCAAACTCAGCTCAGCCATGTGTTAGAAGATGTATACAAGGAAGGAATAAAGAGAATTCGGATTGCACACATTTGAGACTATGTGTCCGTCTATTTATTATAAAAGAAATAGTTACAAAATGGTTGATGTAGTTACAACCGGTTACAACCAACTAGTAGTTAGGCACCTTACAAATAAGTCTTATATTCTCATACCCCCTGTTAAGACTTATTCTACATAAAGCAAAAAAAAACAAATAATCTAACAAGACTAGAACAAAATAGAACTATTCAATCTTCAAACACTCTCACTTTGAAAGTAATGCTATGATAAGGTAGGGCTCCATCAAGCTACTTTGTGACCTTCGTAAAGGTGTATCTCTCGAGCTGAATTCCCGAGTTCCTGGATTCCACCTCCCTGAATTCTCGAATCATAGATCTCCCGAATTATTGGACAACCATCCATACTGAGCCATCCACAAGCTCCATCAAGTTGTCTCATGACCCTCTTGAGGGTATAATTCCCAAGATCCACAGTCTCCCAAACTATCTGAGCAACCATCCATACCAAGCTTCATCTACTATGTATCATTTCTTGCCTTCAGAGTTTAGAGCATCTTTATATCATGTATTTTTCACTTTCCTCACTACCATCTACATCTAGTGGGTCTTCAACCATGGATATATTAGTTTCATTTTATATGACTTTACCCTTGAGCACATCATTGGCTCAAACACAACAATCCCATGTTGTGTGACCTTTTTTCTTACAATAATGGCATTCAATCTCCGACTTATCTTTATCTAATCTTCTACGATATTTTATGGTTCTAGAATAGAATGCACTTTCTTGTTGGTAATGACCTTCTACATCCTCTGTAGTTCGTTTTTCCTCAGCTAGAAGAGCTGATATCATATCATTCAGAGATTGAGATTGAATTTGACTGAGGGTAAAAACTACATTGTTTTATTTTGAAGACAGGCTATTTAATAGGATAGCTTTGGCATCCTCATCCTCAATTACAACTTTGACTTCTGCCAGTTGTCTGATCAGGGACCTTAGATTATTGATATGGCTTAACATAGAGACTCCTTCATCCATTTTGAACCTATATAACTGAAGTTTTAGGGAAAATTTAGCATTGACTACTTTCACTCCAAAATAATTTATTTGGAGTATCCCAAATTTCCTTCGATGTTTTTTCTAGGTCTACATGATGAAGTTCAGAGTCGGACACAGGAAGGCCAATAATAGCTTCTCTCTATCATCTCTGCTTTGCCATTCTTACAATTTTTATACATCGGTAGGTGTCGTCTCTTTCCCATTTATAATGCCCCCACAAATTTTTATTCATAAGTTGCATTTGTATTTTCACTCTCCATGTATGAAAATTTAGACCAAAATATTTTTCTATGGGCATTTCCATTGTAATAAAATAGAATAAATATAACTGCGTATTTTGGAAATGAATAAAAATAAATAAAAATCAGTTTCCAAGAATGTCCTTTTTCTGCAAACTATCTAAACTGAATATGTGCCCTAGTTCATGATTTTTGAATTCTGATTCGAAAATGATTATCTTTCCTTTGATTTTATATTCTTCTAGGTTTATGCTCTTGCGCTACTATATTTTTCCCTTCTCCATCATCTGAACTACAGATTGAATGGTGAAAATGGAGCTTCGTATTGATTCACGAACTATGTGATGCGGAGTGTATTTTTATTTTCATGACTACAACTGTATTTTTGTCTGTATAAAATGATTTGAAACCCTTCGAAATTCTCCTCTAAGTGTAGTATTTTCGTTATGGACCTTTCATGACTTCCTGAAATTGTGATTTGCAGTCTATATATTAATGGCGACTGTATCGTGCCCTCTAAAATTATGATCTTTCCACGATTGTGTTGTCGATTTCCTCTTAAAAATGTGACATTTCTTTGAGAGAGAAAAAACAATTCAGCCTCGACTATGCCTTTGAGATGCCCTAAAAAAATGAAAATGTGTTTGTTTTTCTCTTTATGCTTCAGATTTCGTGCCCTAACATGGCATATTTTCTACCTTTCTCTTTCCTCGCTTGAACCACGCTCTCATACCGATGTTAGAAGATGTATACAAGGAAGAAATAAAGAGAATTCGGATTGCACACATTTGAGACTATGTGTCCGTCTATTTATTATAAAAGAAATAGTTACAAAATGGTTGATGTAGTTACAACTAGTTACAACCAACTTGTAGTTAGGACACCTTACAAATAACTCTTATATTCTCATACCCCCTCTTAAGACTTATTCTACATAAAGCAAAAAAAACAAACAATCTAACAAGACTAGAACAAAACAGAACTATGCAATCTTCAAACACTTTCACTTTGAAAGCAATGCTATGATAAGGCAGGGCTCCATCAAACTGCTTCGTGACTTTCGTAAAGGTGTATCTCTCGAGCTGAATTCCCGAGTTCTTGGATTCCACCTCCCCGAACTCCCGAATCATAGATCTCCCAAATTATTGGACAACCATCCATACTGAGCCATCCACAAGCTCCATCAATTTATCTCATGACCCTCTTAAGGGTATAATTCCCAAGATCCACAGTCTCCCGAACTATCTGAGCAACCATCCATACCAAGCTTCATCTACTTTGTATCCTTTCTTGCCTTCAGAGTTTAGAGCATCTTTATATTGCATATTCGACATTGTCCTCACTACCTTCTACATCTGGTGGGTCTTCAACCATGGCTATATTGGATGTATTTTATATGACTTTACGCTTGAGCACATCATTGGCTCAAACACGACAATCCCATGTTGTGTGACCTTTTTTCTTACAATAATGGCATTCAATATCTGACTTATCTTTATTTGATCTTCTACGATATTTTATGGTTTTAGAATAGAATGCATTTTCTTGCTAGGAATGACCTTCTGCATCCTTTGTAGTTCGTTTTTCCTCAGCTAGAAGAGTTGTTATCATATCATTCAGAGATTGAGATTGAATTCGACTGAGGGTAAAAACTACATTGTTTTATTTTGAAGACAGGCTATTTAATAGGATAGCTTTGGCATCCTCATCCTCAATCGCAGCTTTGACTTCTGCTAGTTGTCTGATCAAGGACCTTAGATTATTGATGTGGCTTGACATAGAGACTCCTTCATCTATTTTGAACCTATATAACTGAAGTTTTAGGAAAAATTTGGCATTGACTGCTTTCGCTCCAAATAATTTATTTAGAGTATCCCAAATTTCCTTCGATGATTTGTCTAGGTCCACATGATGAAATTCAAAGTTGGAGAGAGCAAGGCCAATAATAGCGTTCGCTCTATCATCTCTGCTTTTCCATTCTAACAATTTCGATGCATCAGTAGGTGTTGTCTCTTTCCCATTTACAATGCCCCACAAAGTTTTATTCATAAGTTGCATTTGTATTTTCACTCTCCATGTATGAAAATTTAGACCAAAATATTTTTCTATGGGCATTTCCATTGTAATAAAATAGAATAAATATAATTGCGTATTTTGGAAATGAATAAAAAAAAATACCAGTGTCCAAGAGTGTCCTTTTTCTACAAACTATCTAAATTGAACATGTGCCCTAGTTCATGATTTTTGAATTTTGATTCGAAAATGATTATATTTCCTTTGATTTTATATTCTTTTGGGTTTATGCCCTTGCGCTACTGTATTTTTCCCTTCTCCAGCGTCTGAACTACATATTGAATGGCAGAAAATGGAGCTTCATATTGATTCACGAACTATGTGATGCGGACTGTATTTTAATTTTCGTGACTGCAATTGTATTTTTGTCTATATAAAATGATTTGAAACCCTTCGAAATTCTCCTCTAAGTGTAGTATTTTCGTTATGGACCTTTCACGACTTCCTAAAATTGTGATTTGCAGTCAGTATATTAATGGCGATTGTATCGTGCCCTCTAAAAACGTGATCCTTCTGCGACTGTGTTGTCGATTTCCTCTTAAAAATGTGATGTTTCTTTGAGAGAAAAAAACAATTCAGCGTCGACTGTGCCTTAGAGATGCCCTAAAAAAATGAAAATGTGTTTGTTTTTCTCTTAATGCTTCAGATTTCGTGCCCGAACATGGCAGATTTTCTACCCTTCTCTTTCATCGCTTGCACCGCGCTCTGATACCAATGTTAGAAAATGTATACAAGGAAGAAATAAAGAGAAGTCGGATTGCACACATTTGAGACTCTGACTATCTATTTATTATAAAATAAATAGTTACAAAACGGTTGATGTGGTTACAACCCGTTACAACCAACTTGTAGTTAGGCACCTTATAAATAAGTCTTATATTCTCATACCATGAACTAGATATGACACCTTAGAATGCCCCCTCAAAAAGAATCTGTCCATCCTCTTATCAGATCACAAATCTTGACAATTTCTAAGACTGCATGGAATAGGAACAAAGATGATATCTCACCATTGAAAGCAAATGAGTCCCAACAAGAAACTACCAAGGCTAACAAAAATAATACACAAGGAAGCAAGACAACAACAGCAGAAAAAAATGTCCATGCCAATCGTTTTCGAGCACTAGCTCAAACCAGTCTTGACGAGATGGAAGGGATACAAAGTGATCAAATTAAAGCATTTTTCGAGAACTCAGCAGCAGATGCTTCCCCTATTTCTTCTCATCCTGCTTCAGCCAAAAATCTGCTTCAGCGGAATTTCTAAATATAAAATACAGATTGTTGCCTGATTCCGATTGATGGCAAATCAGGCGAAGCCCTTGACAAGGAGCAAAGGGGTCAAAGGCAAGACTAAACTCATGATGAGCTATGCCTGCAATTTCTCAAATGTTTCTGTATGAAAAAATTAAAGCTATCTCTAGATCCCCAGGAACAGTTCTTTGATGAGCCCATCTCCACCCAAATCAAAGAAAAAGAAGCAATGCTTAGGGATCAGCAGCAAGACACCGATGTCATTTATCCCAATTTAGAGGATTCTACTCACCTGTATGCTTAAAGTGTACGAGTAGGTGCTCCCAGAAAACACCTTTTTCTCAGAGATCAAACTCAGAAGGAAAGAATTAATCTTGTAATTTTGCGAGAAATTTTCTCTTCTGGATGCTAAAAAGAAGCAAAAGTTTTGTGGATATGGGGAAAGAAAATCGTAGAAGGTCCAATTCAAACTCCCGGACACTGTTCCGTTGAGATCCTACCAACCTGCGCTCCAATCATTCTTTTTCTTGAGGATTTCATGTTCTTTTCACAATAATAAATGTCTATATACCTCCGTATGGTAATGATAGAATAAATAATAAAATCTCACTTTGGATCATAAATAACAAACTTCTGAAGCTCAAGTTGATGGGGGATTTCAACACAATTAAACTTCCAGAGGAAAAGAAAGGCGTGTTTGTGATCCGTAATCTGCCTAGATAATCCAATTTAGGATTCATCAATTCGGGATTACTTATCCTATTTTTGGCTCCCAAATACTATACTATTGAAATAACACTCATGTGACACAATTTGATGCTTTCTATAGATCTGTGGCTGCCACATATATCATATATTTCATTATGCAACGATGCATAAACTCACATTCATGATTCATTCATTGCCATCATTTTTCATACTCCGAACATGCGACTACAAAACATGTGACTCTTATCAAGCTGACAAAACCGTAGTGCACAAAGGATATGTTGTTCTTAAATTTGATGCAAGACTGAATTCAATTCCTATTTTCTGTTATTAACAAATGCTATGCTTGTATTCATACATTCAGTGGATTCTTATTTTCTGTTTTGAGACAGTGAATTAGCTGCAATAAATTCAAGCAAGCAACAAATGAATCAACCACACATGGACATTTAAGAAATACACTAGAAATTGTGCTGGAAAAACCCAATGTGAGAAAACTTAGGAAGAATGAAGCCATGCTTCCAAATTTGCTCTATCTTCTTTGAAGTTTTACAAGCTTGCTGCCTTATTCAGGTTTTTGTGGACACTAACATCGTTCAACGTTATCTGAACTCTTGCAAATGCTCTTTGCAATCTCATGTGGATCACTTGCTTCCTTAGAAAACTTGACAACTGTCCTCAGCTATCTCAGCTGTTCTGTCTCCTCTATCTCACACTTTTCTTAGATCACACTTAACATTTATTCTATGCATTCTCCATGAATTAGAGGAACTGAATTCTTCCTTCTTGACCCTCGGGATCATATATATATTATATACAGTTACAACCTATCTTAGGCTCGAAGAATAAGCTCAAAATATGGGAAAATGAAGAGAAACTATTTCTTAGTTGTTTACTCTTTATGTGTGTTCCATTCATGCAAAACCACTGCTTAAAACATGGCAAAACCGACATATTAGGAAGTGACAGTTACTGAACTGTCATGGCAGTTGCGAAGTAGCCTCTTAAGGAACTAGGGATTGCAAAACCATCACCAATACAAATTCGTAGTTGCATAGTTGCCACTGACACAGGCATAGTCACCACATAAATATTCAAAAGTGTCTGACAATGTGCAGCTGCCATAACTTTTGCATACGTACTCGAAATCAGGTGGCATTTTTTCAAAGTGTATAACTTTTCCAGTGGAATCAAAATACTCAACTAGAATCTTCGAATGCTACCCATGTTGTTTTTGTACTAGTTGTAGCCAATAAATGTTATAATTCTATTTTATAGTATTATTACCTAAATATATTAGAAGCTGAACAGTCATCTTGAAGATGAACTGAACAGTCATTGCATGTTGATACATATGTATTTTATATTGTATTTTCTAGTGAATGAGAATTGAGTTTCACTCTTCCATTTCCATTTCATTTTCATAGTCCATTTTCCGACCTTACATTGGTATCAGAGTAGTAAGGAAAATACCATTCAAAACAAATAAATTAGCAATAAAATTTATTTGCTGCATTTTTCCATTCCTCCATTCAGAGGTGCGGCTGATTTTCATTCATGGCAAATAAATTAGCAGAAAAATCTATTTGCTGAATTTTTTCAATTCTCCATTTCATGCTACGACAATTTTCACTCACAACAAATAAATTAGCAGTCAAATGTTTTTTGCTACATTTTTTTAATCTTTTGATACTATCTATTTTGAAACCCTCACTCAATTCTCATTCCGCAAACTCAAGTCTTCACCAAGTGTAGAAATTAGGCACATAAAATAACAACTAACAGAAATAAAATAAAGAATTGCAAATAAAATAAATTATTGCAAACTCAGATCAACACTTCTGTGCATATATTTCTCCTTCCTTCTCAGAGCTTCGGCTCAATACAAATTCTCTGAATGTGTTTGATATGAAAACACTTACAATTGCCTCTAATAAATAGATGGCTTCATCTAACAATAAAACACTCAACACTCCTAAAAATAGAACTAAAAAGCACATGCTTTTGTGCAATACAAAGCTTTTGATTTATTTGCTTTATAAGCTTTTCCTAAACTAAGGAATCTAAAACTAAACTCAAAAGTAAAAGCATGTAAAAAGAAAACTACTTTTTTCTTTTCTTGGGGAAAAATTAAACTTTTTCTAACACTCCCCCTTAATTTTGACCTTCAAGATTTTATTTTTCTGGAGCTGAGTGTGCACTTCTAGATCTGAAATATTCCAGATCACAAACTCCCAAACAAGTTCTCAAATACTCAAAAACTTTATTTCCCAAAGATTTTGTAAAGATATCTGCAAACTGATCTTCGGATCTGCAAAATTCAAGACAAATTTCCTTGTTGTTAACCAACTCCCTGATGAAGTGATACCTCGTGTCTATGTGTTTTCTCCTCTTGTGAAAAACATGATTTTTGGACAATGCTATTGCTGAATTGTTGTCACAAAAAATCTGTGTAGCATCCTCTTGATTCTGCCTCAAATCTTTCAACACTCTTCTCATCCAAACAACCTGACATGTTGCTCTTGTTGCTGCTACATACTCTGCTTCTGCTGAAGATAGTGTGACTATGGGCTGCTTCTTTGATGCCCATGAAACTACACCTGTTCCAAAGTGAAAAGCATAGCCGGATGTTCTCTTTCTGTCATCAATACTTCTGGCACTGTCACTGTCTATGTAACCTATGAGTTTGAACTCATCTGATGTTGAATACAAGATTCCATGATTCTTAGTTCCACATACATACCTCAAAATTCTTTTTCCAGCTTTCCAATGTGAATCTTTTGGAGATTCCATGAACCTTGAGATGAGGCTCACACCATACATAATATCTGGCCTTGTGGCCATTAAATACATGAGACTTCCAACTAGTCTTTTGAACAATGTTGGATCTACAAATGATCCACTGTCATCTTTTCTTAACTTCAAACCTACTGCAACTGGTGTTGGCATTGGCTTGCAATTCAACATGTTAAATCTCTTCAAAACATCATTAGCATACTTTTCTTGTGAAATAAAAACTCCAACTTCTGATTGTTGAACTTCTATGCGCAAAAAATAGTGCATGAGACCTAGATCTGTCATCTCAAATTCTTTCTTCATAGCTGATTTGAATGAATCTGTAGATAGATTTCCAGTGATGATTAAATCATCCACATATAAACAAACAATCAAAATTTTACCTTGCTCATTGATCTTGATGTATAAGGTAGGCTCATTGTTGCTCCTACTGAAACCATTATGTATCAAATAAGAATCAATCCTGTTGTACCAAGCTCTAGGTGCTTGCTTGAGACCATAGAGTGATTTTTTCAACCTGTATACCTTTCCTTCATGACCTTCAATCTCATAACCTTCTGGTTGATTCACATAAACTTCTCTTCAAGAAAACCATTCAAGAATGTTGATTTTACATCCATCTGATAAATAGGCCATTTGTTTTGAGCTGCAATTGTTAAAACCATTCTTACCATGTCCAAACGTGCTACAGGTGCAAATGTCTCATTGTAATCTACTCCATATTGTTGTGAAAAACCTCTGGCAACCAACCTTGCTTTATGTTTTTGTACTTTACCATCAACAGTATATTTGGTCTTGTAGACCCACTTCACTCCTATCACGTCCTTTCCTTCTGGAAGATCTACCAATTCCCATGTCTGATTCTTCTCTATGGCATCTATCTCATCATCCATGGCTTGAACCCAAACTTCATTTTTTATAGCCTCTTCAAAGTATATTGGATCTATAACTTGAGAAAACAATGCAAAAACTGAAAAAGCATTAGTTGTATCAACATTATAAATCTCACTAAGACTCCTTGTTTTCCACTGCAAAGGGCTATCTGATGATGGATTGTTTTGTACTGAAGGAGTAGCTTCTGGTGTTCCTTGTGGTGTCTGTTGGATGGTTGAAGATGCCTGAAATCTTGGAGACCTCCTAGATGTAGATGGAGGTGTAGCTTGTGCTACAACTTGTGATGCATGTCCAAGATTTGAAGAAGATATAATACCTTGTTGCTCAATGCTTTCATCTGCCATATCATCATGAGGAATAACTGCTGCTACACTGACTGTTTTCTCAATACTTCCATCTCATGCCTCATTTTCAACAAATTGTACATCTCTTCTATTATGACCTTTCTAGTAACTGGATTAAACAACTTGTAAGATTTTGTATTCTCTGAATATCCAACAAATATGCACTTTTCTCCTTTGTTGTCTAACTTCTTCCTTAGCTCATCAGGAACATGTGTGTATGCCACACAACCAAAGATTCTAAAATGAGAAACATTGTGTTTCCTCTTAGTCCAAGCTTGTTGAGGAACCATGTTTCGAACAATTTTCATTGGACACCTGTTTATGATGTAAACAACAGTTGCTACTGCTTCTACCCAATACTCATTTGAAAGATGTTTTTCCTTCATCATACTTCTTGCCATCTCCATGATGGTTCTATTCTTTCTCTCTGCCACACCATTCTGTTGTGGTGTATACCTGGAAGTAAACTACTTGTGTATACCATGATATTTGTAAAAATTCATAAAAGCATTGGAAACATACTCACCTCCTCTGTCTGTCCTCAAAACTTTGATGTAGTACCCACTTTGCTTTTCCACTAAAGCCTTGAACTGCTGAAATATATCAAAAGCATCTGATTTGTGTCTCAAAAAGTACACCCATGTCTTCCTTGTATAGTCATCAATGAATGTCATAAAATATGAACAACCTCCAATAGAATTTGTTTGCATCGGTCCACATAAATCTGAGTGAACAATTTCAAGTGGTGCACTTGTTCTTCTTGTTTTTCCAACTAGGAAAGATTCTCTGTGTTGCTTCCCTAAAATACAACCTTCACAAACTCTATCTGGTTTCTGAATCAAAGGAAAACCTTTCACCATATTTTTTCTGTGTAATAAATTCAAACCACCAAAGTTTAAATGACCAAACCTGAGATGCCATAGCCACGATTCATCTTTTTCAACTGACTGAAAAGTTGATTCAATCTCCTTAGCTCCGGACTGATCTGTAGTATGAACTCCGGATGTGGCTGGTATAATCTTCAAAGGAAACATTTTGTTGCTTGTCATCTTCACTTTAGCAATCACCTGTGTACTTGGAGCTTTATCCACGATCACACATTCATTGTCTTCAATGTAAAATTTGTATCCCTTTTGTACCAATTGACCAATGCTCATAAGATTATGCTTCAAACCTACAACATAATAAACATCCTGCATAATCTTTTTCTCCCCCTTTTTAGTTAGAATGTTGATTGTTCCTTTTCCTTTTACAGTCACTGTATTATTATTCCCAAGGGTAACTTCTGACTTTACTGACTCATCCAAATTAGAAAATAAATCTAAGTTACCTGACATGTGATTACTGCAACTAGAATCCAAATACCACACATCACTAGGACTCTCTTGGGATAGATTACACTCAATAGGTGATGCTTTGGAAATATTTGTGCATGCAATAAACATGGAGCTTGGAGTAGAGCTTCCAACCTGATTTTGATTCTGCTTGTTCTGATCATACTACTTTTTCCTGCATTCAAAAGCATAGTGCCCATATCTCTTGCAATAGTGACACTGAACATGTGATTTATCCTGTCTCTGACCTGAAAAATGATTATGATTGTGCTCTTGACTATGTCCTCTTCCACTTGATTTTGATGGACCGTTGCTGCGTCCTCTAGATGAACTTCTTCCTCTGCCTCTAGGGCTGAAATTTCCTCTTCCTCTTCCATGATTTCCTGATACCTGTGATGAAAAATCTTGATCTACAACTGCATGTGATCTATTCAACCTCTGTTCATGATTTATTAGTGATGCATGCAACTCATCAATTGAAAACTGACTTAGATCCTTAGTTTCTTCAATAGCAACTACCAAAGGATCAAATTTTGCAGGCAAACTTCTAAGAAAATTTTCAATAATTCTTTTGTCCTCAATATTTTCACCATGAGATTTAATTTGATTGACCAAACCAACTACAAAAGTAAAGAATGATTCTACAGAATCTGAATCTTTCATTGACATATTTTCAAAATCTCTACGAAGTAACTGTAGCTTGGCAGTTTTTACTTTCTCTTTACCTTGATATGCAACTTGGAGAGTCTCCCATGCAATTTTTGCTTTACTGGCTGTTGCCACTCTTGGTAGGATGCTTTCATGCATGGCTTGATGAATGAAGAAAAGATATTTTCCATCTTTCTTTCTTAATTCCTTCAAAGTGTCTTTCTCTTCCTGTGAGAGTGTGTTATATGTTGTTGCATCTACAGGGCTCTGTGTACCCATTCTCTACGATTTCCCACACATCCTGGGATCTGAATAGTGCCTTCATGGTTAATGACCAATACTCGTAATTCTTTCCTGTAAATTGTGGTGTCTGCAGACCGGATATAGAAGCTATAACCTATTCTCAATTAGAAATCTGCTGAAAAACTCCACGCTCTGATACCAATTTGTAGAAATTAGGCACATAAAATAACAACTAACAGAAATAAAATAAAGAATTGCAAATAAAATAGATTATTGCAAACTCAGATCAACACTTCTGTGCATATATTTCTCCTTCCTTCTCAGAGCTTTGGCTCAATACAAACTCTCTGAATGTGTTTGATATGAAAACACTTACAACTGCCTCTAATAAATAGATGGCTTCATCTAACAATAAAACACTCAACACTCCTAAAAATAGAACTAAAAAGCACATGCTTTTGTGCAATACAAAGCTTTTGATTTATTTTCTTTATAAGCTTTTCCTAAAGCTAGGAATCTAAAACTAAACTCAAAAGTAAAAGCATGTAAAAAGCAAACTGCTTTTTTAAACACTTCTTTAGTCTCATAAACCAAGAAATACATTTGTTTAACTCAACCAACTGAATTTAATGATATTCATGATCCAATTTCAAATCAATCTGGCTTTAACCAATGTATAGCATATGTTCTCATTACCCTGGCTGACAGCACATCTTTATTGGAAATTACTTTTGGCCAGGGGCATTTCAGGTGGTGTAACACACACAAGGGCTTGCACTACATAGCTGAGAAGCTTCACAGGATCTACATGTTAAACAATGGCTAAGACAAATTGACAAACTAGTGCCCAAGTGAGTAAAACTACTTTATTATATCATTGGCCTATCATCTTGAAGATTTCTTAACCACAACACATCATCAGACGGGCTCACTGTACGTTCAAAGGGATGTGAATCTCTCACCTTGACTTCTGCAAGATAGTGGAATTTCGGTGAAAGAAAGTAACCCAATCTAAGGGCATCATATATATTGAAGTTCATGGCCAAATTGCACCATCTAAAACATTAGCATAAACAAGATTTTGGCAAGATGCTCACACAAGTCTAGTTTGACCGATTAACTCTCACAGGTGCAAGAACAAATTGGGGATCGGGAAGTCACTTCTGCAATGTATCAAATGGAACAAACTCTCATCCATTCTCTTGCCATTGTGAAACTGATAGAAGAGGCCTATTGTTGTCAACGGTCTCAAGCTAAATGGATCATCAATAGTGATGCCAACAAAGTTTTTACATAATTCAGTTAAAAACAAACTCCAGGTAAAATGCACACCAAATATTAAGGCAACTGACAACTTTTTTCTTCATTACATTCAATTTTTGCTTTACCATACCACTGAATTTTTCAAGGGCATCCTTCAAGAGGAACATGGTTCCATCAATAAGACAATATCCCAAAGGGTCCTTTTGTAGGAAAATCACTCACTTTTGACTTGCACCGATAATGCTCATATCTTGCAACCTTTCACAGAAGGAGAGCTCAAGGAGGTAGTGGTTTCCTTCAATGTGGACAAACCAGTCAGCCCAGATGGCTTCCTGGCCCTTTTCTATCAAACAATTTGTTATCTTCTCAAAGAAGACTTGCTAGATGTGGTGGAGGAATCTTAGAGAAACAAAAAGAGCCTCCAAGCTTGAATGCTATGAAGCTAACTCTGATTCTAAAGAGTGCCCAAGCTGAGCAGATGGATCACTATCAAACTATATCACAAGGTACTCCAAATTTTATGAAAAAAGTTCAAAATTTGCTGAACTTTATTGTTGCCGAACATGAACTCGATTTTATCTATCATTTTTACATAGGAATTTTTTGGCATGATTTTCCATTATTTTATAAATGTGTGTATATATATATATGGATAATAAGTGAATGTAGAAGATGGAAAGCTCTCCCAATTTGTCTCTTTCACATATTTATGTATTTTTCTCAAAAAATTAAAATGATAAAAAAATCTTTTGTTCGAACTTTGAGACGCTTTTTTTCGAACTTTATCCACTGGCGAACTTGAAATGAACTTCATCCTCGTCGAACATGAACTTGAACTCGAACCTTGTGACTGAGCTATCAACCTGTTGATCTATGTAATATGATTTTTTAATCATTCCCAACCTCATTGCCTCTTAGCTGAAACCCGTGTTGTGCATTATTATCTTGCCATCGCATCTACTTTTGTTCATTGTCATCAAAAATCTGATAACATTATTGTTGTCTAGGAGCTCATCAGTTGCCTCAAAACTCAAAATAAGCCAGGGGTCCTCATCAACTTGGACATATCCAAAGAATTTGACCATTGCCATTAGTGTCTCATTGAGTTCACAATGTTGGCCTTCAACTTTACCAAACAAGTAGTTGCTTGGATCAACAGTTGCATTACTACACCCATCCTTGCGGCAGCTTTTAATGGAGAAATAGAAAAGCCCTTCGACCCACTTTGTGGCTTAAGACAAGGGGGCTCTTTAAGCTCCTAACTATCATCATCCTCAGCAAGCTTCCCTCTAGATTGTTAAACTGGTGATAAGTACCAAGGCTACATTAATGGGATTCCAGTTTCAATAGATGGCAGCGGCTCTGCAACTTTCATTTTATGGATGACATGCTCCTTTCCACCATCATTATTGGAGAAAAAAGATTATCAAGCTCCTTTTGTACAACCTCCAATGGGGAATGGACCAAAAATTCAATGCCTACAAGTCCAATATCTTCTTTATCAATGTCCCAACTTGATGGAAAATGTAATTTTCTTCATCGTACAATTCAGCGAAGGCTTCTTTCTTACCAAATACTTAGGCTTCCCACTTCACCTCAAGAATACAAATGAGCTTTAGGCCTCCACCATTAACATGATGAAAAACAATTGAGTAATTGGACCTAGCATTGGATCTCCCTTGTCGAACTTATTTAACTACCCCCTGGTTTCTTGGAAACAAATATGCGAATCTAAGCATAATGGAGGTCTCAATATTGGACAACTCACTGCATTCAGCCACACCATGGCAATGAAGTCTACATGGAAGTTGAGAAAAATAGTACTCCCTGGAGCATTCGTGAAAAATACATTTACATGCCTTCAACCGTTCAAGACACTCTTTCACATCCTTGAAACTCTTGCTTTTTTGGTACGGCTAGGCATCTTTGCAAGGAACGACTCTGCTTTCTCAAGTTGTCTCATGGTATGTTGGAAATGGTCCATGGATATGTTTTCAAATTTTTGGAATTTAGTTGGAACGGCTACCTACCTTTGCATGGCTATATATGTGTTGGCCTTCAACACCACTTGCAATTTGCAAACACATGAATTAAATACATTTTCCCAATACACCCACATGGTCCAGCACAAAGATAGAAAATGGAATTCGTCTCTTTTCCAATCTACAGGTGCTGCCTATGTTCCAATGTCAACTCAACTTCTCTAAATTATAGTACACACACATGGAATCTACCTGGATGACAAGGATCTCATCATATGGTGCCAATCTTTAACTGGAGACTGCACTTTTTCATCTGCCTATAATAGTATTTGTGACACCACAAACCCTCTCCTTTAAGAGATGGCATAAACACTAAAAGCTCCCCCTTTGACCCCAAATCAAAGCTCTTCTTTGGCTTACCCTGCAGAGGAAGATTCCAAATGTTGACAACTACACAAACATGGCTGGCAAGGGTCGCCCACTGTTCTAACTTCTTACTGCTATGACAATGTTGTAAAAATCCCACATCTTGATTTGGAAATTTTTGTTGACCTGTTTGGCTCAATGATCCACCTACACTACTTAAAGGATGTTCTCAAGTGGACTTCTCTTTTCATATGCCTTCTTTAATCTGCCTACACTCCATCATTCCTTGCATGGTTCTATGGTATATTTGGAAGGAAAGGATTCATGAACACTATGATTTCGAAATTGAGCTTGACAATGCCTTGTATTGGTGGAGACACCCTTACCAAGCTAGAACATGGAACAAGGGAAGTTTGTAGTGATAGGGCTAGTAGGAATAGGCAAGATTATACGACTCAATGGTATTCCTATTTTTAGTTACTCATTCAATGTCAGCAGTCAAAGAAACAACTTTGCTGAATTATTAGCCATCCACAGAGGCATCCAAATTGCTAAAGAGCAGGGGATCTCCCATCTCCTGGTAGAATGTGATCCAAAAGTCATAATCCACCTCATTAACATTTGACCTGGCCTCAAAACAATATGCCTTAGATCTTCTAGTTATAGTATCCTAGGGGAAAGGATCTAATGACCGCGAATGACCCAATGACCATGAGTAGTTATGTGAAACAAAGTACTAATAGTTGTTTGAATTAAAGTTTAAAATGAAATTAAAACTAGCCAATAAAGTGAGTCACATCAATAAATGGACCAATGAAATGATGAAACATAAACAACCCATAAAAGGTGATTTTATTCTCAACTAATGGGTTGCCTTAAATTCCTTTGTATTCAAAAGTACTTATTTTAAATCCCTTAAAAATATATTCTCCACGTACTAAAAAAAATTGAAAGAAAATATGTATATTAAAAAAATCATGCTCTCTAAAAGGGTATTTTTTTAAAAAAAATTATGATTGTTAAGTGGCTCTAACAACCTCCCACATTATGATTCACAACAACTGGCTCTTTCCCCCTAATGGGATTTTTGTAATGTTGCTTTATACAACCCTAAATGGTCTTTAATCTCGTGTTTAGTATTCGTTGAGCTATTTTTTATGGCCCCTGCTTTCTTCTGCATTTTGACTGATTTGTTGCTCTTATGAGGTTGGTTTTCACACCTTTTACCATCAATGTAATGTTTGAATTGCTGTTAAAAAATGCCACTTAACTTGCAAGGATGACGTAATTTGATAAAACTTTGTACATCTTAAATTTTTGGATCGTTTTAGAAATTATGATTCTCTATTTGATGTTTCTTCCTCAATCTAACTTGAGCTTGGCTAATGCCTAATGAACCTGGTGCAATAGAGGTTGAAATCCAAAATTTTGTAAATGCTACTCTTTAAAATGATTCAAATAGCTTGAAAGTTAGGGCATGACATGTTGTAATGAATACTATTTTTTTATAGAAATGTTTTGTCAACTATTCGTTAAATAAATTTCAAAAAATATTGAAAGGGTGGTTGTTTAATTGGTGTTGATGATGATACGTCACAATTGTGATGTCATTCACTAAGATACAAATTCTCATATATAATCAAAATAAAAGGAATGAGGTTAGGTTTAAGTCCCATGTAAATTGATCTCTAAGTTGAAGGAGGACCACTTATTCCTGTACCCAATTATTCATGCACTCCAGAGACCCATAGGTTTCTTTCCTTATTTAATGAACCTTGTATGAAATGTTTGTAAACTTATAATATTTTATTTAAGAGCTAATATGCCATCTATATCTATTTGTAGACACCTAAATTTGGTACGGGATTAGTTAATTCCTATGGTATTAATGTATTTGTTCTCTCATATAATGGACTTTTGGCCCACTTTCCATGTTGTATGTAGTTGACTTGTGCCAATTTTCCTTATACGATTTATGATGTTGTCAACTCTATGTTCTCTCTATTCTGCAATGGTGAGTCTTTGTTCTCTTGTTTTATCTCTTCCCTCGGATTTCTTCTTGCCCTTCCTAGTTTGTAGTGTTTTGGCCATTTGCCAAAACCATGCACATTGTGTTTTGGATGGACTTGGCCAGATGGACCCTTTGACCATTGCCTTGGGTCTCCCAAGGTTTTAGGTTCCTTTGTCAATGGATTTCACCCATTATGTGTCATCTTGTTCGTTAATAAACTCCTAATTTTAACTCAAGAAGTCTATAATTACACGTGCATTAGTGCATTTAGGACACATAAGTGATCTACTCCACACATAATTTTCTTGTTTCAAGAGCACCTTCGTGCCTAATAACATAATTCAAATATTTAGAGAAGAACATGTAGCATTATTCTTATTTCATTGTGTAGACACCTAAAATCCATTTATCCATTTTAACACTTAAATTCCACTATCTTTGCTTCCTCTCAGTTTGTTTAAATAACGACACTTCATTATCTAACTATGCTTCTAATTCACTCAAGATTTCAATTAACGACATTTTGATTAGTGATAATCCTCTTAATTATCTAATTATATGTTAATTAAGCCTCTAATCTTGCATTTAACCACTAAACCTTCTTATTGGCTAAATCTCGCTTCCAAAATCTATCCAAACCCCTTCCAGATGCTCTCAGAAAGCTTCTTGAGCCTACTTAGGATCCTTAATTAATCCTATATGATTAATTAGCTCTTAATCTAGTAAAAAAGTGCATTGACTTGTAAAAGTCTATTTTGACTATGCCTTTTGTCCCACATGCACTAGGATTCTAAACTTTCCCAAATGAAAATCTATAAATACAAACCTAGTGCATCCCTTTCAGCTTTACACCATGGACACCATAATTTTGAAAGTATTTCATATAAAAACATATGATCTCGAGCCTTACTTCCATTGTTGGAATAACTTTCTCACCTTGCATCCATTCTTCATGTTTGGTTAGTAGAGTCATATCTAGCATGGTCTTGTAGTTGTTATTTAGAGAGATCATTTCACCATCTTGAAGCAGAACAACAAACCACTTTGATTGATATAGGATCTAACTAGGTCCACATTTAGTTTAGTAATCTAAAGAGTAAAATGGCTTAGCATGTTAGTTTTTTTTGTTCATGTTGCATGTAAAAAAGTTATTTTTCTAAGCTCTTATCTTGATGTTTTTGTTTGATCTAATCATGTCTTGAAGACTAGGTGTTAGTTTCAATTCTTATGACATAGTTAGTATTTCATGCATACATTTGGCACGCTCAGTGCAAATGTTCCAAATGCATGTATGAAAGACTAACTATGTCATAAGAATTGAAACTAACACCTAGTAGCTTCAAGACATGATTAGATCAAACAAAAACATCAAGGTAAGAGCTTAGAAAACTAACTTCTTTGCATGCCAACATGAATGAAATAAATTAACATGCTAAGCCATTTTACTCTTTAGATTGCTAAACTAAATGTGGACCTAGTTATATCCTCTAGCAATCAAATTGGGTTTGTTGTTTTGCTTCAAGACTGTGAAAGGATCTCTTTAAATAATGGCTACAAGACCAGGTTAGATATTCCTCTACTAACCAAACATGAAGAATGGATGCAAGGTGAGCAAGTTATTCTAACAATGGAAGTAAGGCTCAAGATCATATGTTTTTATATGATATACTATCAAAACTATGGTGTAAAGTTGAAAGGGATGCACTTGGATTGTATTTATAGGTTTCCACTTGGGAAAGTTTAGAATCCTAGTGCATGTGGGAGAAAAGGTAAAGTTAAAATAGACTTTTACAAGTCAATGCTCTTTTTTATTAGATTAGGAGCTAATTAATCTTTTAGGATTAATTAAGGATCCTAAGTAGGCTTAAGAAATATGAAAGGGGTTTGGATAGATTTTGGAAATTCTGGAAGCAAGATTTAGCCAATAAGAAGGTTTATTAGTTAAATACAAGATTAGAAGCTTAATTAATATATAATTAGTTAATTAAGAAGATTATCACTAATCAAAATGTCTTTAATTGGCATCTTGAATGAATTAGACCAAAGTGAGAGGGAGTGAAGACCATTACTGCAATTTAAGTATTAAACTACGCAAACGGATTTTAGGTGTCTACACATTGATTAATAATATTTTAGGATCCATTTGACTTGCTTATGGACTTGCATTGCATTGTATTGGTGTGTTGTCTTTGCTTTTGTATCAATGTTGTGGGTCTTGATCAATATCAAGATAGCTTAGCTATTCTCTAGCATAGGCCCCAAAATAAAATATCCATTTTTTTAAGTTTAGATTTGCTCCAATTAGGGTTGTGAAGAAGAATGGTTGTTTTGCAGAGATCCATGATGAGTCTGGAAGAAGTGAGCAAGGTTTTTGTATATCAGTAAAAGGTGAATTGAATTGTTAAATCGGGATGGTTCTCTCCTAGTAGAACCACACAAAGCATGTTTTAGGTTAGTGAGAACATTAATGAGGACGTTTCTAGCAACCTGCTCCATTTTTGCTAAAAAAATTTGGGTCTAACCTACTTTATTGTTTGGACCTATTTTATGTCATTACTTTCAGAAAATTAATTCCATATTTGTGAGAAATCAGCTAACACTCCAAACCCTCCTTTGTCAAATTATTAGTGTTATTTATTCACTATAAATTGTAAACAAAAATCCAATGATCATTCCGATAAGGTGACAAAAGAGGTGAAGAACATTGATGCATGAAAACATTTTTTTTATTGAATTTTTTAAATAATTGAAGACCACCCAATGGTAATGATTTTGGTTGTTGACCTTTGTAATGCCAAGCCCTTTGATTCTTGAGTTATTGCAGCCCAAGTTTTATCTAAGGCGAATAACCTATTTTGCAATAACTCATTTTTAGATTGTTCACATCCTATGCTAGGCCAACATGGTTTTTTAAATCATTTTTTGCCCCTAGAGGTTGAGGAATCTTGAAATAGTTTGCAAGTCCTAATGTAATGTTCATAAATATTCACACAACTCAAATATAAAATGATTGCATCAAACCTGAAAGTTAATTTCACACTACAATCAATTATAACTCATATGGCTTGATATTTCCACCACACAAACATACCACCCTAATGTGTATATTTTACATATAACTTACGAGGGGAAAAAAGCAATTGCATCAAATCCAAAACTAGTCTCATAATTTTAGACTAAATGAACCCATATTTTCTATAATTTTATCCACTCAAACACAAACCCTAATAATTATATCATCCCCCTAATTCATTGGGAAAACAATTGCAGTGTCCCTCCAAATTTGTAGGACTCTCCTTACCCTCGTTGTCTCTGAGACATCATTCCAACTAAGTTTGTTTGAGTTTTTTGTCTGGGTGCAAGTGTTGTTGTAAGTGGGTTCCCTCATCTCAATTGAAAGTCAAGACATTTGAATTTCCATTGTAGGTCCCTTCCTTAAAGAGAAGTCAGCCAAATTGTAAAACCTTAGTCATCTTTAATACTTATAAATAATTTGTGAACAAAGTGATGAAGTTATATTTTAGTACACAATTTTTAAAAAAAATAGCACGAACCTTGAGATCAATATTTGTTCAACGGATATATATATATATATATCAAAAGCAAAAGAATAGTAATAAAATAAATAAATTAACAAACAATAAATAAAAATTAATTAAAGCATAATGGGAAAAAGTGCACTTTATTGGATGAAGAAGTTAAGAAGGTTGGTGGAACATGTGAGAGGAGTGCCAATGGCATGTGGCAGGGCCTGAGTGCCCATCAAAGCATGATGGAAAGCTAACTTTTGTCATTTTTGTAGTTGAAGTGCTCTGGTAGGCATGTATGAAAAATATGAAGCGCCCCCCTCAACCAAACCTTGCTACATAAATGTGTGGGAGTGACCTTAAGGTTAACGGTGGATGACTTTAGCATTGTATGATTATTCGTTGAGGCATTAGAAATGTGCATTATTGTTCGACTCATTTGAGCTTGTGAGTTGATCAATTTCAAGCTCATTGAGGAGTAGAGATGTAGTGATACATGGGTTAAGAGTGAAATATTGGAAATGACATGTTGTCGGTTTGATTCCCTTCTGCACGAAAGACATGTTTTTTTGTTTCTGGCTATTTTCCTTACGAAACTATAGTGACTTGCACAAGCATCTATAAACGGAAGAGCCTATCCATCACATGAGTTTGCAAGGCTAACTAGTCAGCTAACCAATGGATTGTTTACCACTTTTAGGGTGGATTTATCATTGGTTAGTTGACAAGACAACCTTGCAAACTTTTGTGATGTTTAGGTTGAGCATCTATAAACAATTGTATTCTTTTCTTCCATCTGGTGCATTGATTTGATTGGAAACCCTCAATGCAACATGTACATAGTTTGGTAGATGTCAAATGCCATGTGAGAAGAGCTTAATGCCAAATGAGAACATAGGTGTAAGATTGAGCTTGTGATTTAGAATAATTGACAAATGATTTGAGGCCTTGGGGTGAAGATTGCTTAGGCGAAATGAATTGTTGAGTCCTTGGGGTGAAGATTGCTTAGGCGAAATGAATTATCACTCAACGTAGTATGAATTCTTAACAAAACACAACCAAGTTGGATTGTTGCATTCAAAGGAACAATGATTTTGAATTGGATCCACAACACAAAATACTTCCAAATTCTAAATATAAGCTAGAAGGTAAAGGGCCAAAGACTACTACTATCTTTTCCAAAATCCTCTTATCTTGCACCTAAATGGGAGTTTTGGAGCCAAGTTCAGACATTTTCCAAAGTGGTTGGAGAAGAGACGATTGTTAGAATTTTTAGTTGTAAATGCCATTGAGAGAGTTGGCCTCATGGAATTCACATGTGGACCATCACGGAGCACTCTCATGCACCGTTCTATCTTTTAACAGGCACGAATCTCTCCTCTTCCTCTAGCTTGCTTTCATACTTGCATTCTTATTTTTAATATAGTAGAACTCAAACTTTAGAGAAAAACATGTGGATCAACACAATATTTTCAAACCAATTTGCAAAACTTATTAAAATATATTTTTTCGCTAAGTAAAACGGACCCTGAAAACACCTTGTCTATGGGTAGTGTTACAACCAACTAAGATGTGTACCTTGTTAAAAATAAACCCAAATATGATCACCCACGGGTTGTAACTTGGGTCTCCAAACCATGAAATTTAAATGCTTAAAACTAGAAACTCTACAACATAAAAACAACCCTTCTAAAAGTTACAAATCCTATATGGAATTCACTCATGGAAAGCATCTGCAACATCTCCCATTACAATTTATCACTTAAACACCTTCTTTGATACTAAGTGATAAATGTAGTCCATAAACTACATCTAGTCATTTTTTTAACACCTTTTCGAAGTGAAGTTTGGAGACACTTTAACGAGTTAGTTGCAGGAGGCGACCACTTAATGTTACAAAATCAATTTAGAATCACTACACAAAAAATGTTACGGGTCAAGAAAATGTGTCTTACCACATTAATCCTCTTCAATCACATATTGAGAATAATGATCCATATTCAGTTTCACCTTATCTCCTTGGGAAGTACTTTTTTTGTGCTAGTTTTAGAGCCACTTTGGTGTACAATGCCGAAGTGCAAATTGTCAAATTTCGCCAACGTGCTCTAAAAAAGTGCCTCTAAAATTAGCACTATTTATCGATTTTCAGCTCTATCAGTTTCCCAACATTCTCACCATATAATTGAACAGGTTAGAAGTTACCTAATCCTTGTTTAGTGACTTAATTACCCTTTTAAAAGGCCATTCTATAGTCGTTTGAGCTAGTTTGAATGGTAGTGCGACTAAGTCTTGTTGACCAAATTCTTAGTTTAGGAGACACCCTATTAGGGTTTGATTAAATCATTGTTTGGAATAATTTAAGTAAATATAAATAACATCTCTGAACACTTTTAACCAAATAGTAAATGGAAATTATGATTGCCTGAAAATTTTCAGGAGAGATAGAGAGAGAGGAGAGAGAGAGAGCAGAGAGAGAGAGAGAGAGAGCAGACGAGCGAGAGAGAGAGAGGAGAGAGCAGAGAGAGAGAGCTGAGAGGAGACGAGAGAGAGGGAATCGGAATCGAGCGCTATATAGATGATCTCTCTCTCTCCTCTCTCTTTCTCGCTCTCGTCTCTCTCTCTCTCTCTCTCTCTCTCTCTCTCTCTCTCTCTCTCTCACACCCACACACACAGCTCTAAATCATCTTCTAAACCATGACATATGGAGCTGTGAGACTAGTTCCATAAGGTGCAGAGTGACCCTAACTTCTTATATTTAGTAAAATAAATCTAAATTGATAAAAGAAAAACTTATACGTAAACCATTTATTTTAGTAAATATATCCCTCCCATAAACACACATACCACATAAAAAAAAGGAACGCGAGCGCCTTATAACGTGAGTACCTTATAATGCGAGTGTGTTATAACATGCTCGCATTTCGGGCTTGGTAATTACCAAACCTAATAATTCAAAATGCTCTCGTACTTTCCCAAAATGTAATCGTGATTCGCTTAAAATTATATTTTTGTCCGCTTTTTGGCCCCCCATCTTTGTGCACTTACCCAGAAATGAATTTTACAAGCTATCAATCCAGGTGTCACAAGGAGAGTCTAAAGAACATAAGGCTACAAGGTATGCAAATGGGTTGAGTTATACCATACAAGATGAACTGAGTATGATCCAGATCCATATCCGGGATGATGCTTATCAAGTCGCATTAAAAGCAGAAGAAAAAAACAAGACGAATAAGTTTAGAAGAGGCATGAAGAGAGGGCCATCATCATCTCCAATGAGAGGCAGAGATAGATTTGATTCTATAAAAGGTGAATCCTCTAATGCAGAAGGGCACAAAGAATCTAGTCAAAGTCATGGTAGCTACCAAAGAGGTAGGGGGTTTCAGAGGGGAAGAGGTTATAATGGAGGACAGGGTTGGAATAATCCCCAAAGGTAGTACATGTTACCGTTGTGGTGAAGAAAGGAACATAGCTTTTGAATGTCCACACTATCCTACATAGGATAGATGATAAGCAGAACAACTATGAGTAAACTTGGTTGAATGTGAAGAGGAAAAAGAAATGGTAGTTGTTGCAGACTTGGGTGAAATCCTCATGATAATGAAGATGATGATCATCCCGAGGAAGGATAAATAATAAGATGGTGTTGGTGTTGATTCTTGGCTACAGACAAATATCTTTCGAACAATATGTACCTCTAGAGGAAAGGTATGTAAAATTATTATTGATGATGGTAGTTGTGAAAATATGGTCTTAAATCTGATGGTTGACAAACTCAATCTAATATGTGAGAAGCAACTATATCCCTGTCGTATATCATGGTTCAAGAAATGGAGTGAGGTAACCATAGATAAAAGAGGCCTTATAAAGTTTTCAATTGGGAATACCTACAAGGATGAGGTGTGGTGCGATGTTATCCCAATGGATGGATGTCATATATTATTAGGGAAGCCTTGGCAATATGATAGAAAGGTTACACATGATGGAGGGAAAAATACTTACACTTTTTGGAAGGATGGTATAAAGGTGGTCTTGTTACCCTTCAAGGAAGAAGAAAAGGGCAAGGGCTTGCTGGCTACAAAAATGTTTGTTGCAGAAATGGAAGAAGTTGGTTTGTGTTATACACTTATGTCAAAGAAGGTAGAAATAAAGAACTTTAATATACTTGTTGCGACAACAAAGGTACTAAAATAATACAAAGATGTCATACCAAATGAGCTACCAATTGAGTTACCTCTGAAGTGGGATATACAACACCGTATTGATTTGATTCCAAGATAGGCCTTTCTAAATCAAGCAGCCTACAAGATGAGTCTGACACAGAGTGAGGAGATGAATAGGCAAGTGATAAATCTAATATAGAAAGAGTTAGTGAGAGAAAGCATGATTCCATGTGCAACTCCAGTGCTATTGAATCCTAAAAAGGATAGAGACTGGAGAATGTGTGTGGACAATAGGGCCATAAATAAAATCATAATTAAATATCAGGTCCCCAATTCCAAGATTGAATGATATTATGGGCATGCTAGCAAGAGCCTGATATTTTAGTAATATTGACCTGTGGAGTGGGTACTACCAGATACGAATCCATGAAGGGGATAAATGGAAAACAACTTTCAAAACAAAAGATGGATTGTACGAGTGGATGGTGATGTCATTTGGGCTATCTAATGCACCTAGTACATTCATGAGGTTGATGAACAGAGTACTATGAAAATACAATCGTAAGTTTTTGGTTTTCTATTTTGATGATATTTTGATATTTAGTAAGACAGTAAAAGAACGCTTGTTACGTCTGAAATTGGTGTTAGAATTGTTATGAAAAGAGAGTTTGTATGCAAATTTAAAGAAGAATATAATTTTTCAGAAAAGTCTAGGCTATTTGGGGTTTGACATCTAAGAGGATGGGTTCAGGATGAACGAGGAAAAAGTGAAGGAAATTATAGAATGGCCTATTCCAAGGAATGTAACAGAGGTTCATAGTTTTCATGGATTGACAACTTTTTATAGGAATTTTATCAGGAATTTCAATAGCATTTCTGCACCCATAACAGTGTACGAAGGGAAAGGAGTTTGTATGGACCAATGTAGCAACATATAGTTTTGAATTGTTGAAGAAGAAATTATCAGAGGCACCTATTTTGGTATTGCCAGATTTTAGCAAGGTCTATGAGGTTGATTGTGATACCTCACATGTCGGGATTGGAGTTGTACTGAGTCAAGAAGGATGGACTGTGGAATTCTTCAGTAAAAATCTAAATGAAGTAAGGAGTAAATATTCTACTTATGATGTGGAATTTTATGCTATTATTCAGACATTAAGAAATTTGAGACATTACTTGATAGCTAAGGAATTTGTACTCTTTAGTAACCATGAAGCATTAAGGTATGTAAAGAAACAAAATAAATTAAATAGTAGGCATGCAAAGTGGGTTTATTTTTTGCAAAAATATACTTTTGTCTTAAATCATAATTCAGGTAAGAAAAATCAATTTGTTGATGCCTTGAGTAAGCGTGTAGTGCTTTTGATAAAAATGGGAAATGAAGTAGTAGGGTTTGAGGTAGTTAAGGAATTGTATAAAGGTGATCCAGATTTTGGTAATGTTGTGAGACAATGAAAGGGCCCTACTTGGGTAGTGGTTCTTCTAATTATTTGATGCAGGATGGTTATTTATTTAAGGGAAAACAATTGTGCATCCTTATTGGTTCAATGAGAGAAAATAGTATAAGAGAATTGCATAGTGGGGGGTTGGCTGGATAATTTCGAATAAGTAAGACAACTAATCTTGTGGTAGAAAAATATTATTGGCCGAAGGTAAAGAGGAACATAAGTAGGATTGTAGCAAGATGTAGATTGTGTTAAATGGCTAAGGGCCATGCACAAAATACTGGGTTGTATATATGCCATTACCTTTCCCTACATGGCCATGGGTTGATTTGAGTATGGATTTTGTGTTAAGAATTCCTAACACACAACAAGGGAATGATTCTATCTTTGTTGTAGTTGATAGATTCTCTAAGATGGAACATTTAATTGCTTATAAGACAACTAATAATGCTTCCAGAGTTGCAGATTTATTTTTTTAGAAGTGGTTAGGCTGTATGGAGTTCCAAGAATGATCACTTCAGATCGGGACACAGTTTTTAAGTCACTTTTAGAATACTCTGTGGAGGAAAATGGGGACACAACTAAATTTTAGTAGTGCATATCACCCCCAGTCTGATGGGCAGACAGAAGTAGTGAACATAAGCTTAGGAAATCTCCTAGGATTTTGCTTTACCACAAGTTGAGTTTACTTATAACAGCTCAGTAAACAGGTCAATAGGGAGGTCTCATTTCCAGATTGTCTATAGTAGTGACCCCAAGGGAGTCCTAGATCTGATTGTGTTACCTGGTGAAGATAAAACTTGTGATGATGTAGAAGCATTTGCAGAATACATGCTACAATTGCAGGAAGAAGTGAGGGACACACTGAAAGTTAGTAATGAAAAAATATAAAACACTTGCAGATGCCAGTAAGAGAGAAAATATGTTTGAAGGGGATATGGTGATGGTTCTTAGAAAGGAGAGATTTCCAAAGGGGACATATAATAAACTAAAGTATAAGAAGATTGAGCCATGTACGATTCTACAGAAAATGAGTGATAATGATTACAAGGTGGAGCTACCTGATAAATTTGCTATTTCACCAATTTATAATGTTTCTAACTTATAAAAATTTTCAAGTCATGAGGAAAATGTCATGGAGGAAGAAATAAATTGGGAGCACCAGATGCCGAAGAAGAAAAAGGAGAGGGTAACATGTGTCTTGGACCAAAAGACGATCATTACCTGACATGGGAGCTACAACAAATATCTGGTGCATTGGGAAGGTTTGCAACAACAAGAAAATACTTTGATTCCTGAGTGGGAGTTGAATATGAGTGACAATGGAAAATTGGATGAATTCCATCAACTGAATTCATAGGAGCATAATTCTTTTCAACCAGGGGAGCGTAATTCTGAAGGCCATAACTTTTAATCCAACCATTGGATGATCGTGAAATTTTCCAGGATGGTATAACTAGATTAATAATGTGCCATTTTGCCATATTTTTCAGGGTTAGATTCTTTTGTTTAGTGGTCTAAAATTGGCTCTGAACGTTTTTTTACTTTTGTCTTAAACTTAGAGTTTTAATAACTTTTTCTATGTTTTATAGAATAAGCCAAAAATTGGTGTGAGCCTTCAATTATGAACGCATATTTTGTACAAAAAAATTGGGGCCCGTCCGAGGTGTTTTACTAGTAGGTAGTTTTTGGCATTTTAGGGGTTTTTAGAGCTAATGTGAAATAAAAGGGAGATTGTAATGATGTAAAAGATTAGTGTGGGTTCTAGAATGAGAAGAAGACTATTTTGAAGCTTTTGGTTCTTTTGCAAATTGTTCGTGTTTGTGTTTTGGAGGTATTTCAACCTCTTGTAGTTGGATACACATCAAAGAGTAAACAATAAATAACATATGCCCCAAGTATGTAAACTAAATAGTTCTTTTGTAACTCATGGCAATGTGAATATTAGTTGTGTAATGCTACAGAAACAAACCAACTTTGTTGTTGTCATGTATAAGTGTGGTTAAGTAATAATGAATTTTCATGTGATCTATTCCCTAAATGAGAAGTTAAATAAATTAGATTTTGCAAAACGGATAAAATGGAAAATTATAATTTGCATGGTAATGTATATGTGGTGAATTGTACTTGTGAGGGTATTGTGAAAGCAAACTTTTCATTGTTGTTTCTGTACTAGTGTGTGGGGTAGAAATGAACTAGATGGTGTTGTCTTGTATGGTAAGTGTGTGTTGTGTTCAAAAAAGAAAGGTTTTTTTTTAATTTAACTATGTTTTGGGTTCAAAAATATAGACACATAAACAATTTAATCAAACCTAAAAACATCTCATATTCCACCCACAACTATAATTAATTTCACAAAATTCACACATATATTTATATAACACTTGTAAATATCCTATCATCCACCCAAAACTAATTATTTTTACACTAAATGAAACGTCCATGTGTGTGAAATTTCCACCCACCTTTAATAAATTTCGACCCCTCAAACACAAACCCTAATAATTACATCAATTGAAATTTCTCCACCACACAAATTAAAAATTGTAATACTCATTTTGGAAAATATTTGAATCAAACCTAAAAATATTCTAACTTTTAGTGACATTTCAATATTTCACGCTAAACAAACCCACATGCCTCAATTTTCACGTAAGAAACACAAACTATATATTTTTATTTTATTTTTTATTTTATTCATAGAAAAACAACTATATCCAAAATGATATTTTCCACCCACAATTAAAATTTTCGTACTACATAGACACCCGTGTTTGCCCATTTAAACACATAATCTAATACAAAAGCTAAAAGAGATGAGAAAACTGTAAAAGTACAATCATAACCTGGGGCATCTGATTTGGGTTTATGACTGTTTGAGAAGAAAAATAATTAGGAATAAGAGAAATGGGTTCAACTTCATCCAACTGTTTGGCTAAACTCCAGCATTTTTTAGATACTATAAGAGTTAATGACCCAACAACTTGGCACACTTCATGGTGCATTAATGTAGGGCGAGTCCTTCCAACCGGCTATGTAAATGCAAGGGTAATTGGTTCCCTGGGGCTTGGGGAATTAGAACTTGGGTGGGTGTTTGACGAGAACTCAGGTTCTACTATCAAGCCACACCCTTTTGCCCTTAAAACTTTGGATGGTGAACACTTTTATTATACCATAATTATGAACTGGAGTGGTGGAGGAGCACTTTCTCTAAGTGTGACATGAGGGTGGGCTTGGGTCCTTAATGTCCATCGAGTGATTCACACTCAAAGCACCTGGCACACTTCATGGTGCGTTAATGTAGGGCAAGTCCTCCCAATCGGTTGTGTAAATACAAGAGTAATTGGTCCCATGGGGCCTGGGGAATTAGAACCTGGGTGGCTGGCTGACAAGAACTCAGGTTCCACCATCAAGCCACACCCTTGCGCCCTTAAAACTTTGGATGGTAAACACTTTTATTATACCATAATTATGAACTGGAGTAGTGGAGGAGCACTTTCTATAAGTGGGACATGAGGGTGGGCTTGAGTCCTTCATGTCCATCAAGTGATTCACACTCAAAGCGCCTTGCTATATTCCGCTTGGTCCATATGGAAAAGATTGACCCCTACTCAAAACTTTGGATGGTAAACACTTTTATTATACCATAATTATGAACTGAAGTGGTGGAGGAGCACTTTCTCTAAGTGGGACATGAGGGTGGGTTTGAGTCCTTCATGTCCATCGAGTGATTCACACTCAAAGTGCCTTGCTATATTCCGCTTGGTCCATATGGAAAAGATTGACCCCTACCTCAAGGTGTCCCCATGGCCACTTGTTAAAGCGTCCAATGAACTCAATGGGAATGGAACTTGGGTTGATGATGACAAACTACTTGTAACTCACCAATAGCCCAAGATCTTGAGTCCAGGTTAAACTTCATCATTACACCAAATGCGTTCCAAACAGGAGTGAGCCCCACTTAATCTGACGCACAACAGAAAATCAAATAGTGAAAATTGCATTTAAAATGACATCGACATACGAATTTATCCACATCCTCCACATACCCTAGATAGTGCAATTTAGTAGTACCCCGGCCAGGCTCGTTAGATGAAGTATTGTTATTCACGGGTGGCCAATTTTCCAGGGACTGGAAGCTTTAAGCACCAACATGTACTATTTCGCAGGAGAGTGTTTAATGCCGTGCACCTCGAAATCACACAAAATCTAGTCTACCATCGTAAAATCTGCTATCGGTATTCAATTTTTTTGGGACAATGGAAGCAATCTTACAAGAAAAACAAAACCCCTCATTAAATGTGCGTCCATTCTAGACTTCATCGTAGGCGCATGGTTTTAGAGAAGGTTTGATTTGGGTTGCAGGTCTAGAGTGGGTTTTATTTTATGAACTTTTGTTTTTAATGGCAGCTGTTTTTGGTCAAGTGCGGAAAAAATACAGCTGTAGTAGAGGCAGATGCTTTCAAGGAAACAAGTTCTGTATATCAAACCTTGAATTCTAGTGGGCATAATGATTTATTGAAAATCTCGGAACTGGTAAGTATCCACTGCTAATGTTGAACATAACAATTCAAGTTATTGATGGAGCAAAAGTATTAAACAAGCTATGCCAGCTCAGAATGTAACCATTTTATACATGTCACAGGTGCATCAAACATCAACCGATGCAACAGAGTCCCTTCTTGTCATTACCTTGAATGAAGGTCGTGATGTAATATTTGATGGCACAATGTCATGAGAACCATTTGTGCTACAGACAATTGCCATGACTCGAGATGTCCATCCCAGACAATATCGGAGGGGTCCAGGGCATCAAAGAGGGGATAATGATTCTGTACAAGAAAATTATTGGGAAACAGTTGAGGATATTGATCCTCGGGAGGGGACTGAAATGATACAGAAAGTTGTGGAAAAACATGAAGAAATCTTGTGTAAAGAAACCTCACACACGAAGGTAGTTAGGAAGTCACCTGAAAATGCAAGGAAACCATACATAATAGAGCTTGTTGGAGTCATTTGTGATGCACATCTTACAATAGTTCACGGAGTGAGGTAGATACTTGAATTTTGATTATCTTAGCTAATTAATCATCTTAGATGAATGTTTAGATGTGATGCCTACATGATGCTTTTTACGTCTCAAATTAGTATATATTATGGTTTCGAAGTGGTCTTATTGGTTTTGCGGGGGCTACGCCAAACACAATGTTACAGACCTGACGCCGTAGAAATATATGCATTGTAATTAGGTGGGTGGTTTTTTCGATTTATAACTTGTATGGTGGGAAGAATTTTATTGTGTCTTTGGTTGGAGATATCTCCATTGCTGGGAAGAATTTTCTTGTTGCTGCGATGTGGGCAATGAATCTCTGCATGTAGGTCTGCGTTATTTTGGTGGGATTTTATTTATATATTAAAATAATGCAATCAGATCACCGTCAGTAAAGGAGAGAACTGATGGTGTCCCTTATGTTCTTATTTAATAGGAAAAGGTAAATATTATGATGTTGCATTTGGTGTCGGCTCCTCGTAACATGCATGTCCTTCATTTCTAGAGGTCGCCCATAACTGGTCCTTACATAGTTAAAAGAATTGATTTATTTTGAGAAAATATGGTACAAAGGGATTTTCTTTTCATTTTTTTTTTCCAAATTTTGAAGGCGTTGGATTTTTTAGTTTGTGTCCATAAGAGCTGAAATATGCAAAAATCTATGCATGGCATTCAAAATCGACCCCATAAAGATTGACACCATTACTCAGGTTCAATTTTTGGTTTACTCCAGTGCTTTTTCAAAATGGTTTCGAATCATCTCAAATTTTTCCTGGTTTGAAGTATAGGTTGCCTAAAGCTCGAGATGTCTGAACACTCCCAGATAAATTTATCCATGTTACATTTAAATTGAATTGAGATATTTGATCATATCAACTTAAGGTTATGAGTACCTGCCGTGGTAGTAGTACTATTCATTTCACCATTGATAATTTGAGTTTTCTTTTATGTGAATGTGCTTTCTACAAGCCTAATGTGGAAATGAAATTTGGAAAATAAATATGTTTTTATTCTAGAAATGTTTGGCAAATAAATATGTTCTTACTTTAGAAATGTTTTGTTCGCTTTACGTTTCATGGGTCGAAATTATTCCTTTCTTTGCGTGATGTATAATTTTGTGGGTGAAAATTTATTGTTTATTGATTCTTCTTGTGGTGACTGGTGTTGTGACATGAAGTAGACACTTGACTTCCTGCATGAAGCTTGTGTGGATGACGATGCACTTGGAGGTCGAAAGAGGTATTTGTTTGTACAAGTTTTCATTCATCATGTGCTGAATTTTATATTTATTCTCCGATGTCAGATGATAGAATCCTCTACCTTTTGTGTGAAATGCAACAACTCTATTACCGTCGTCAAAGCTTCTTGTCCCTGCTAGACTCGAAAATTCTTCCAGGGTTTGAAATGTTTGATTTATATTAGACATAAGATCATGTCAATCATCACAACATAAAGATGCGGTTATGAGAATCTTGTCTTGTTCAACAACTGCATTTTCTTACACTCTCAGTTAATCTACATCTTCTTTTACCATACCATAAGGATGGTCATATTCAGTTAATCTATATCATATGAAAAGTCTCTAGCATCTACATGTTTTTACTTTACAAATTTTATCCTCCACATAGAACAATACTCGTTGATTTATATAACCAATGAGAAATGACATCATCTTGGTGGCACAATTTGTTTCATAATAAAGTTATGCCTCAATTGACATCATTTTCTGAAATGGTGCCTTAAGGCATATATTAGATTTCAATCAGAGGCCACAAAAGAATTTGTATGAAAATGACGCCTTAAGGCATATATCATATGTCAACCAGAGGCCGCCAAATAATTTTTATAAGGAAATATGTTAAAATTACCAGCTATCGAGGAGTGATTTTTGATTACTAGTGGTTGGTTGATGTTTAAAATAAATTGAGCATGATGTATGAGATACAAAAATAACAATTTTAAAGGTTATTTAAGCCATTGATTTAACTGAAAAACACGTATAAGTCCCATTTACCATGCTAAAGACAATGGAATTTTATAGATGGGTTTTATTTTATATGGAATCCTCATAGTGCAATGAAAATTAAACAATGATTGTTGATTTATTTTATGAGATGTTTCTTTGCTTGTGAATGGAACATTCAATATCATCAAATATTTTCTACTATTTCCATCACCAAGTTATGGTTACAAATGAAAAATTCACTAATTCATTGCCTCAAATATCAATTGTGTTATCTTACATAGAATGATAGCAAAAATCAATGATAGTCTCACAAGCTATAAGAAACAACAATAAATAAATATGACACCCACTTTAGCTCCCACCTCTTATCCTAAGAGAATAAAAAGCTACATTTCATGAAAACACAAAGGATATAGATGTAGTGTAAACAACCGATCATATTTTGCATTGTTTATCTCTTTACCCATAAATATCATATATCACATATTGCTTTCAAATTGTGTTTGATTGGGTTTACATTCTTGTTATTCTTACTTTTTTTCATAGTAAATATTGAAAAATTGTTTTCGATTATTGTTTTTTAGATGTATGTCTCACCCTTGATTAAACTCGCACCCCACAATGTAAATTTGTCAACTCTAGATCCACTCCCTCTCTAACTACAACTATGTGTATCATCTTTGTTTCTCCTTCTAGACTTTAAAATGTGATTCTTTTTAATTGTGTTTAGATTTCTCTCACCTTAAAAAAACGTCACAATCTTCTCATCAACATATGCTAGCTCTACTTCTTTTCACCTTGTAACTACAACTCCTTTACCTAGTCATCATCTCCCTTTCCATTCTACTCTCTGCCACTTCTTCTACATTAGTTACTACCAACTTTCACATTTGTTATGTGATTCTTCCCCAATTCTTTTTCCTCTTATCTCCCTTCCTCACCCTACCCTTTCCTGCCTTATCCTTTTATTCTTCAACCATCTAATATTGGGAATTAATGACAATAAGGGATAGTACGTTTCATACCTTGAGTTGTGTGCTTGCATAGATGGATTTGAACACATCTTTGATGCTTGAGGGTCGATTCTTCCACATTTAACTTTGATTACACCCAAAAAGACAATATGTTATAATCACAATAAATAAAACTCTGGACATGCTAGGTGGGATGGATAAAGGGACATTTGATTTTGCATGAAGCGGACAAATTAGATGCAAGTTAAGTAGTATTTATGATTGGAAGTTTTATTGGATCACAATCTTGTATTTAAAAAGTGTCACATAGTAGTTATTTTTTTTGTATTGTAATTTATATTAGGATATGGTCCCATCACCCTTAAATTTTCTAAGTGGTGTCACGAGAGGCTCGCTCTTAAATTTTCTAAGTTGGTGTGGATAGTAATTATGTCGAAGGTGCTTACACTAGTAGAAACTCAGAGTGCATCTGATAGTTGTACTGACACACGCCGATCTGGACTACCCATCTCACAGCCATATCTACGACCTTAATTCAAGTGTGGTTGTCCATGTGCACGTTTGAGTGACAATTGTTTTTGGATTGAGGGTGAGACAATGGGTGGGTCACATGGTGGTCAACGTGGTTTAAGGGTGTCACCGTGTCAAAGGGGGAGGGGTCGGGTCAGTCATGGCCACCCACCACTCCCTGTTTCATAGCTACGAAAGGGCCCAATTTATTTAAAAATATAAATTATAATATCTCTATATATTTTTTAATATATCATTTATAATATATAGTATATAATATAGTTTATAGTGTATATAGTTTTAAATATATAGTAGGTGTTTTATTTATTTTTAAATATATATTATAATATATAATTTGTAACTAATTAGTTTATTATTTATATATTGTTAAATATGAGGTGTCATTAAATATAGATTTTTTAATATATATATAGTTGTTAATATAGTTTTTAATGTATAGTACGATGGAGATAGAAATCATACAGTCGAATATAGATAACAAATATTATTTGGGAAAGAAAAATTTGAGTTGTATAATATGTGTGAGGCATATAGGTGTTTGATTTCCATCGCATTGTTTCCAATTGTCCTTTCATGTCTTCGTCTTACATGCCAAATTGAATGTCATCCAATAGATTCCCTTGAAGACGTCAATAAAATAAAATTCAATGAATAGAAAATGTCACTCATATGATCAAATGTTGGACAAGCTTGATTCTCATTTATTGTTCATTTATTCCTTGCATCCCTGGTGTGAACAAGATCACAATTAAAAAGTGAATTACAGATATAAGATATTATTTGGGATTGATAATAGATATTATTTGGGTGGGAACAATAGGTGATGTGGAATTCTATTTATGTTTTCTCCTTATCTAATTCAAAGTGAATGTCATCCTATAGAAATCATTTATCTACATTTCACTCATATGACTAATGTTGAACGCACTTGATTATTGATTCTTATTCACACATCATTTATTTCCTACAATTACTCGAGCTTATAACTTTAAAGGGTGGAAAAAAATTTCTACAAGCATTGGGTATTACAGTTAAGTCTTGAACCTGGAATATGTTTGATTTTCCCTTTTCTATTTTGGCCTGTTGAAGTGCTAATTACACTCATGTAAATAATGTGAATGAGATCAACACTACAAATTGCACTCACATGAATAGTGAGAAGGAGATCAACTATGAGGATTTGTTCCCTTGTCATCTTACACGCCACCCCTATCTACTTCAAGTGCTTGACAACATGGAATGTGCTTGTAGGAGAGAAAAGTTTCATATTTGTTTCATTTTGAATTTCCCCCACCTTTGTTATTATCCTCCCTCAAACCCCATTTTCATCACCCATCTCCTCTCCTGTTAATTCATTCCATCAAAGTTCACTTCTTTGATTCATCTCCTTCGACATTTCCATCGTACATTTCATGTACAATTTCTAGTTTTATGTGTATTACTTTGAAACATTTAATTTTCATATCATGTTGAAGTCTCCCAAAGAACCCATTTTTTAACTTAGAAATATATTGAATTAGAGAAGATATTTCATTTTGGTATAATGTCTTTCCTTCCAATTATTTCTACGATAGTATTGATCAACATAAATTTTAAAATATTGTCTTTTAAGAACTCTAATACATACAAATGCATGTTCTACTAGTTAGTAAGTTAATATTCTATCTTACTGCCAATCCTCCATTTTTTGAATGCTACCACTATCCAAACCTTATGATCATTAACTCCCTCCTCACAATTTTCATGAGTTAGGTCATTACCAATTTTATTTTATTTTTTTGAATAAATATTCACAATACCTTCAATGGTCATAATGATTATCTCTTTGGATATTTTGAGAGATTAGTTATTAGAATCCATGGGAGATATCTACTCAAGTTTTGTTTCGAAATCAGTTCATTTTTATTTGGGTCTTTGTACGCACTAAAAAGCACAAGAAGGCCTTTTGCGTGTACTTCACTTCTCGTGGGTTAGGCTGAGCAAACCAATGCGTGGATGATGTGATGATGGGGGATCGTGAGTTATGATAAAGTCGATGGGAGGTGGTGTGAACAATGAGAGTATGGATGGCTGATGACCGGGGCAAGGTGGATATATGATTCTTTGTCAATGGGATCGCGAGAGCACAACTTTCTCATTAAGTGAAACAAAAATTTTGCCTATCTCTTAACAAGGAACATGGAAATCTAGGATAATTTCAGTGCCCAATTCTCAGTCTATGTTAGCTAAGAAAAGTAGGCTATGTATGGGTTGAAGAAATTTTGGGAAATGTTTGTTTCTCTCGAGATAATCTTCTCCTGAAATGGTCATGCAGAAAATGGTGAAAGTGAGAGAGATTAGGTTAGAATTGAGGAAAATGAAAAATTCAACACACAACACAATATTTTATCCTAGAAAACCCCAATTTGAGGGAAAACCAACTGGGAAGGGAAATTTCTCTTTATTCCCTTTATTCTATTGGCCAATTCAAAAGAAAATACATATTATAAGAAGTTGAAGGAAGGCAAACAATGTCACTTCTACCCTTCTCTACTTGTTTTTTTTGTTCTCCTACCTTGCTTCTAAAAAACAATTTCAGCTTCAATGGTTTTTTTCTCACTTCTCTCTATCAAATCTTCGATGCCCAATTCCACCCACTCTTTTTGATTAAATAGTTTGATCCCCATGTCCTCCCGTGCATTGGAGAATGGGAAGATTCATCCAAGGAAGAGACACAACCCAAACGTTTGAAATCTGTGACCGTTCATTGATTTATTTATTTTTGTTTCCATAAGTGACAGGAACACCGGTGAAAGCAAATCGACGGTTACGCAACTGCTAGTTTGTGAAGATGGGTGGTTATGTAAACATCACTTTGCATAGGATGGTGGTTCTGTAACTTATCAATGTGTTCTATTTTCTGATTATGGTTGTTCTAATGAAGTGGTGTTTCTTTGGATCCCTATGGTTCACACCTCCCCTGTTTAGGAGGCTTTTGGTCCCAAAAAAGCTTAATAGGGGAGTGGATGAGGAAACAAATCCCTCACTTTATCCTTTCAGTACCACCAAGCCTGACTTGGTGTCTTCCCTTTGAGTCCAACTTCGAAGATTCATGCGGACCTCTCCTTGTTTCTCGAAACTTCTACTATATCACTACATCCTCCTCCAATGTGCCTCGTGAATCCAAGATGCAATGTTCCATGGAAGGTAGTAATTGACATTCTTCTTCTTCATCAAGCATGGATGGCTCATATAGGTGCAAGTTTTCACAATTTACTACTAAGTACATACACATGAAGTGTGGCAAATAAAGTCTAGAAGCATTCTTTCCAACATACTCCAGTATAGTGAAGGGCCCATACCGTAGTGACTTGAGTTTCCTTACTTGTCCTTATAATCTTTCCTTACTCAAGTACAACCAAACCTTATCTTCAACATGAAGTTTTTGCTCTCTATGATGATGATCATGTCTAGCATTTTACTTAGATTGAGACTTCTCCAATTGTTCTTTTACCTTGAGATGGATTTGTCGGATCCTCTCAACAAACTTCTTTGCTCTAATCACTTTTGAATCATGTATCTCTCTTTTTTCCTGTTGTCCAACCGTAATGTCCAATGGATTATTAGGTAGATACCCCAAACATGCTTCAAAATGTGACTGCATAGTGGATTTGTGTACTACCCTGTTGTAGGAATGTTGTATGTAGGCTAAAGACTCATCCCAAGTCCGTGGATATTTGTTATTATATCCTCTAATCAGTTTTACGAAAGTCATGTTCACCACCTCCATTTGCCCATCTATATGGGGATGGAAGGCCTTGATTCTTTATAACTTGGTTTCCATCTTGTCCTATAAAGTAGTCTAAAAATTCTCCAAGAACTTGGAATCTTTGTAAAAAACAATAGACTTTGGCAAACCAAAATGCACCCATACATTAACAAAGAAAAGTTCAACTGCCCCACATGCTTTTATTGTCTTTTTACAAACCATAAGAACACACATTTTATTGAATCTATCTACAACAACATATATATAATCATGGGTATGTCTAGACATGGGTAGTCCTCCTATAAAATCCATAAAGATATCCTCCTAAGGTTGAGTAAGGACCGGTGTAAAGGCATATAAAAACCTTCCTGATTTTAGGCTTGGTTGTACAACAAAGTTTACATCCTCTTATAAATTTAGATACTTTTTCTTGCATATTAGGCCAATTTACATACATTTACAAGTGGGCCATAGTATTACCAACCCCAAAATGTCTTGCTAATTTCGAGGTATGTGCTTCCCTCATCAATAAAATCCTTTCTTCTTTTGGCACGCAAAACTTCTTCCACCGGTAGAGCAACCCATCTTTGAGATAACATTCTTCAATACCCCTCTTTTTAGCCTTTTTGGACTAAAACTTCTGATATGTCACCCCAAAATCTTTGTCTTGAGCATATGCCTATTTGTAAGCTTCCTTCATGAAGAGCTCAAAATGGGAGATAATAGCCAAACTAGAGATATTCTTCTGTTTGGATGGACTAGACAACACTTATTCCACCAAATTTGTGTTTCCTTTCTTGTACTTGATTACCAAATAGGACTGCTAAAGGAATCCCATCCAATTGTAGTGCCTCTCCTGCTTTAATTTAGACTGTGCTTGCAAATACTTGAGGGGTTTGTGGTCAATGTGCACAATAGTTTCTTTAAAACCAACAAATAATATTTCCATTTCTTTAATATATTTCTTGAACTAGTGCATACATGTCTTTATCGTATATTGAATATCCCTTAACTGCCGAAGTGAAAGTTTCAAAATGATAACATATTGGCTTACCTCCCTATATCAACACTTCTCCCATAACGTAATCACTGACATATGTCTCTACTTCAAAGGGTTGCTACAAGTTAGTAAGAGCAAGTACTAGAGCATGACTAATTTTGTATTTTATTAACTCAAAAGCCTTGTCTTATTCCCTACCTCGGTCAAAATTCTTACTCTTTGTGGTTGTTATGTGTAAAGGTGCTGCAATAGCAGCAATATCAGAGAATCCCATCATGAACTTCCTTAAGTACTATACTGATCCCATAAAACTCCTAGTCTTTGTGGCTCTCATTGGTGTTGGCTAGTTGGTGATGGATTCCACCTTCTTCGGATCCACTCGTAGCTCTCCTCCCCCAACCACGTGCCCAAGATAGACAAGTAACTGTTTAGAAAATTCACACTTCTTCATATTGCATAGGAGTTGTTTCTCCTTGAGAAATTGCAAGACTTGCTGCAAATCTGTTAGATGTTCCTCCCATGTGGCACTAAAAATCATAATATCATCCAAATATACAATGACAAGTGAATTTATGAATTCTCGAAATACATCATTCATCAATCTCATAAATGTAATGGGTACATTATATAAACCAAATGGAAGTACTAACCACTCACACAAACCATGTTTTGTTTTGAAGGTTGTCTTCTATATATCCTCCTCCTTCATTCTGACTTAGTGATAGCCTAGCTTGAGATCCAACTTTGTGAAGAACTTTACATGTTGAAGTTGGTCTAAGAGATCATCTATGCATGGGAGTGGATATCCATTCTTTATGGTAAGCTGAAGCAATGTAGTTGATGCACATTCTCCAAGAACCATCCTTCTTCAGCACCATCACAATAGGAAAACCACATTTCGAGGTTCTTGGACGTATTAGCCCTTGGTCTAATAGCTCTTGGAGTTGTTTCTTTACCTCTATAATCTCTAACAAGGATTGCCTATAAAATCCAATATTTGGTACAGGGGACTCTGGAAACAACTGAATCTCATGCTCTACCTCTTGCTTTGGTGCTAACCTATTGGGAGTCTAGAACACTTCCTGAAAAGACTAAATTATGATATCCAAATCCTTCATCCCTTTGTTAGAAATATCTACCCCATCTTTTTGATCTTTCAATAAAAGTAAACAAAACTAATTATGATTTTCGTGAGTTAGTCTCTTTTCTTGGTTAGCACTTACCATAACAAGTTTTGACTTACGTTGGTTTGCTTGGATGTTGTAACTGACTCCATCCTTGACCCATTTGTATTGGTTCTCCCTTCTCATGAATATAACATCCTTGATATACAAGTAAGGACTTCCAAAAATAACATCAAATGCATTAAGTGGAATTACATCAGCTTCTAATACATCTATAAATTGAGAATTTATCCCAAACTTGAACTTACATCTTCTTGTTACCCGAATTTCTACCCCCTTCTTCAACCATCCCAAAGGATAAGGATGTGGATGCTCATAAGTTTCAAGACCAAGCTTCTTTACAACCACATCAGAAATTAAATTAGATTGAGAACCAATATTAACCAAAGCATTTACCTTAGTCCTCTTGATTAGTATTTTGATCTAAAATAACTTACTCATCTCCTCATGTTGTTTTTGGCTATCCATTTTGGTGGCCATACATCCTATCCTATTGTCTACATCAAAATCATCCTCTATCTCTACGTCCCCATATGTCCTTACAACTATCATGGACTTCTTGGAGTCATTGGTTTGGTTCTTTGGATGTAATTCTGGATGTAACTTCCAACATGTAGTGCCATTATGACCATTGATATCATAATTTTTCAAAAATGCTTAGGATATTTACAAGTATTTAATGTGGTAGCGGTATTTTTACCTTTGTTACTTATTTATTTCTTCTCTTTTTTGGATGATTTGTTGAATGCTTTGTCTGTGACTCCACTTATCCTTGCTTCTTCTCATCATCTATTTAATATGTTTGCACACATGATTTTTTGAGATCCTTGGGTTTCATGGAGATGACCTTCATTCGAAGGTGAATGTGAAATCCTCTCAAATACTTGGTTAGAATATCCTCATCCTCTAAGTCCATAATGAGCAACATGGTTTGTCTCTAAAACTCTGTAGTGTGATCCTGCACACTTTGACCATCACTTTGTCTAAAATATTTCCATTTGATCACTTGGTTAGTCTTATGTCCAATAGGATAAAAAAATTCTCTAAGAAATTATTTAAAACCATCCCAAGTACTTACAATAGGACACTTCTTTTTTTCATGACTAGCTAGATGGGTTTCCCACAAAACCAGAGAATGGCCTTCCATCTTGAGATGTGCAAAGGTAATCCTTTGTGCCTCCATGACATTAGGCACACTAAAATAAACCTCCAATTGATTTAACCATTTATCTAGTAACTCTGCATCTAGTTTTCTTTCAAAGCTTTTAATCTCAACCTTAGTTTCAACTTTAAAAGGAGTGTGATCAAATTTTACCTTCTCTCTTTCAAGTAGAGTTTCCTCTTTATGCTCTTCCACATCTTAATCCTCATCGTAGCTTAAGTTGGGTAAGTTCAACAAGTTGGGGGACAGTTAAGTGGACATCAAATCTTGAATTTTACATCAAAAACAGCAAAACATCAAATTTAGGCTTCCACGGACTTGAACCATGCCGAAAAGTCAAAAATATGTCATAAAAATGGTACCATCACATAGGGGAGACTATTATCTTTGTAGAAATATTGATTTTAAAGTGAATAGAATAGGATAAATATCATTTTATAATTTTTTACTAATTGTAGGTCTTTAAGACACTTTTTCCCGTGAATGTTTATGTCTACGTTTAAGACTACAAATTTTGTTTTACTTATCATAATGTGATAAAAATTATACCATCCCAACCGTGGTGAGATTATATACATGTTCAAAAAAAAAATTGATTTCAATATTTTTTAATGAAGTTATGGCAGGCAAATAGAAAGTGCTCTGTTTTCTTTATGTTTTCAGGCCACTTTCATGGAAAAAATCATAAAAAATATAATATTGCTCAAAAAAATACAAAATAAAATCTATCCCAAGATAGATAGCGGCATCTAACTTCTCACCAAAGGAAAAATATATATATCAATTTTTGGTCATCCAAATCGCGGGCAAACGGACTACAATCTTATAGGTGTTTTTAAAAACAAATATCAAGTCATTGAATTTTGAATTTTTAATATACCTAAACTTGTCCATTTTTTTAAAAAATAGTAGTTTAGAAACTAGATTCTGGATGCTACAATTCATATTGATATAATTTTTTCTAATTTTGAGTGTATGCATTGCTAATAATCCCTACAAGTTGATATTATGTTGTTATTTGCAATATGACGTCCACTTATGACCCCTTTTTTGTCCCTCAACTTGCTGCACTTACCTTTGATTTCCTATGCCAAACTTCTTGGCCAAAGCTTAAACCACTTAGTCCATGGAATCTTTCTTAACCGATGTTGTCTTTTGTTGATCCTTGGTGTTGAAACAAACTATCCACCGTGCTTTCGAACACCTCAATTCTACGGACCAAGTTCTCTTCTTCCATTTGATATATAATCCTTTGTTTCCACTTCTTCGTAGATATCTCTAGATTGAAAGGTAATAATTATTCCCCTTTAGAACTTCTCACTATCATACAAATCACATAAGAATGAATACCATAGTCCCTTGGATAATATAATCAACTCTGATACCAAAATGATCTGTAAACATCTACTTTGGAGATTTATGAGACCACAAAAAATGTTGTTTCTACTTCCAATTGCTTAATAATGACATTTCTTAATGTTAGTGAATGAAATTTGAACTTATAACTATTTTGCAATGATGAAAATATGAACAATTCAACACACAATATTTTTTTTTCTTGGAAACCCCCAATTTGAGGGAAAACCAAACAGGAAGGAAAATTGCTCTTTCTTCCCTATATAATATTGGCCAATTCAAAAGAAAATACATATTACAATAAGTTGAAGGAAGGAAAAAAATGTCACTTCCACCCTTCTCTACTTGCTTTCTCTGTTGTCCTACCTTACTTCTACAAAATAATTTTAGCTTCAATGGTTTTTTTCTCACTTCTCTCTATCAACTATTTGATTCCCAATTCCACTCGCTCTTCTTGCTTAAATAGATTTCTCCCCATGTCCTCCTGTGCATTGGATAATGGGAAGATTCATCCAAGGAAGAGACACAACCTAGACATTTGAAATTTGTGACTGTTAGTGAATTTTAATGTTTGTGTTTCCATAAGTGACAGGACCGTCGGTGAACGTAGACAAGTGGTTACGTAATCACTGGTCTATGCAGATGGGAGGTTATTGTTATCTAAAATCCCACAGACAAGAAGATTCCTACATTTTCAAAGCCTATTCGGAGTTAGGACTTCGCCAAAGCACAAAGGACGCAAAGCACGCTCGCAGACAATGCCAAGTGTCCAACCTTCACAACTCCAAAGAGTCAACGAAGGGAGAAAAGTCTCAGAAGCCCATAGAATTTCCATGTGGAACTAACCAAAAGCATCCTACCCCAAAAGGGTTATGATGTTATATACGGTGGGTTATTTTATTCCCCAAAGGAACAAACGGTGTGCCCACGGTTGGTGCCAAGTGTCAGCACTACGCATTCCTAGAACCCTAAAGGGTAGTAGAAATCTTAAAGATGTGAGAGCTTCCCATGTGGATCTCACAACAAGTGGACTCCAGTTTCGAAGCAAGACCCAAAAGGGGTGACAAGCCATGTATCATGTATGAGTGATTACGAGACTCATATGAAAGATTTAATGCTCAATAATTTTCAAAAGATTACAGGTGAAGGGTCATCTAGTTGTCATTTCAGTAGCGAGTTAATGCATAGTCCCATGTGAACAATGCCAACCTACAAAGAATCAATTTATTCATCTGCATTCAAAGGGTTGTTTCTAGGTAGCTACAAAAAAAGCGTCGTTTGAGTCATGAGGTCAGAAACCAATGCATGAAAGATCGAAATATCTGGTTATGTAATCAAGAGCTGAAGGGATGTCCCTCAAAAGGTGAGTCCATTTTAAAGGATTCGGTTACAGGATAGTAAAGATGCATTAAATAGGCATGGCTCTCACCTTTTAAAAGGGGCAGATAATGGAAAGTGTGAGAAAGATCTCTAGAAATATTTTCCTGTCACTTCACTCCATTTACCATAATTAAAAGCAGTTGAAAGGAGTATAGGAGGGCTTCTTATCTTCTCTTCCTCCTCCTCCTCCACACACACACACACACACACACACACACACACACACACACACACACACACACACACACACACACACACACACACACACACACATACAAATATATATATACACACACACACAAATATATATAAATTGTATGCAAAAGAGAAATAGATAGAAGTAGTTAGAGATAATTATGGGAATCAGTTGATGTTCTTCTCTATCTCAAGTCCCTCTTTTGTAAAATAAAGAGGTCTTCAAGCTCTAGCTTTCTTCCTAGGTTTTGTAACGGCAAGCTTGCCTCTTTTCTAAATGTAATACTGTGCACAATTGTTGAAGTAATATATATGTCCTGTGGCATTTTCTGTTCATCATTTGCATATATTTATTGTCTCTGATCACCTTTATTTTCATGTAGAAATTGTGCATCTTCTAATTTTGTTACTATCCTTGGAGATATGCTTAAGTAGTTTGAAGTAGTGTTCCGTGTGAGTCTTTTCTGACTTGTGGTGCATTTTGACCACCCTTTTCAGTTGTTCACCATTTCCTTTTTCAGACAATTGTCGTCTCAATTGATCTCTTGGGAGGTTCATTTGGTGCATCGCCCCCCCTTAAATTAATGTTTTGTTTTGTCTTTCCAAACCTCACCTCACAACCAAGAAAAGAGAAAGCTTCTTTAAAATATGGAGGTCTCCTTACGGCACATGTCCCACTAACCTAAGGATTCCCACGACTTTGATGGTCCGATATGCCAAGGATGATCGTCAACAGTTACAAAACCACTGCTCTGCACATGACAACGAATCTATAACTTAACAATATCCTCTCTTTTCTTATTAATTTTCCTTTTGATTCTAGTCGTTCTAATGAGTTGGTGCTTCTTTAGATCCCTATGGATCACCCAAGTCTAATTCTGAACCATTTTTTAGCTCTTGTTTATTTTTATTTTGCTTTGTACCAATCTATGTCTAGTCTCTGGATAGCTGATAGGGTGAAATAATCACCCAATGATTACCCCCACTTGTTTGGGGTGCATGAGATGAACCAAGGCGAGCACAAACTAAATGATTAAATATGAAACTGATGTGCACATTTGAAATAGAACTCCTGCAGGGGGAATATGGAATGTGCATGGTAACTACCATGACACATGTAAAACAATGGGAAAGGCTAGAAAAAAGTTCTATTCACAAACAAACATGACATGATGTAATAGAAACTAGGAAAAAGACACAATAACATGGGAAAATACACAAAGAGTAGCATGTTGAATACATGGGACACCACTCAGGTTGTCACAAGACACTTGAAGCCTTCAAGGATATAGAAGCAAAACACATAATCAAGTATAGTACATAGATCACAAATAATGATAATCAAGACACAAACATAGACAATATACAAACAAATCATATAACCATGGTTGGAAGTAAGCTTACGAGAAAAATGCTACACATGAAGCACTTGTTACCATGTTAGAAAACTTGATAGTATGCCAGAGTATATATAGATGAAAAGAGGAATGAAAGTAGTAGATAATGCAATGATAAAACCCGAATATAGAGAAATAAGAAAGGAAGATGCCCCCAATTTCCTAAGATACTAGATGAGGCCAACTTATTTGGTTATGTCAAACCATTGATAACATTGTCAGTGAGTTTGCATAATACAACAAAGGAAAGATCCACTCTTATTTATGAATCGCTGACAAAGATTCATGTAAGTCACTATGGCTTACAACAAATTACAATTCTAATAGATGAAGAGTGGAACATGCTACAAAAGATGATGGGCAAGGCTTCCAGCCACTTAATAGAGAAAACTGTATAATTCAATTAAGAGTAATTTATTATTGAAAATTATTGTATTTGTTGTACTTTTCATTTTTGTTTAATATAGGAGGTGTCTTAAGAAATATGAATGATGAATAGTGTTATCTTTGAATTCAAGCTAATAATTTACGTAATTGTCTTTTTAATCAATGTGTTTGATTTAATGTAAATTAATTAATTAAATCTTTTTGTAGAGTAACTATTGTAATATGTGATATAAAAATGCTAATGTACAGTGAAGAAATAACCAAACAAGCATGTACAATGTGAAACCCTAAGAAAAAGAGGGAGATATGAAGACTTAGTTGATTCCCGAGCAATCTAGAAGTGATATGGGTAGGTGAATAGCTGAAACAAACTATAGGCAGTGTCGTCAAAGCTCGTTGGAGGTTTTGGAACTCAAAAATGTGAAGGACGGGATCACCCATGGGAGGATAGGAGCACTCGGGTGCTAGTGTTTGTTCTGGGTGCTAGTGTCTACTTAAATGCTCAGGTTCTGATTTATTTTTTTGGAAGGTCTTTGATCTAATATTCATTTTTTCGCTTCGACTTTGCTTCTAGGGTTCCAATCACACATGTAACATGTAAAACAAATGTCTACTTGCACATGTCCACAAACCACATCAAATCTTTTTAAAAAATCTAAAATATGGATTTAAAATGTCCCCGACGATCACCCAAAGAGTGAACTTACAACTAAGGGTTTCACTACATCTCAAACTTCATGTAGTTCTTGTGTGTGTGTAGAAATGATGCCTTAGGATGCCCTTATGTGAGTTTCACAATTGATAGGGAGCTAGATCTAGAATGTAGAAAATGTATAGTATGTGTGAATGGAATAAAATAAACATCTCCTCCTATGAAGTGTGTGCATCCATTTCCCTTTAATATATGTGCTAAATGAGTGTCATTGATGTTCTTGTTCCTTTGAATGAAATCTTAGGTGGTAGTAGTAATGTTTAGTGCTTGGTCCCTCATTTTGAAAGCATAAATATGTATTTATATGATTCCCTTATTTTTATTTCGTAATTGACAACTGGAAGGCCGACCCATAAGTAAAAAATTTGCCCAAAATATAAAAGAGACCCAAAAATAGTGAGTAAAGGTAAGAAAGGGTTAGGAGCACCCAGTATGGAAAGAAGCACCTAGACACTGGTGTCCTAACTGGGTGTTAGTGTATGAGGTCATAAAAGATAAATCAATCAAGTTTCGTCAAGGCTGTAGGGTATGTAAGATCAAATGAGACAACAAAAGAAAAAGCAAAAGGCAAAAGAGATTTGTCAACTACAAGTTTTCTTACTTAGGAATCATGTAAATGCTTGCATGATTTTAGGACCTAGAAATGTACCCAAGTGCATGATTTTGTGTCTATATTTTCCCCCACTTTATGTTGTTTAGTGAATACTCAATAATATAAAGTAGATAGAGGATGCATACCTTATGATCATGTAGAGTGTAGGCGATATCATGTCGAGTGGATAAGTGAAGCGTGGAGACGAGGAAAGGGAAGTGGACACTAGGTGTGAAGCGTATGCGTTATAGAGTGTTGTTGTGAGTTGTGTGAGATGCTTCTTGTAAGGATGAACCTGTAAAAGAAGAGAAATAAAGTAGTCAAAGTTTTGTGTATGATAAATTACAAAAAATGTGTATAAGTATGTAAAGATTATACAAATGTGTAAAAGGAAAGTGTGCACCTAATATATAAAAGAGTAAAAGATATAAAGTTGTCCCATTGCTTGAAGTTGTTGATTTGGAATGCTTTAGGTGAGGTTTTTAGGTGAACTCATGCCAAGTGCGAGTGTTGGGGAGAGAGGTCTATTTTTACTCTCCTTCCATGACTCTACCCAATAAGCACCATTGTATATGTTATGTCCCAATTTTTTCCTTTTGTCCCAATTTGTTCTTGATTAGTTCTATTTGTACTGATTGTAGGAAATAAATGCATTTTGTAACTGAAGGCCAGTGCCTGTAAATGTAGAACTACTTTGTGAACTATTGTAGACTATGATTTGATGAGAATTTGATTGTATTTTCCCCTAGGACATTAACACCCATGGGAGGACACAAGAGCCTAGGTGTTGTTGTCTAGATTTGAGGACTTGTATTTGTTATGTGTTTTAGATCCAAGTTATATTGTAGTCCATTCTATGATTGTGTGCCTGTGTCATTCCTGTATTTTACTGATCTATATTATAGCTCTGAGTTGTTGTAGGGGATATTTGTTCACCCAATGTACGCCTCCCCTCATTTGGGGTGCATGCAACGATAATAGGATAATGAGGCCCAAAGGAGAGTACCCAATGTAGATCTGAAGTGGATACCTACAAGGGGTAGGGGATGTGCATGGTAAAAATAGAGGCACATGCAAACAGTAGGCTAATAACATGTGTTAATAATAAAAGAAGCTATCATGCAATAGGAAACAATGTAACAAGTAAGTGTGCAAGCAAGATGGATCGTGAAAAGTAGGTTTCATACATGGGACATCACTCACAATGTCACAAGACAATTAGGGACAAAGCATTCATAAACAAAAAATAGTGATCATACAAGACATAGGGTATAGCCAACAAAAAATAACATACAATAAAAATCAAGATCAAACAAAATGTGTCAAATATCCATGGTTGTAAATAGTCCTGCAAGGAAAATGCTACACATGAAGCACCTGTTAAAATGTTACAAAGATAAATAGTATGTCAAGAGCATTTATATAGTATTTAATAGGAAAGTAATAGCACAAAGAGAGAGTAGTGATATAACCTGTGATATATGAAGTATGAAAATGGAAAAAGTAGATGCCCACAGGAGCCTCGGTGGGACTGCAAAAGGATACAATGTCGAGCATCGTGCATCGTGCAAGGAGATATGAGAGATATGCATTCAAATATAGGGACCAAGTGAATGTGCATGTGTGTATATAGAAAGAAGGTGACATACTAAGAATTCGTCTAGCATAGAAAACAAAGTGTAACATGTAAAATAGTAAGCTAACAAGAGTAAATGTAACCAAGATATGCAAATGGTGTGTATGAGTGTGATGGTGCGGTATGTAAAATGTGAAGATGGCAGGAGCAACATGCCCCCAAAAAAATTTGTTTGAGATGAGGTTCATTTATATAAACCCTTAACAGTCAAGAATAAACCATAGAACAAGAGTGCATCATCAGGTAATGATGATACAATGTGTGTATCAAAAGGTATAAGAGTGTGTAAAGGTGATGATGTACATAGTGCAATGTGTGGTAGTAGACATTAGAGAAAATTGATAGTGATGGGAGGGGGGAAGAAAGCATGATGACCCAAAAGTGTGTAAGTGATAGAAGGTTATTCAATGATAGTGAAGGGTGAGGGCCCTCCACCCGAAATCTTAAGAAACATAGGCATGTGATGATGCTTTAAGATCGATGGTGTGGGAGAGTAATTGTGTGCATGTGAAGGAGACCTATGTGGTGAAAACCTATGTGAAGGGGCTTCCCGAGTAGGGGAATTAGGCCAACAATGTGGACTAAGAAATCGATAAGGACGACAAGGTCATGATGTAGGCCATGTATGGATATGAGAGCTAGGTGCAAAGGTAGGTTTTTAGATTTGAGAGGCATAGGACGCCTAAATGTCATGGGTGGTGCATCAAAAAAATTGGGTTGAGGTAATGATTAGAATAAATTTTACCTCTTCAACTTAACCTAATAAGTAATAAACTAAAGCTTACCAAACCTAGAGATCGCAGGGTTTACCATTACCCATAAATGTGTATGAATAGTGTTGAAGTTGCATCGTGCATTCAAAATAGTTTAGCTGCAAATGAAATTACAATCAAAGACACTACACTAAATTTTTAATTAGTAATAATAGTAAGTGGGCTGCCAAGCAAAGGCCAGTCCCTAGAAATCCAAGGGGGTTCCTCACAATGATGTTAACCCACTGTCTTATGTAATCAAACGATATATAAATCCAATCATGATATAGGATGGATAAAAGATAATGATTGTTACCACATTTTCAGACCTTATTACAAATTTATTACATATAATGAAAACCTAGATATATGGACTATAAAATTAGAAATCTGAATCAAATTCAATGTTATAATCTTCAGATGATGATGGATTCTCAAAAGTGATCTTTGGATAGTCTATCTCAGATTCTTCAAAGAGTTCAGAGTCGTAATCATTGGTATACTCATCTCTAACGAATCAAGGGACGTGTTCTGGTTCATCATTCTCTAAGTCGTACTAATGATCAGATGTAGAGTTGGAATATTAATATTCAGACTGGTTGGTAGATTCAATTTGGTTTGTTGATTCAGCGTCAAAGTCCCAAATTTCCGATGTAGCTTCGTAACGGTATTCGAACCAAGCCAAGTCGGCTTGAATGCACAAAATTTTGAAATATGCCTCCCATAACTCATCAGTTACCTCTCGAATCCTCTGAGTTGTTTCAAAGATGTTTTGTAGCTGGTCTAGAGGAGTAGAATGGATTGCACACAATTCCAAGTTTTGGAGAATGTCGTATTGTTCCCAATGTAATGGATGAGGGATAATCGAAAGGAAATTAATGATGGTTATCTCATGAGCTTGGCCACCTATAGCCATCTATCAAATTCCATTCTTAACAGTATGTTAGAAAAGAAAGAGAAATATATGTAATTGATAAGCAATAATTTGATAAAAATTTACAAAAGATATAATTGACAAGGAACGTAGGCATTTTAAGAAAACGCAAGCGTTTCTAAGTTAGAATAAACAATAAGAAAATAAGATGTTTTACGACAAATTAACAATTTGATTTTGATTATAATATGAACTGGAGAGATTTTAACAAATGATGTTTCAAATGTGTAAATAAGAGATGCAAATATAATAGCTAACCTTTATTGAATGAAGATCAAAACTGACAAAACCTGCAAACTGGTGAAAATTTGTTGATTCCCGAACAAGCTCTAAACATGCCTAATGATGGTGAGTGTAAACATTGGATGTTGAGCTAGTCTTTATATAACACTACATTGGTTAACTCTGATATACACTCTTATTCGAAGATTCGAAGGGGTGATGGAGAGAAAACTCAAAAATGTGAGCAGGTGTTCCCCAAATGAGACTACAAAATAGGCTTTCATTGGAGTTTTACCGAATCATTGGAAATTTCAAGTTATTCAAGTTTATTTAGTTGATAGTTGAAACAATTTCCTAATTCAATTTTATTCGTTGGTGTATTCAAGGAATATGATATGGGTTTTTTTTAATGTGTTGAGTTGTCGTATGAGGTGTCATAAATGGTTAGATTATATTCTATTTTGGCCTAGGTATTTTTAGGATATATTTTAGTTAGTTTAGTTAGATATATTAATGTATATCTTAGGATTATGTTAGGATATAAGATTTAGATTTTATGGATATAAAATAGTCTATGGTAGATATGTCGGGGTAAAGGGATTTAGAGATGAGTTTGTGTTTTGAATAGATTTAATTAGACAACCCGAATGATAAAAATATTTAAACTAAATGGATATTAACATGATAAATTGTAAATGTGAATGAGACAAACTATTGACGATGGGGGACTGTAGAATTTAGGTGTCTACATATGCCCGTTTTTGTCTAACGTCTTAGCAAGGTGTCAGACAAAAATGATGGAATGTTTTATGGGTGGTCTCGCCGTAATATAGGGGAACACCTATGCTTGTGTGTCATGTGTTTTGTAGTTGCTCCAGTCCAAGGGGATGTCGAAACAAGATGTGTTACCTAGGGACCAAGTGATAGGGGAACCAAGGGGTTCGACACCTATAGACGTATGATCCGTAATGGTAGGCTAAAAGAATAGGAAATCCAAATGATGGGGGCCAAAGGGCGCATGTCCCAAAGATGAACGATGGATCCCAATGTAAATTTTGTTTTCTTTTAATGTTTAAAGGACTAGGGTCCATCGAAAATTGGACACATTTGTGGAAAATAGTGATTTTCGTGATTTAGGGCAAAAATGGGCACATATGCCAACAAGGTATGATTTGTAAGTAACTTAGAGGAAAATCTCCAACGATTGGGGGAATCACTAGTGATTCCCTCAATGTAAAATATGGCCTATAAATAACCAAGTCACAGGCTTATTTTACGATTAATGTGGTGAAAGTGACCTGTCGTGGCGAGGAAAATGTGTTTTTGAGAAGATAAGGGTGATTTTTGGATGGAAAGGCGAGTTGGAGTAGGCAATGGAAGCCCATGATGGTCGAGGTGAGTTCTCTATCCTTGATTTAGTTGTTTATTTGTAGTTTTTTTGTGTATTTTCATAGATTTAGGGTATCTTTTCTGTGTTTGGGGGTCACACGGATTCCCTAAGGCAAAAACGTAGGAATCACCAATAATTTATACAGTCGTTGACGTTTATAGTGAAGCATTGATGATTATTTTGCTATGTAAATGGTTAAATTTTTTATTTGTAATAGAGATATTTTGGATTGCCCATAATATGTGTGGTTTCAATATTGACATTGATATAATTAATGTTGAAATTTTATTTTACGATGATATTAATTTTAATATCATAATCTATTTTCTTTCTTTCGAATATGGAACTTAAATTTAGGTAGTGTTTTATATGTTGTTGGTATTTGAATTTTTAGGTGATGATGTTGATGTTGATACTTTGTTTTTGATATGTTGTGGATGGTTTTAACATTTCAAACATATATTTTTAACAATGATACTAATGTTAATTTATTTCTATTTTATACATGGATGCGAAATTGACTATTCGGGATCGTATACCATTGATCTTGGATCAGGTCAGAGCTTATATGTTTGAGGATGATTGGGAGCATGTTGAGGCTGTGTGTTTTGGTGGTATGAGACATTATCGGTGGTTATACATATGTAGGGTTTTTATGTTGGATTTACTAGAGCAGTGGAATCCTTCCACCAACACTTTTTGGCTACCTAATGGAGAGATTACGATTACTCTAGAGGATGTTCATCGCATCCTGAGATTTCCTATCTGGGGTGAGGGTATTTATCTCGTCACTAAGAAGGAGTGAGATGATACTATGACTAGATTATATGAGAATGATGCAAAGGATATCATACTGGAGTCAGGGGGGTTTTCTTATGATAGATTGTAGTTAGCTAAAAGAGTGGGATGTACTCAAATGACCATGATGATGATGGCCATTCTTTGCTATACATTGTTGGATTCGGGAGGTGGTCGATTTCCTTGTATGATGATAGGAGTTGTGGCCTAGATGATGGAGGAGTGCACTATTTTTAAGTGGGGTCTTACCCTACTTACTCAGACATATAAAGAGTTATGGGCCTGAAAGGTCCACAAGAGATATGGTATTGACATTGGATTTCTACTATAGGCTTGGTCCTTCGAGCACATTGTTATTGCTCTACCGACGAGTTGCCTAGGGTGATTGGTGATGAGCATCCCAATTTCATGAGATGGAGGGGGGATTCTGGCATGAGGTTGAAGAGGAGGAGATTGGGATACTATAGAGAGTTATTGTATAGATTACAAGTAGGGGATGCAGTATGGAGGTCATCTCTAGGTTTGCATGTTTATCTTGAATTTGTTGGTGAGTTGGTTAGTTTGCAGTAACCTATATGGTTAGAGGCTCACTGACTGGGTGAGCACGAGTTACTTCACCTTGAACGTGTTAGGAGACATATTAGATTGATATAGGGAGTTCCCATAGAGCCTCTATAGTATAGACGAGAGGATGGGGATACAAAGACCCTGAGGGTTGTTATGATAGATCTTGAAGATATCGTGGATCAGCCAGGGGCCATGAGTCCCAATGATGAGGGTCATATTGTTCCTATTGATGATGCGAGGGTGACTCTTAATCATACAACATGGTGGACATGTGTATTGAGAATATTTGGTAAGGCTCGGGTTTCTGAGAGAGCGGAACAGAGAGTCATTTGAGTGCGTGCTCAGGCAATGAGAGGAGCGGTGACACAGAACGAAGTGGAGGGTGCAGAGGGTGATAGTGAAGAGAATGGTGATGATGAGTTGGCAACAACCATAGCAGTAGTGACGGTTGAGAAGGCTGTAGTTGAGGGTGAGAGAGATGCATCCAAAAGAGAGAGGGATGACCTTATTGGCATCCGAGACACATTGATTTATGAGCGAGATAGTCTGATCACTGAGTGAGATGGACTTAGTGTATGGATGACTTGGGCTATTGCAGATATAGATCGAGAAAAGGGTTAGAGGGATGGGATGAGGAAGGCCTTAGGGATTATTGGGACTTCTATTTCTGGTGAAGAGTTAGCTGATATGGCTCAGAGAGCACAAGCTAATGGACAGAGACCTGGGGTTATTGGAGTGAGGCCACAGGCTAATGGACAGAGGCCACCTATAGGGTCTGGGATAGTTTCTAAGGCTCACTATGATTCTGTGTGGGCCGAGTTACAGTATTATATTAATATGGTGACTCATGATTTTCTAGATGTAGTTTTGTATTTCAACCATTTGACTAGTAGGACGGCATGCCCTACTACTAGTGGTGCAAGTGTAGGTCACCCTCCTTAAAGACCTGAGCGAGTGGGAGATAGCAGGGGAGAGGTTAGAAGAGATACCGGTGTTGTGGGTGGTGTAGGAGCAACTAGAGGTGGAGGTGCTCAAGGAGGAGAGGGTAGTACATCCCCTCATTGTCAGTCCCTTGGATATTTCCAGTTTACTGATTCATGATATGTAGTTGTATGGCTCATAGAAGCCTATTTTTGTATGACATTGGTATGAAGTATTTTGACGATATGGCTCATAAAGGCTTATTTTTTATACCGATGTATATGGATTTGATTGATATATATGATGATGATGATGATGATGAGGTTTTATGGTTTATATTGTTTATTTTCATAGGTAGTTGATTTCAATATTTATGGTTATGTATTTTTTAATTTGAATGTATTATGGTTTTTGAAAAGTATGGTTAAATTGAAAAACTTAAAATTTGATCTCAAATTTTATCAAAATGTGGCTCAATAAAATAGATTAAACATGAAATGATTGTCCAATCATGAATTTGGTACATATGCATTAAGTTTTGAAAGCTTGAACACTCTTGCACTTATAACCTTTAACAAGTGTTAAATAAGATCATCAATGGGTAGTTATAAAATACTTAATAAAATATAGAATTAAAAAAATTCTTTTCATTTAAGACATAAAAGGGGGTTTGAACATGTATAGATCAATGAGGGGAAACAAATTCCCCTTATCTGCAGATATGAGGAGAGATGCCCCAGCAAAATAATCAATGTGAGAGAAATTTGATCAATGCGGGAAGCTTTCCTAGATGCTTTTGATATTGATGTATTTATTTTGAAGGCTGATCAATACGGAAAGCCCTTCTAGGTATCCATCCTTCAATGGTATGGTCTATGCTTTTAGTTGGTAGCTTTCCTTCAAGGGATCAGTCTACTTTTGACTTTTGATTTTTTTTTACGAATAGTCATCCTTCAAGGGATCGGTCTATGATTTTGATGGATAGTTGTCCTTCAAGGGATCAGTCTATCATTTATTTTGACTTTTGAGAAATGCATCCAAATGATTTACATATATATATATATTTATTTATTTATTTATATGATGAAAAATCCCTAATAGACTGTTTCAAGGAGGAGTGTTGGCTAGATTTTATGCATAACATAAAACCTAGGCAATCATGAGATAAATCTTCCTTATTTAACAATGAGGTCCCCGTGTAATATGTTTATCTATTATGCAATGGTGAAACATAATATCTATTTTTAGGGGTTTTAGTTTAATTCCCTCAGCTCGTGAACCATGACTAGGAAATTTTGCAGCAAGTAAACAAATGTGATGGGTTATTTGCAGAAGGGAAAAAACAGAAGGAAAAAAGAAGGACGATATGCTGAATCAACCAATAGTTAACAGAATTGGTCTCATACACACAAATTAACTAAACATATAAATCACCACATTCAACAGAATGGGAAAAAGAAATGACTTCTAACCTAGATTTGAGATAACACAAAATTTATCTAAAACCTGTGAAAAGAAGAGCTCAAAAATACAATGTAGACGTAAATTTCTCCAGAAATCCACCTTTTATTCAATCCCAAGCCTTCACAACAATCACATCAAGGGTTCTAGCACAAAGTCTGAAAACTTAAGAATGCTCTAATTACAACAACGCTTGCTAAAACAAGTTATGATAACACTTGTTGTGTTCCTTTAACCTGTGGGCTCTTCCTCTATTTATAGTGCATAGAGGGAAAATACAAATAGGAAGCTTTCAATGAATTTCCACATGTGGAAACTATGAAAAAGGGAAGCAACTGGCAGTATTCTCCCCTATACTTTCTCATTGCATGACATACATGCTTTACAACTGAAAATAGAACATTCTATTTTGCATGTCTGCCACCTATTTCCAAGTAATTGACTTCTTCTAGTAACTTGAAGTAACAGATTTTAAATCCAATTACCTAAGTTTTACAATTGTAATTGATTACTTAATTTATTTTTCAAAGAAAATAAGAGAAAGAAGAAATTAGAAGAAAGTTGCAACACTCCCAGTTTTGTTCTTCTTCCATACTCTACATGCTGATTCAACTTGTATTGCACTTCCTCCTCATGATTGATTTGGATGATATTTCTGCCTAGAATATGAGATGACTTTTTTCCTGCATGTGGTTGACTCTTTGCCTTTGATTCTCACCAAACTGGATCTAGAAGCAACTGATTGTGATTTTTCTTGCAGGTGTTGCCTCTAACATGTCTTCCCCTCTTATCCCTAAAGCTTTTGTAATTCTTCTTCAGTACATGCACCAGTAAAATGCTTTCCATAAACAATTCAGACAAAACTCATCACCTTTTATTTTTAATTACATATGAGCAATTTTGAATTCTGGAAAGAATTCTGAGTGAAGGAAAATATAAGTAAATTCAATAAAGGCTTCAACTGGAAGATTAGGAGCACATAAGTAAAAACTTCTAAGGGTATTTTGCATGCAATGAATTCCTCCCTAACTTTGTCGTTAACCCTTTCTAAAAATAATTAAAATAAATCAGCTTTTAGGCATGAAGTTATGCCAGAATGGGTCACACTTTTTGGCTATAAGTTATGTGAAAAACATGAGGGACAGGCAATGCTAAATTTCACCCTGCCTGATAGCTTCTAATTTCCCACTTTTCACTTGAGTTATCATGTTAAACTCTTACCTTCCAGGAAGGCCCGAAAAATGTGACTTGCATGGGTGAATTAACTTGCTATTGTGTGAAAAACATAAAGAGCAGGCAACGTTAAAATTCACCCTGCCTAGAAGCTTCTAATTTCTGACCTTCCACTTAAGTCATGATGTTAAACTTCACCCTGTCTGGCAGCTTCTAGTTTCCCACCTTCCACTTAAGTCATCATATTAAAATTCTCCCTACCTGACAGCTTCTAATTTCCCACCTTCCATTTAAGTCATGATGTTAAACTTCAACCTGCCCAACAGCTTCTAATTTCCCACCTTCCACTTAAGTCATCATGTTAAAATTCACTCTGCCTGGCAGCTTCAAAAATGGGACTTGTTTGGAATTGACTTCCCAAATGTGGCGTGAAAACCCAAGGTAGCAGGCAGCTTAGAATCACGACTTGCATGAGCTCTCTTTCACGACTTGGACTAAAAACTCCATCTTTGGATCGTTGTATGAATTCTAGATGATGGGGCAATTGAATTTATGACTTTGCACAGAGAAATCACTCATTTCTGGAAAGTGTGACTTGCTTCCAAACTGCTGCGTTGAAAACCAATAATAAACAATAGATTTCACTTTTGCCTGAGGCCATGGATGACTTCTAAAAACCTTATGCAGTTGAACTAGTTAAGTGGAATGAAAGAAAATACCAAGAGGAATTGTGAGACAGATCAAGGAGAAAAACCGAAACCAAACAAAACACACAAGAAATAAATAAAAATGAAAAAAAACCTACCAGAAGTTGCAGATAATTGCTCAAAAATAACTTGCCAATTAGCTGGTCTGTAAAACTCTTACCCACGTGAATACTCTACTTAGAGGTGAAAGTAATACTGGTGTGTGTAAATCCTTAACGGGGTTTAACTTCAGCACAATCTATTTTTAAAAGAATTTTATTTTTATTTAATAAATAAATAAATAAAACGCTTTCAAACAAAACCTGGCGAAGGGATAGAGTGAGTTTTATCATGTGGGTATTTGTTGAATTTGACTTTTATGACTCTCTGGGGATACCTTAAAGCAATACAAGCAACTGTAAGTAAAAACAAAACACGACCCGTTACTTGAAAAGAATGAAAAATTTAAAAGGGGTAGTCCCAGATTTCAAGATGAAATCTTAGGGACACCAGACAGCTCCATCTGTGGACATATTTATTTATGTAAAAATGAAATAAGTGAAGATGAGATCCCAACATCTTTGGTTTCGTGTCTTGTCTATTGGGTTCGGGGTCAAGAAAAAAAATAAGAGAAATTTTATTTATGTATACACATGTTATACCATGTATCTCAGTTCCTGAATAGCTTCCGATGCTACCCTCTGAAAGGTAGTGGTAACTCGATTCCATCCTAGTAAGCAAGGATGAAAGTGTCCATTTTGGAAATTCTCTTGATCGTGAAGGGCCCTTTCTAGAGTGAATTAGATTTTTCATGCATGCCCTTCGATTCATTTCTCTTGTCCCAAAAGAGTACCCAATATTCAATATTGAACTTCTTTTCTTTGGTCTTCTTTTCGAATACCTTGGGAAAGTCCTCATCAACTTCATCTTATGGTGGCTCATTCTTTCTTCTCTCTATGGTAGGTAAATCTTCATCAACTTTCTCCATTCCCAGTTACCGACTACATTTTTGAGGAAGAACTATCACCATATTATTTGTTCTTCTTCAGGTACTGATCATGCTTATCAAAAGTCTCCTCTAAGGAAACTAAACCCTTGGGGATTTTGTTACCTTTCATTTGTAGTAGTACTCCACTAATGTCATCATAATCTAGATTAGTTTCACCTATGATTGTTTCTCGTGGCAGTGATTTACTCCCTTCAACATATAACTCATCAAATTTGTCTAGTTTCTGAAATGTAAATATTTGTTTATCGTCATCAAGGACTTTGGGAAGGCACACCATCTCCACTTTATAATTTCCTTGTCTAAATATAGAAGGTGGTTTATCCGAATTCAATAATGTAGCTATGACTGCCAAAGAGTCTTCCTTAGAATTCTGATTTGTTGGAATGAAGTCAATAAAGAAGGCTGGAAAATTGAGTGTGACAGAAAACACTCTATCTATGTAATGCTTCAATTTATCTCTCTTGACTTGGTTTTTCCCTAAAACTTGCTTTACTAGAAGTTCAACATCTCCTTTGGCTTTGAGGAGTTTTACTCCTTTCTTTCTAGCTTGCTCCATTCCTAGCAGCAATGCTTCATACTCAACTATATTGTTGGTGTTCTCAAACATCAGCTTGTGGAAGTATGAGAATATCTCATGATCTGGATATATTAGTAGAATGCCGGCTCCTAATCCAAAAGAATAATAGGTGTCTTTAAACTCCAAAGTCCAAATGTTTCCTTCTTCTTCTGTTGGCTCTGGCTCTGGTTGAAGTTCTCACTTTAGAATGTCTTTTATCCATTTCCAAGAAGTATACACCATGGTCAGACCCCTGAAAAAGAATATGAAATCTATGATCTTCAGATTTTGTAAAAATGTACTTGGACTTCTTTTCTAGCTCTAGCTTCTGGCTTATTCCCTTGATAGGAATATGGGCACATGACCAATCCATCTTTACTTCTCCTCCAATATATTTGTAGAATTTTATGCTTAGCAATATTCCGTAGGAGACAGGAATATCTACAACTAAGATTGTCATCTTTAATCTTTTGTCAAGAAAATCTACCAGAACAACTTCTGCATCTTTGATTTGTCTGATTAAAGGGACTTGTGTCTCCATGGAGTAGCACCTTCCTATAGTCTTCATCAAGGTAAGCCCAAGAGTATTTGTAACTTTAACTGACATGAAATTGTTAAAAGCACTCAAATGTAAAATGTAGTTGGTTAACTTAAAACCATTAAGCAATAGGGAAACATATAATGGTTCTACTTTTTCAGAAGATGTTGGGGTGTTAACAAATGCAACATTCTTTTGGGAAGGGGTATCTTTGGGATTAGGATAAATTTCCTTTGACGAATTTGATTGCCCAGGTGACTGCACATATTTAACTAGCTTATTTAACTGCTCAGGAAAGGCTCTTAGGTATTCATTTTCTAACATTTGAATTTTGGTTTTCTTGACATGATTAATAATTTCAAAGGAAGGAATAGATTTAGATACTTGAGTTTTTTTTCTGTGGTTGAGATGAAGAACTCACACTCTTATCTCTAGGAGCTAAGGAAGAAGGTAAAGGACTGCCCTTTCTTTGTTCATCAGCTAATGCCTCAACTTGGCGAGTTTTTGATCTTGTACATATTGCATATGTATCACCATGATCATCTTCAAGAAGCTTCTCATCGTCATGTTCAAATTTTTTAGTTTAGGTGATAAATGTTGGAGTCACCAACAGGATCTACAAAATCATCATTCTCAAGCTAATTAGTCTCAGCTTCCTGGTCTTCTTCATTCATCTCTACATTGATTTTGGGAGCAACTTCAATTGCTAATCTCTAGGAACCATAAATGTAGTTTCAGTTGTTGTTGAAATTCCAAGAAGGGGGATTGTTGTTTCCTTGAGCCATTTGAGCCATTTTATTTTTCATCTGCAACATCTCATTTGCTAACTTTTGCAATAGTGAATCAAGAAGTAGTAACAAAGGATGAACTTTCAACTATAGAAGTGTTGTTCTTTATCTTTCTAGCCATGATCAGGTCATCTTCAATTAGAACCGACGTGTTTTGGGTTGCTAACAAGTTAGCAAGACGTGCTCTTCACAATTGATAACTTACTTCAAGAATTAAATCATTGATGAAGAATACCTTTTGATTCTCATCATTCAGAGAAGTAGAAGCCATAATTTTATACAGTAATCTTTGGAATTTTGTAATAAAATTTTGCATGTGCTCATGTGGCTCCTTCTTCAGATGAGTCAATTGAGTTATCAAGGTACTATAATCTTCAACTGGCTTGAATCTTTTCAGGAATACATCTCGTATAGTAGTGTAGTTGGTTATGGAACTTGGAGCTAACCGATAGAACTATTCTCCAGCCAGACCAAGTAAATTCTCTATGAAGAGTCTGAGAGATACATCTTCATGTTCGAATGCATGCACTCCACTAGATATAAAAAATGCAGCCAAGTGGTCATCTGGATTCTATTTTCCATCTCCAAAGAATTTTGGAAATTCTTTCTCATCCCTTTAGGTAGATCATGCATTGGAGGAGTCAAATTCAGAGGTTCGAAAGCTACACCCCATGGAACAGGTGTTACAGGGGCAAGTGGTTGATTCTACATCATGAAAGGAGCACTTCTTATTCTAGAATAGACTTAGTGAATAATTCCAGTTGTTGGATTATGCGGGAAGTGATCCGGATCCGAAGGATTTTTCACTCTTCTTCCTGGTGAAAGATTAGATCTGTGGCACCTAACTTGGGGAGGATGATTGAAATTGAATTTTTCCTACAATGTATAAAAATGATCAATCATTCCTTGAGCTATGCTAGCAAGGTTAAAGTTTAATATAGAAGGGAACTGAAAATAAAAAGCTCTGGTATGCTAATTTGTGTTGTTCCCTAGCGAAAAGTCACCAAAAACAGTTGGCTAGATTTTATGCACAATATATAAAACCTATGCAGCCATAAGATAAATCTCCCTCATTTAACGGTGAGACTCCTGTGTAAGATGTTTATCTATTGTGCAAGGGTGAAACCTAATATCTATTTTTAGGGGTTTTACTTTAATTCCCTCAACTCGTGAACCATAACTAGGAAATTTTACAACAAGTAAGCAATTGTGATGGGTTATTTTTATAAGGGGAAAATAGAAGTAAGAAAAGAAGCAGGATGTGCTGAATCAACCAATAGTTAACAGAGTTAGTCTCATCCACACAAATAAAATAAATAGAAAAATCTCATCATTCAGCAAAACGGGAAAGAAATGAATTCTAACCTAGATCTGAGATAACACAAAGCTTATCTAAAACCTCTGAAAAGAAGAGCTCAAAAAAAACACTGTGGATGCAAAGTTCTCCATAAATCCACCTTTTATTCAATCCCAAGCCTTCACAACAATCACATCAAGGGTTCTAGCACAAAGTCTGAAAACTCAAAAATGCTCTAATTACAACAGCTCTTGTTAAAACAAGTTCTAATAAAACCAATTGTGTTCCTTTTACCCATGGGCCCTTCATCTATTTATAGTGTAAAGAGGGAAAATAAAAATAGGAAGCTTTCAATGAATTTCAACTTATGGAAACTATGCAAAAGGGAAGCAGTTGCTAGTATTTTCCCCTAGACTTTCTCATTGCATGACATGCATGCTTTACAATTGAAAATAGAACCTTCTATTTTGCATGTCTGCCACCTATTTCTAAGTAATTGACTTCTTCCAGTAACTTGAAGTAACAACTTTTAAATCCAATTACCTAAGTTTTACAATTTTAATTGATTACTCAATTGCTTTGTCAGAGAAAATAAGAGAAAGAAGAATAAATGATCAAGGGATCATGTTTGAAAATTCCCTAAACATCCCTAAATGGTGTCAATGCAGAAGATCATCTCGAGAGCTTTCTAATGACTGTGAGAACGCGACAAACGGACATCGGGAGTTCTAGTTATGTCCGGTCAAAGTTCAGTCAACAGGAAAGTCAACTCTGGTCAACTGGTCAATATTGGACCAATCGCACTGTGACACGTGGCTTGCCACCACGCTCATCAAATTCACTTGATTTTCCTATCAGGAGACGACAAGTGGACTACATGATGACTGAGTTAATTATTTATTTTCTATGCCCCATGGTATGGGTTGAATTTCTATTTACTTGGTAAGTCCACTTTCCAAATGCCACGCATTATTCCCAAATTCCACATGCCACACATTATGCCACAAACTATACATATTAATGTTTATACATTAGTATTAAACCAACCACTTAACCGCCATTTTTCCAAGGACCCACGTGGAAGGGCGAAGTGAAGCGGTGGAGATGGAGGCGGTTAAGCCTAAGGTGGTATTTTGACCACTTCACATGCATGGAAAAGGCTTTGATAAAGCCTTAAACAATATCAACCCACAAAATGTGGGATATATACATCCACTTACCATTCATGTAAAATGGTGGAGGAGACTAATTTGGGGATTTAATCCCATTAAAAATGCAAACCACCCCTATATGGGTATGTAATCCCATTAATTTTGCTACGGGTGAGGCTAAGGTTTAAATATAGCCTAAAGATAATTTGTATTGCATTTTTTTAAGGGGCCCTATTTTTTGTATAAATAGGGAACCCATTCTATTGTATGACACACAACCCAAGCTTATTATTTGTTAAGCTTATGGTGGGGACACACATTAGTCCGAGAAGCTTATTATTTTTTAAGCTTATTTGTGAGATGTGTCAACAAATATTGTTTATTGGCCTATTATTTTAGGCAATAGTAGATGAAATATTTGTGATTAGGAGTAAATTATAAACTACCCAATAGGCCCATTGAGCACACCAATTACTTGCAAATCCTGGATTGTTGATCGGAGTGCTAGCGTCGGGAAGGCCGATCGAAGCCGAAGGAGATTGTGCATCAGGAAAGTGAAGAACAATTCGACTGATCATCGGAAGTTTTCGAAGAACTAGTGTACTGATAGGAAAGTAAAATTCCATTAGGTTTTCTTGTGAAAGTACTATTGTAACTTACAAGTTTTGACTAGTGGAACGGTTCGACCATGAACCCGGAGACGTAGGCAATTGTCGAACTCCGTAATCAATCATTGTGCAATTGTCTTATTGTCTTGCATTTATTTTAAAATTGATTACTTAAAAGGAGAAACTTATCAGCAAATAATTAAAGCCTTCAAGGGTCTGAGATCAGGTAGTAATAATCTGATTATTTTTGGATCAATAAAGAAAAGAAGAAAGCCGCAACACTCCCAATCTTGTTCTTCTTCCATACTTTGCATGTTGATCTAACCTATATTACACTTCCGCCTCATGAATGATTTGGATGCTATTTCTGCCTCGAACCTAATATGTTTTTTTCTCCTACACGCGGTTGACTCTTTGCCTTTGATTCTCACCAAGATGGATCTAGAAGCAGCTGACTGTGATTTTGCTTGCAAGTTTTGCCTCAAACCTGTCTTCCCCTTTCATACATGAAGCTTTTGCAATTCTTCTCCAATACATGCACTAGTAAAATGCTTGTCGTAAAAAATTCAGACAAAACTGGTCACCTTTTATTTTTAATTGCATATGAGCAATTTTGAATTCTGGAAAGCACTCCGGGTGAAGGCAAATATAAGTAAATCCAATGAAGGCTTCAACTGGAAGATTGGGAGCACATGCACAAGATTCTAAAGGGATTTTTCATGCAATGACTTCCTCCCTAACTTTGGCGCTAACCCTTGCTAAAAATAATTAAAAGAAAACAACTTTTAGGCATGAAATTATGCTATAATGGGTCACACTTTTTTGGTTATAAGTTATGTGGAAAACATGATGGGAAGGCAGTGTTAAATTTCACCATGCCTAATAGCTTCTAATTTCCCACTTTTCACTTGAGTTATCATGTTAAACTCTTACCTGTCAAGCAGGCCCAAAAAATGTGACTTGCATGGGTGAATTAACTTGCTTTTGTGTGAAAAACATAAGGAGCAAGCATCGTTAAAATTCACCTTGCCTGACAGCTTCTAATTTCCCACCTTCCACTTAAGTCATCATGTTAAACTTCACCTTGCTTGGAAGCTTCTAATTTCCCACATTCCACTTAAGTCATCATGTTAAAATTCACCCTCCTAGCAGCTTCTAATTTCCCACCTTCCACTTAAGTCATGATGTTAAACTTCACCCTTCCTGGCAACTTCTAATTTCCCACCTTCCACTTAAGTCATCATGTTAAAATTCACCCTACATAGCAGCTTCAAAAATATGACTTGCTTGGAATTGACTTCCCAAATTTGGCGTGGAAACCCAAGGTAGTAGGCAACTTAGAATCACGACTTGCATGAGCTCTCTTTCACTACTTGGACTAAAAAATCCATCTTTGGATCACTGTATGAATTACAGATGATGGGGTAGTTGAATTTATGACTTTGCACGGAGATATCACTCATTTCTAGAAAGTGCGACTTGTTTCCAAATAGCTGCATTGAAAAGTAACACTTCATAATAGATTTCACTTTTGTCTAAGGCCATGGATGACTTCTAAAAACCTTATGCAACTAAACTGGTTAAGAAAATGAAAGAAAAGACCAAGGGCAATTGCCAAAAATATCACGGTGAAAACTAAAACCAAACTCACAAAAAATAAATAAAAATGAAAAACCTACCAAAAGTTGCAAACAATTACTCAAAAATAACTTGCCAATTAGTTGATCTATAAAACTCTTACCCACGTGAATACTCCACTTATAGGTGAAAGTAATATTGGTGTGGAAATCCTTAATGGGGTTTAACTTCAACATGATCTATTTTTAAAAGAATTTTATTTATTAATAAATAAATAAAACGTTGTCATAAAAAACCTGACGAAGGGATAAAGTGAGTTTTAGCATGTGGGTATGTGTCGAATTTGACTTTTATGACTCTCTGGGGATACCTTAAAGCAATGCAAGCAATTGCAGGCAAACAAAACACAAAACACGACCTCTTACTCGAAAAGAATGAAAGTTTTAAAAGGGGAAGTCCCAGATTTCAGGGTGAAATCTTAGGGACACCAAGGGGAAAAGGTGCACATATAATCTACACATTCATATCCCACATTATGTTCCCTTTTAATTGGTACAGGGGTAATGGAGGTAGTGATTGCGGGGTTCCTGTTAAAGAGGAACTTATCCATAGAGAAAGATGTGATGAACATAGCCGTGGTGCTCATCTTTAAGGTGTTTTAGGATAATGACGGATAACCACATACTTTCAAATCACTATTGTGATATTATGGATGGTTTTAATGGAATGATAATATGTAACTACTGTCATGATAATCAATCATTTAACAATAGAAAGGTTGCAAGTGCAAGGCATTCCAAGGTTGTGCTTCAAGTTCACCATCAAGAGAAGCGAGACAGTACACTCCTGACCCATATTTATGAGTAATGATGTATGGACCGATCCAATTGGGGGAAAACTTTCCATGTTTTTACTCGATTCTAATTGAGTGACATTTTTATTTTCTTTAAGCACAAGATCACCGATTTTAAAGTCACGTTCCTTGACATGTTTTTTATATGCTCTTTTAATGCATCCTTGATAAACTTGATGATTTTCAAGGGCCATTAGACATTTTTCATCTAACAGTTCAAGTTGTGTTAGACGGTCTTGTTGATATTCTTCATCGGGGATGAAGTCCTTAAGTGATACATGAAGTGAATGGATTTGAATTTCAAGGGGTACAATGGATTCAGAGCCATAAACAAGTGAATAGGGTGTTGCTCTTGTAGGTGTGTGGATGCTAGTTTGATATGCCCAAAGGGAAAAAAATGATTTGTAGATGCCAATTTCTTCCTGCATCGTTTATTGTTTTCATAAGAATTTTATTAGAGGCTTCAACCTACCCATTTTCTTGAGGATAGTATGGTGATGAAAAGATGAGTTTAATATTGAAGGTATCACAGAGCTTTTTAACTTCTTTATTTTAAAAATATTTCCCATTATTTGTGATCAGTTTATATGGGATGCCAAAATGACCTATAATGTGTTGATAATTGGTCCTGACTTAGTTGATGTTAAGGGGATTGCTTCAACCCATTTGGTGAAATATTTGGTGGCTGTAATAATGGAATGATGTTGTTGCGATGACTTGGGATTGATGGCTCCAATGAGGTCTAACCTCCACTGGAAGAAAGTCCATAAGTGTTGAGCAAACTATAATGCTTGACTGGGGACATGTATAAGGTCTGAATGAATTTGACATTTCACACATTTCTTAACATACTCACAACAATCCTTGGTGATAGTGGGTCAGTAATACCCTAGCTGTATGACACGTTTAGCGATGGAATTTCCACTGAAATGACCTCCAAAAATACCGGCATGGACTTCTTCAATGGATTAAATTCATTCGTGTGACTTAAGGCACCTCAATAAGATAGCGTCAAAACTACGTTTGTAAAGTGTACCATCGATAATGACAAAGCGAGTAAAGCATTGAAGAAATGATCATTTAGTGTTACGTGATAACACGGATGGGATTTTAGATTTAGTGAGATAATCATAGATTTTAGTATACCATGAATCAATTACATGATCATCAACATTTTTGATAAGAGGGAGTTCATTTTGATGTGAAGGGTGATTTAATTGTTGAATGACGATGGATAGTTTAGTGTTATCTTTTGATTCTTCAGTTTTTAATGGGATAAGGGATCCCAAAGAGGCCATTGTATCTGCAAACCTATTAGAAGATAGTGAAATGGCTTGGATGGTATAGTAATAAAAAAAAACACCAAGGAGAAATTCAATGTTGGATTTTTATTTTTGTAATATTTCATTTTTACACGGATATTCTCCTTTTACTTGGTTGATAACCAATTGTGTATCTCCATAGATAACTAAGATATGAAACCCGCAGGAAAATGGTGGTGGTTAGACCCATGATTAAAGCTTCATATTCTACCATATTATTTGTACATTCGAAGTTGAGTTTAAATGATAAAGGAATAGGAATTCCCCAAGGAGGGATGATAACAACATCGGCTCCTCCCCCTTCTTGACATTTAGAACCATCAAAGAAGAGAGTCATCCTGACAGGGATAAACTCGTATTTTTCAACATTACTAACGAATTTATCTAGAAAAATACTCATGAGGAAGTTGATTTTCTGGTAAGGGAGCATCAGCGAGCTAATCTACAATGACTTGGCTTTTAATAGATTTTTGTGATATAATTTCTAAGTCAAACTCAGTCATAAGCATAAGGCACCGAGTGATACGATCATTATGATATGGTTTAGAGTGTATAGCTTTGAGGGGATTAAAGCTAGTGACAACATATGTTTTATGATCAAGAATATAATGACGTAATTTGGAAGTGGTGAAGTATAAAGCACAACATAAATTTTCAACTTCGGTGTAGCGGGTTTCATATTCATGGAGTGTGTGAATGATATAATATACAACTTGTTCTCGACCCTGACTATCATGATGGGTGAGCATGGCTCTAAGGACATTTTCTAAAGTAGATATATATAAGTAAAATGGTTTCCCTTCACGCGGTGGAATGAGAACAGGTGGTGATAAGAGATAATGTTTTATTTCATTAAAGGCCTTCTAACAATCAGAATCGCAATGGAAATTTATGTCTTTACGAAGGAGGTGATGAAAAGGATGACAATGATCAAAGAGTTGTGATATGAAACATTGTATGAACTGCAAATTTCCTTGAAGGCTATGTAGTTGTGTGAGATTAAATGGTGGAGTCATTTCAATTATGGCATTAACCTTAGCTAGGTCAACTTCAATACCTCAGATAAATATGATGAATCCTAAAAGTTTACCAATGAGAACACCGTAAACACATTTTTGTGGGATTAAGATAAAGATAATATTGGATGAGACGAGTGAAGATTGAATTAAGGACAGTAAGATGATCTTTGCTCTATTTGGACTTTCCTAAAAGGTCATCAACATAATTTTCAATTGTTTTGTGAATAAGATCATGAAAAATGTAAGTCATGGCTCGTTGATAGGTAGCTCCTGCATTTTTAAGTCTAAATGGCATGACACGGTAACAAAAGGTTCCCTAAGGGATGATGATGAAAGAGGTTTTATATTGGTCTTCAGTAGTGATGATAATTTGATTGCCTTAAAAAACCCATCCATGAGGGAAAGCATTTCATGGCCGACTGTTAGGTCAATGAGTTGATTTATGATTGGAAGAGGTAAATCATCTTCTGGACAAGCGAGATTGAGATCCTAAAATCTATACATATACGTAACTTACTCGATGCTTTAGTTACAAGAACAATATTAGAAACCCATTGGGGATAATCGATGAGTATGATGAAGTTAGGGGATAAAAGACATTGTAACTCTTCTTTAACAAGAAGAGCTACGCGGGGATGTATTTTACAAAGTTTTTGTTTGACTGGCTTAGCATTTGGATATGTGACAATATTGTGTGCTACATATTTTTATCAATTCCAAACATATCAATATATAAGCAGGCGAAGGCTTGATAATATTTTGATAGAAATGAGGTGAAGTCGTCTAATTCTTGTGGACTCAATGACTGGCTAAATTTGACTATAAGAGGATCTTGAGAGGTTCCTAGGTTAACGTTGATGGTGGATTTGTTGAGGAGAGTTGGTGTTTCAGATGGTAGGGATTTCTAAAAGAAGTGATCCTCATCTCCCATATGTGAAAGAATGTCTTGATCGTCATGACATTAAAGGACATTTGTTGTAGGTAAATCTTCCTTAACCATTTCTGGCCAAATAAGAGGAATATGTTTAATGTTGTGATTAGATTGATAAATGAGCGATCCTAAGGATATGGTATTGACTAAAAAAAGGTTAGGTGGGATGGGTACATCTAGATCCATAGGGTCTTCAAAGTATGTTGGTAATGATGAGTCTAATTCAGTAGTAAAAACGGATGTAAATATTTTGGATGTAGTAGCTTCAAATGTTTCTGGACTAAATTTCTTATAACCTAAACCATATTTCTCATAGGTTTTGCGGGAAAGTTGGATGACCACATCATGTATTCCCTATTCATAACACCCGAGGCCAAAATCTCTGCATGCACAACTATGAAGATATATATGGGAGAACTTTGGATTATCTAAAGATTTGAAATCTAATGTGAAAGGCATGGCATGATGTTGATCAATAGTACAAGATGAAGGGTGATCGAGTCCCCCATAGAAAAAAATTCATTTTGAGATAGGTTGGACCATAAGGGATAACATCTCCCACATTAAGGTCATATGTGGGTTGTTCATCGGGGCGACCATAAATTTTTGGTGAAGGAATATGATTAAGCATGAGGAGACGATATCCTTCTAACGTGAGGTGTTGTACAACATCACTAAGGGAAGAATCATCTGGTAATTAAGAAGAGGGAATTAATGTGTTAGTGGAAGCTTCACTAGATGATTCAGACGTGGATTTAGGAATAAGTATGTTATTTGGATGATACATCATGTAACAATCAACAAAAGGATTCGGATTTGCGAGAACAATGAATGTTTGACCCTCATATTTATATTTGAGACACCGATGAAGAATTGATGGAACACACCGCATAGTGTGTATCCATATGCGTCCTAATAACATACTATATTTAAACTCTCCTTCAATGATATAGAAGATTTTTGGGAGATTTTTTATGCCAAATTTTAGCGGTAAGAGGATGGGTGTCTAACGTGAGTGCGATAGTGTCATTGAAGGATCGTAATAAGATTGACATTTGGGAGACAAGGGTATTGGGTAATTTAAGTTGATTAAATCGAGGGAGGAGATAATGTGAATAACAACACCACTATTAATCATTACCCTTTTGATACAGACTTCGTTAATTTGAGTTGTGATGAAAAGTGGTAAGTTATGATCTTTTGTTTTGAGGGAAGGTATTTCAGATGATTAGAATGATATGATAGTAAATGCTTTGAGAGATCCTACAAAGTTTGTAAAATATGATGGAGCATCTGAAGGTATTGTTATTGATTGGAGTGCTTCCAGCATTTCCTGTTTGTGGAGTGGTGATGTTAATAAAAGCACAATAAAATGTCTCACTTTTTGGTATGTTTTGTACCATTATAAACATGAATTTTCAGTTTCATTGATTTTCTAAAGGTAATAGCCATAAAACCGTACACATTCATGAAATTTAACAAACAAATGAAATGTTGTGTTTAGAGTGTAGAATACATGTAATTTTTTAAAAAAAAAAATTGTAAGAAAAATGGTCTTTTTCTTAATTTTTTTCATATGTGTTGTAAAAGAGGAATGACTGTCCCCGGGTGGTTTTTTTGAATGAAAATTTATTTTTTCACTACAAAATTTTACATATATGTTTAAGATTTGAATTTTGAGGTGCTGTCAAATTTTCATATTTTTTGGACTTATATATATTTTTTAATTAATTATTTAGTAAAAATATTTTCAAATAAATGGCGTACAAATGTTTATGCCAATAACTTTTAAGATTTATATCGAAATTGAATTTTTCTTTCACGTGTAAGAAGAAGACTTCAATAAATAGCAATTTTATTTTTTTCAAATTTTTTTTTATATTTTTTTCTATTTTTCAAATCGGGTTGATTGTGTACGATCGATTGTCCTAAAATACCATATGTTAGCAAAATATAAAAAATAAACAGTAAAACATATTTTTAAAAAATGAAAAATATATTTTTAGAAAGCTAATAAAATATTGTATTTTTTATTAAATTTTTGTAATTTTATTCATTCATTAACCCTAATTACGTGGCACCTAAGTGGCACATTTTGGGATAAAATTATCCTCCAAATGGATTTGGCACCAAAATGTGCCACATAGGTTGCACATAGGGGGGTTCGCGTGAACCCTCCTTCGCCCGAAGCCCACTAAACCCTAAATCTACCGCCCAAAACTATATAAATATCTGTATATAACTCTTTTTTCCGCCAAAATTATTTGAATTCAAGGGGTTCGCGCGAAGGGGTGTTCGCGTGAATGGGGGTTCACGCGAACTGTTTTATTTGTCCTACATGGCAGTTCAGGCGAAGGGGGTTCACGCGAAAGGGTGTTCGCACAAACACCCTTAATTTTTGATCCCTCCCAACCTCTTACTCACGTTTTTGGGACACGAAGTGGGACACAACATTGTGCTTTGATATCGGGAGCTTGATGTAATTGCTTAGTGACCACCTTTTGTATTGCAGTGGAGGTTGAAGGTGGTTCAGTGAGGATATAAACCTTAGTCTTATGTGACTGTTATCACTGAATCACAACACCCTTATGTTTACACAAGTGCATATACTTGAGCTCACGGTGTGATTGGATAACACGGGTACTATCTCCAAGTTGTGGGACTTGCTACTTGAGATAGACCTCTAAAGAAAGCTAGTTCTTACTCCTAAAGTACCTGCCACAATCTACTCTAATGCAAGTAAGACTATATTTCCTAATCTAACTTTCCAGGGGACCAAGGAGAGAGAATGCATGAAAATGAAAGCCTACACTAAAGCGGTGATACACCAGAAAAGGAGGGGTGTGAGAGTAGTCTTCCAATGTGTGAAAAAATAGAAGTAAAATGCATACTAGAAGGGGTGATAACAGTTCTCCATAATCTAGCAAAATGCATTCGCAACAACATCTCAAACATACACAATGATAATATATCCCTACTTTAGCATAAAAATAGACACAATGTTCTCCTAATGAAGGTTGAAAGGGTAAGAAGAGTGCAAACAAACACAACAAGGGAAGATGCATCCACAAACTTGTAATTTATTGCTTCATGATATGCACAATTTAATCTATTGCAAGATAAGGGCCTGGATCACCGTGCAAGGAGTAAACTACAAGGTTCTACAGCACATTGGCTTCACAAAACAATTTTGATAGAGCTTTGCTACCACTAAAACTCCCTTTTACAATGAGCCTAACACTCCAATTTATAGAAAAAGAGAAGAGAGAGAGAAGAGGAAAATGGAAATCCCGAAATCTGTCCTTCAACCACTCGTAAGATGCATTAAATGGAGTTAAATGATTGTATGTTACTTGGAAAATTCTCCCCATACTATCCCAGGTGCTACAACAGAGAAAGAATGATGACCATGTCGCTTAATTGCACTCCCAACTACCAAATAAAACATTGTCATGAACCCGACCACGTTTTATGAAAAATCCCCATTAATTTCTCATCAAATACCAAATTTCTTGATTTCTATGCATCGGGCTCAGAGCCACGATTCCAACGGTACACCAATTTTGTGTGATTTCTTTGAGAAATGCAAAAGTTATGACCTTCTGAGTGCAAGCAGCTATTTTGGGTCTATCAGGTGTTTTCTATCATTTGACGGGAATGAACAATAACTGACTGGAGCCAAATACGTTTCTTTTATTTAAATATATCTACCCTCATTAAAATTAAGAGACACAGAGGACGTCATGCTCATTCCAAAAAGTCTAATTTTATGAAAATCGAAGCTCGGAGTCAAAACTTATGGCCGTTTGAAGTTCTGGAGGTCAAATTTTGACTTTTCTCTTCGTTGCAGCTATTTCAACTAAATTGGGTCCGCGTGTCCCGGCTGTCCTGGACACATTCTTCTACATCGTCTGATTCAAGCCTCATTTTCCCTATGCATCCGCCATTGACCGGGCCGTTGACTTCCACATCGACCGCATCCACTTAGTTTGGCCCCTTGTGCGGCAATTTAGCCTTTGCGCATCCCGCGCGTACTTTTGTCCCGACTGTCCAGGAAGAAAATCTCTGTGCCACCCACAATAGACTAACTTGTGGAAAATTGGTTGATTCGTGTCCCACGTGTACTTTTGTTCTGGCTATCCCAGACTACTCGGAACAAAAACTTTTGCTTTTGCTGATTTTCACTGCCTGCGGCCATTTCGGCTTTGCGCATCCCAACTATACCGCGGACCGCCTAGGACAAAAAGTTTCAACTTTACTGATTCCTTTGTATTTCAGCCACAAAATTGGTGCAACAAACCTTGGTACGATCCGCACTGGTATGACCCGTAGCCTTGAAATCCGCAATGCATTAAAACAAGCCTACGACTTCATTTTTGCATTTTTTCAATTTTTTCTAACTCATTGGGATTTTTCCTTGGATGGGAGAATTAGAGAGAATCCAAAGGGGCCCCAAAAACATGATTTTGGGCATTGAATCAATCTACTTGCTTGGGACTGAAGAATCTGATGCATGTTATCAATATTTACCTCGAGGGGTGAATTTTGGATAATAATGACATTGCCAAGACAGATATTTCGAGAGCCACTGGAATGGATAATTTAGGTTTATCTTATGGGGCAACCATTTATGGTGGTGGAGGTATAGCTTCATAAGTTTTATCTTTCTTAGGCTCAGATGGGTCTGTGTCATAGTTATGTGAATGAGTAGTAATATGAACACTGTCGACTCGATAGGAAGAGATGGGTGTTTTGGACTTAGGTGAAGGTGATGAAGTAGATGGTTCTGAAGGAAGGAGAGCCAAATTTCCATATTTCTAAGCAATTAGATGAAATGCCTTACAATCTTCTATGGAATGACCCTGTGTTCTATGATAACTACACTAGATGTTAAAGTCATACTAAGTGGGCTTCCTCCCTCCTAGAATTGATGATTTGAGAGGTGGTAACGTTATGAGTGATTTTTGGAGAAGTTCATCTAGAATAGTTGTGTAACGACCCTTAGGTGCATATGTAAGTGACAATGGAGTGTCAGATATCTTGTCTTCTTATGGAAGTAAGAGCTTGGTCAGGGGTTGTCATTTTACTGGCTACGAAGAGATTTTGGGCGCTGTGATGGATGGGGGGTGAGAGTTACTTGTAGAAGCTTGATGAACAGGCTTTGGTCTTGATATAATGGGGTGATTTCTAGGTATAAGAGATTGAGGACCACACAGGGGATTATAATATGGGGGGGATATAATAAGGATATTTAAAATCTTGAATGGTGTTGTGTTTATGAGGTCCCATTATGGAATCTTGGTTGGTAGGTTTTGGCCTTGACATGACAAGAGGATCACTAAGAATGAAAATGGTCTTTCTGGGAGGAGGTGGAAGAAAATGTGGAGGGCCATTGAAATAATATGTTTCATCAAAGTAAGGACTTCTAAAGACATGAACCATGCCCTATTTGTTGGGTCCTTTTGTGGTTTTAGACATACTAGGTGGGTTTATTCAAGTTGATGTTAATGGAGGAAGAGGAGTTTGAATAACAGGGTTAATGTAATCTAAATGATTTGCAGTTTTTTACCGATTTCAAATTGTTTGTTATTGTAAGGGAAGGATGAGTATGGCCCAAAGTTAGTTTTGGTGGAGATGGTTGTGTTAAAAATGTTTCAAGAGGTATCATAGTTGTGTTCGCAAATGAGGGTGTAGTTATATGTGTATCTACACCAGAGGGTAGGATTGGTAAGGAGATATGATTGGTAATTACTTGTGATGGTAATGGAAAGATAACATATGAGGATTAGGTAGATGAAATTTTAGGTTGAATAATTATTTCCGTGGTTATCATTGATTGTGTGAATGTAGACGTTTCTTTAACAGGTGTGTTTGTTGGTTCAGTAGATGTGGTCATTAACTCAGTAGACATAGGTGTTACTTCAGATTCAAGAATAGGTGTTAATTTAGGAATGACATGAATGGTATGATAAATATGGACAACATTTTTTGTGGTTAATTAGTAGATGGAGGATTATTTTAAAGGGGTTGTTTGAATATGTCAATAGTTTGATTTGGGGGTGCATTGGGATTATCCAAGTGAATTTTACCCCTATCAATGAAATCTTGAAGAACATTGCGAAATGTACGACATCTTTCTATATCTTTCCCTTTGACCTTATGTTATTTACAATATTCATTGTCCTGATACCACAAGGGCTTAGATACAAAATTATTGATAGGTCAAATATGAGGAAGAGCTATCATATTTGTATCTAGTAGCTTGTCAAAGACTACACTATAAGTTTCTCCATTTGGTGTGTAATTACGTTGTGGATGAGAATGTTCAGCGGTAGGATTTTCTTTAGGAGCTGACTTAACTACTATGACATTAACAACTAATTTAGATTTTTCAGGACTGGAGGATGACTTAGATGGAAACTTGGTTCGTGGTTTCTTAGTTTGAAGCTTAACACGACCATCTTCTAGGGCACACAGTTCTAATTTACGGGCCATAGTAAAGGATTCATCGAAGGTCTGAAATGATTCTATTTGTAATGTTGACAAAATGTGTTTAGCTCATGATCGACAGAAAACTTCAATAAGGGGTATAATCAATCAATTGGCAATGAAAAGGACAATTGATTTATTATACCCCTTCAGCTAGAAAAAAAATTAGCAATGGACTCATCGTCAAATTTTTTGATAGCGTAAAGATTATTGATGGTGAATTTTTCGGGGTATGTTTATAGAAAAATGTTCTAAAAACAACTGTGCAAGTTGAGTGAAGGAGAAAAGGGAATATTGCGGAATACTATTGTACCAATCTAGAGCAGGGCCAACGAGGGAAATTGGAAAGGTCCTCAAAATGAGGTCTTGATCATGAGCTATCAGATAACAAGTGTGATGAAATGCATGAATGTGTTGTAGTTTTCTTTGTTGTAGAACTTAGTGAATTTTAGAAGCTCCCAATGAGGAGGGTATGTTTTGTATGGGACTGAGGGGTGAATGGGTTCATTACAAATTTGATTGTGAAGAGAGGACGTTTTTGGGTACAAATGAGGCAATTTCTAGACTTGATATATGATTCATAAGAGCCTGAAGAGGGTCAATTGGTGCAGATTTTTGTGAAGATGGGCTAGGTTAGAAATCAAACTCGCCAGGTTGTGAGTATACTTGATAGTACTGAGGAATATTTTTTTGATAACAAATGTTCTATTCAGGAACATATTGTTGATAAGGAATATTGTTTTTGGGGTATATTCTGTTGCGGAATTTTTTTTTGAGGGATATATTCCTAATAAGGAATATTTTGTTAGGGCATGTTTTGTTGTGGGATATTTTGTTCAGGGATATATTATTGATAAGGGATACTTTGTTGTTTTGGAAGAGTCTATTGTGGAATGTATTATTGAGATGGGATTTTTTTTTGTTATGGAAGAGTTTGTTGAGGGATGTATTGTTGAGATGGTATGTTCTATTGTTGTGGAAGAGTTTGTTGAGGGATGTATTGTTGAGATGGGATGATTTTTTGTTGTTGTTGTGGGATGTATTGTTGAGATGGGATGTTTTGTTGCTATGGAAGAGTTTGTTGTGGGATATATTATTGAGATGGGATGTTTTGCTTATGTGGAAGATTTTGTTTAGGAATGTATTGTTGAGATGGGAAAGGTTGCGAAAATTGTATATACTGATAAGGAAAGGGTTGTGAGTAATAAGGTGGTTGTTGAAAAACCATAACAGAGGCCCTGAAGGATGGTGCTTGTTGTGGAATATACCGAGTAGGGGAAGATTATGGTATAGAGACTAATGGTACTGATTGTTGCGGTATGTACTGTGAAATAGGGTGTGTGCTGGCAATTGCACTCGTATTGATTAAAGGACTTTATGTTGGCATAAACATGGTAATATTCTGAATGCTACCAGTTGGGTAGGAGAACCAATGGAACTCATCGGAAGTGTTCGAATGAATAAGGATGTTGGAGGGGTAGATAATGAGGTACTAGTATTACTTTGTGGAGGTGTTGAACTTAGTAGAAGGTTCATGTGACGATGTATGTTATTGGGCGGTTGTATCCTGAGAAGAAACCATATGAAAACTAAAATTGTGAATGAAAGATGCAACTTCTGACGTTTTAATTTTATCCAAAGGTGGATACGAATGTATTTGTTAAATGACAAGTTTGTGATTTGAAATAATTCTTGCAATGGTAGAGGATGAATCATATGAGGATGATGGTTCAGGTACAAATTATTGGTTCGAATCAATGGGCTGTGTAGAGCCATGAACACTTGAAAATGTATCGGATTCGAGTTGTTGTGATGAGCAAGATAAAGGATCAAGATTGTGTGAGGATGGATCTAGTGTAAATGGCTGGAGTTGAACACCCTAAGCTGCTAGATAGGCATTGAGGGCAATGGGGTTTTAATCTAACATTTCTTCGAAAGTTATGTTGAGTTGTGGAGCTCAATTACTTCAGTTTAGCATGCAATGTGAAACTTGCTGGAAAACATAGTAACCGACATCAGTTAGGGGGAACCAACATCGGTCACCCAGGACCGGCATCGGTCAGGCAAGGAGGAACTGACATCGGTTAGGGCAAACTGACATTGGTTACCTATGCGGGAGTGTTTTAATTAACTCTCGGGAATTAGATATATTTTTAACATTAAAGTAGATCTATTGATTGTAATTGCATGGCTAAGTGCCCTAACTTTATAAATGAAAATATAAGCATAAAAGATAGGGTTTAGAAGTAAGATTTAACAAGAATTAATAAGAACTTGATTATTGCAAGAATAATTGAGTGAGGGAGAGAATTATTGGAGATGAATAAAAAGCTTGAGGGAAAGAAAGTACTGTACATCTGAGAGGTGTGGAAGATTGTAAATATTCAATTGTATATCTTGTCAAAGATTTGGATAATAGATTGGCTTGTTTCTTGGTGGACGTAGCCCACATTGGGTGAACCATGTTAAATCTAGTGTTGATTTATATCTCTTGTTTTGTATATTTCTTCTGGTAGAATATCCGTTTTATTTGCATGTATGCTTAGATCTGATATATTATCTGTACAACCGGTGTGCTAACCCCAACAAATGGTATCAGAGCTTTATTTGAGGGTTTTGTGTGTTGACAGATTTACTCATAAAGGGTTTTCTGATTGAGTGGGAGCTATAACAATGGTAGAAGAAAACAAATACAAGGTAGAGAAGTTTGATGGCCAAAATTATCAATTATGGAAGATGAAAATTGAGGATTATCTGTATCAAAGAGATTTGTATTTACCATTGGATGAGAAGTCTAGACCTATGAAGATTACTAATGAATAATGGAAGATTCTTGACAGAAAGGCTTTGGGATCTATAAGATTGATCATGACAGCATCTGTGGCTTCCAATATTACAGAAGTGACTTCTACAGTAGAGTTAATGAAATCTCTTGCTAATTTATATGAAAAACCTAGTGCTTCAAATAAAGTTTATTTGATGAAGAAACTATTTAGTTCTAAGATGCATAAAGGTGGATCTGCATCTAGTCATTTGAATGATTTCTGATCTATTATAAATAAGTTAAAATCGGTTACAATACCATTTGATGATGAAGTAAAAACACTTTTATTCTTATATTCTTTACCTGATAGTTGGGATGACTTGGTAATGGATGTTAGTAATATAGCATCTTCTAATAATATTTTAAAGTTTGATGATATGGTTAATATAATATTGAATGAAGAAATTCACAGGAAGAGTACAAAGGAATCATCATCTAGGAATGCTTTGAATGTAGAAAGCAGGAGCAGGTAGAAGGAAATATCCAAGAGTAAGAGTAATGTGAAATCAAAGTCAAGGGATAACAGATCTAAATCCAAAAGTAAGGGAATTACTTGTTGGAAATGTGGAAAGAAAGGACATGCAAAGAAATATTATTGGTCAAAGGATAAAGAGAACCAACAACCAGACAAAGGTAAAGAAGCAAATCTTGTTGTAGCAGATGTAATGCAAGATGCTCTTATTCTTTCTTTAGATAATAGAATTGAATCATGGGTTTTAAACTCAAGAGTTTCTTTCCATGCATTCCCTAATAAGGGTTATTGCAGAAATTATGTCTGGGGTAATTTTGGGCATGTTTATTTGGGTGTTGATGAACCTTATAGTATTATTGGTAAAGGGGAAGTTCATCTAAAATTGCAGAATGGAAATACACGGGTATTGAAAGATGTGAGGCATGTGTCAAGCCTTAAGATGAATCTTATTTTTGTAGGGCAACTAGGTGAATCTGGTTGCATGGTTATTTTTACAGAAGACTCTTGGAAAGTAACCAAGGGTGCTCTTGTTGTGGAAATAGGTAAGAAGGTATGAATGTTATATATATATCTATGTGTGTTACTGATTCCTCTTCTGCATTATCTACTTCAGATTCAGATGCATGCATGTGGCATAACCGATTGGGCCATATGAATAAAAAAGGAATGCAAATCTTAAAGATTAAGGGTAAGTTATTAGATTTGAAAGATTTAGATCTTGATTTCTGTGAGCATTGTGTCTTTGGAAAGCAAAAGAGAGTGAGATTTCTCAAAGTTGGGGCAACTAAGAAGGAGCAAAAATTAGAGCTTGTACACTCAGATGTGTGGGGACTAGCTCAAGTATCTTCTCATAGAGGATCTCAGTATTATGTTACTTTCATTGACGATGCTACAAGAAAGGTATGGGTTTATTGTATTAAAGATAAATATGATTTTTTCTAGACTTTTAAAAGATGGAAAGCCCTTTTTAAGAATGAATCAAATTCAAAGTTAAAGTGCCTTAGATCTGAAAATGGTGGTGAATATTGTAGCAAGAATTTCAATGATTATTGTTCAATAAATGTGATACATAGAGAAAAAATGGTTTTAAGAACACCACATGAGAATGGTGTTGTAGAAAGAATGAACATGAAAATCATGGAACGTGCTAGAAGTATGAGGATACATTCTGGATTGCCCTTGCAGTTTTAGGCAGAAATAGTTGATGTAGCGGTTTATTTGATTAATTGTGGACCTTCAATTTTAATAGATGGAGGAATACTAAAGGAAGCTTGGAATGGAAAAGAGGTAGATCTATCTTTTCTTAAAGTTTTTGGTTCATAAGATTTTGTGCATGTTGATAAGGAAAATAGGAAAAGTTAGATGCAAAATCCAAGAGATGCACTTTCATTGGTTATGGATTTGGTGATTTTGGATTCCATTTTTGGGATTTAGAGAATTCTAAAATTGTTAGGAGTTGTGATGTTGAATGGAATGAAAATAGAATGTAAGAGGATCAAATTTCTATACCCAAGGATGAACTAGTTGAGAAGTTTGTGTATGAAAATGAACTCTCGGATTCAAAAGTAATGCAGATAGGGTTACAAAGTAACTGATGTTAGTTTACCCCTGACCAACATCTGTCAGCAGAACTAGTATCGGTTACAGAAGATTCAAACCGACATTGGTTAGTAGAACCGACGTCAGTTACAGGTGATCGGCATTGATCACTGACATATTTAGATATGAATGTCTAGGAGGTCTAGAATGTGCCTCCGGTACCCCAAAATTCTGTGAGAAGGTCACAAAGGGTAAGTAAACCTCCAGAAATATTTACACCTCTATTTTATCTATTATTGACTGATAATGGTGAACCAAAAAGATTTGAAGAAGCAATGCAGGATAAGACGCATGTGCAGTGGGAGCATGGCATGGATGAGGAGATGGACTCCTTCGAACATAACCAGACTTGAGATTTGGTTAAGTTGACAGCAGGTAAGAGAATATTGCAGAACAAGTGGGTTTATAGGATCAAGGAAGAAGAGGGTGGATAGAAAAGGTACAAGGCAAGGCTTGTAGTAAAGGGATTTGCACATAAAACATGTATTGACTTTGGTGAAATATTTTCTCCTGTAGCAAACATGACTTCTATCCGTATTGTATTGAGTTTAGTTATAGTAGAAGATTTGCATTTAGAACAACTAGATGTGAAGATGGATTTCCTTCATGGTGATTTGAATGAAGAGATTTATATGCATACAGTCGCTTGGGTATGAAGTCAAGGGTAAGGAGAAATTAGTGTGCAGGTTGAAAAAGAGCCTATATGGGCTTAAGCAAGCTCCAAGGTAATGGTACATGAGGTTTTATAGTTTTATGCATGAGCATGGTTACTTGAGATGTGAATCTAACCATTGTGTTTATTTCAAGAAGCTTGAAAATGGGAGCTATATTATTTTGTTATTATATGTGGATGATATGCTTATTGCAGGATCTAGTATATAGAAACATTGGTGAGCTTAAGGGAAAGCTAGCTCACACATTTTCTATGAAGGATTTAGGAGCTGTAAAAATAATCCTTGGCATGCAAATACACAGAGATAGGAAAAACAAGAAATTGTATTTTTCTCAGGAGGATTATATCTACAAGGTGTTAGAAAGGTTCAAGATGCAGAATGCAAAACCTGTTAGTACACCTATGGCTGGACACTTCAAATTGAGAAAATATTAGTGTCCATCATTACAAGAGGATGTCAAACACATGACAAGAGTGCTATATGCTTCAATAGTTGGGAGTCTCATGTATGTTATGGTTTGTACCAGACTAGACATTACACATACAGTGGGAGTTGTGAGTAGATATATGGCCAATCCAGGTAAAGAGCATTGGAAAACAATCCAATGGATACTCAAATATTTGAAAGGGACATCTAGCATGCAGTTATGTTATGGAGGTTTAGATATTTCATTATGTGGCTATGTTGATTCAGATATGGCTAGAGATCTGGATGGTAGAAGGAGCACTACTGGATATATTTTCACAGTAGGTGGGACGACAGTTAGCTAGATTTGAAGATTACAGAAGGTTGTGGTTTTTTCTACTATAGAGGTAGAGTATGTTGCAGCTATAGAGGCTAGCAAGGAGATGATATGGATGAGTAGGTTCATGGAAGAGTTGGGAAAGGAGCAAGGTGATTGTAAATTATTCAGTGATAGTTAGAGTGTAATTCATTTGGAAAATAACTCAGCGTATCATTTGAGAATGAAACACATTCAGTTGAGGTATCACTTCATACAACAGGTATTGGAGGATGGGCGGTTGAATCTGGAAAATATTCATACGAGTGAGAACCCTACGGATATGCTAATGAAGCCATTAGCAAAGGAGAAGTTGGAGCTACACTCCAATTTCGCTAGTCTTCGAGATTGAGACTTGAAGAGGAAGAAACAAAACTAAGGAAGGATCTAAGAATGATGTTGCATAGGCATGGTGTAGTAATTAATCTCCAAGTGGGAGATTGTTGAGTTGTGGAGCTCAATTACTTCAGTTTAGCTTATAATGTGAAACTTGCTCGAAAACACAGTAACCTACATCGGTTAGGGGTCACATCGGTCACCCAGGACTGGCATCGGTCAGGCAAGGAGGAACTGACATCGGTTAGGGTGAACTGACATTGGTTACCTGTGCGGGAGTGTTTTAATTTTAACGCTCGGGAATTAGATCTATTTTTAGCATTAAAGTAGATCTATTGATTGTAGTTACATGGTTTAGTACCCTAAGTTTATAAATGACTATATAATATAAAAGCTAGGGTTTAGAAGTAAGAATTAATAAGAATTAATAAGAACTTGATTATTGTGAGAATAATTGAGTGAGGGAGAGAATTCTTGGAGATGAAGCAAAATCTTGAGAGAAAGAAAGTATTGTACATCTGAGAGGTGTGGAAGATTGTAAATCTTCAATTGTATATCTTGTCAAAGCTTTGGATAATAGATTTTCTTGTTTCTTGGTGGATGTGGCCCACATTGGGTGAACCACGTTAAATCTGGTGCTGATTTATATCTCTTGTTTTACATATTTCTTCTAGTAGAATATCCATTTTATTTACATGTATGCTTAGATCTGATATATTATCTGTACAACTGGTGTGCTAACCCCAACAAGCTGGGTCTCATCTTTCAAAGAAAATGGTTTTAGAAGACTTTGATTATGAGCTAGGGGAGTATGGTTGTTCAATGTCTTCCTGTTCTGATGTATTGAATTCTTGACTGTGAAACTACCGCGTAAAATTTAAAAGAATTGGCTCATTTCTTCATTGTATTGTTCTGCTATTTCATTCAAGGCTCGATGATTATCAGTTAGACAAGTTGATGTAATTGGTTGATGAAATAGGTTTTGTTATTGTAATGGCGTAGTAAATGATGGTGTTGATACAATAGTAAATAAAGATTCTAGAAATGGTGTAAATAATGAAGTGGATACATGAATTTGTTGTTGCAAGGGTATGGACATTGGTTGAGACATGCTTTTTGAAGCTTGGTTGTTGGCTTATTGTCTTGTTTGTACCATTGTAAACAAAAACACACACAAGAATTATCTAAGAAATGAATTAAAATGGGTTGATTACAAACAAAAATCAAAAGCAAACAAGATAGATTTTTAAGTTTTCTTGATTATAGGATGAAATGTGCAAAATGGTTACTGAGAGTCCTAGGAAATGGTAAACTAGGGCTAGTTGTAGGTATGTTTAAAGGTAGAGTCCTTGATATACCCAAAGGTATGTGAGGCCCAACTTTGTACTGCTGCCAATACGGGCGTGGTATTGGGGCCTACCCCCTCACTTCACGGTCCCGCAGTGATAAGGGTGTCAGGAGCTTAGCCAATATATACCGACAGATAAAATTTTAAACTCGGGGAAAATACCGAGTCAACTTCTCCTCTTGGTGATCAAATCCAAGTAGGTATCCACTTAGGTAGAAATTGTTTTAGATGTGTTTTGTGTTTAAGTGATTTGGTTGTGTGTGGGGGAAGGAAAAGTGAATGCAACGAAATATCCTCCTAATTAATTCTATGTGAAACAGGAAGGATGAAAAGTTATTTTTAAAACCCAAATTGAAATGTCATTTTCGATGAAAACAATCAAACAAAATGCAAGACTGAAAGCAAAAAGGAAAGTTTTAGAACTCACCGCTAAACATTTTTTTAGCAATGTTTAAAGCAAGCAATCCAACAATCTAGCAAACGAGCTTTCCAGAAACAATGACCTGCAAATAGGTTAGGAAAAACAACAATCAAAAAATATAATAGGAAGCAAAAGCAAATTGTTAGGCTTCGAAAAAAAACTAGAGAAATTGTTGGCGATTTTCCCAATCGTAGGCGATTTAGCCAATCGCATGCAATTTTTACGTAGATAATCAGAAAATAAAAAGAATACTATTTTATTGCTGGAATAAAATAAAAAGACAAGGGTCAAGGTCCCATCGGGTGTGCCAAGATGTTTAGAATAAATTTTACCTCTTCAACTTAACCTAATAAGAAAGAAACTAAAACTTACCAAACCTCGAGATTGCGAGGTTTACCAGTACTCGCAGATTGGTGTTGAAGTTGTGCCACGCGTTCAAATAGTTCAGCTTTAAATGAAACTACAACCAAAGACACTACACCAAATTTTTAATTAGTAATAATAGCAAGTGGGCTCCTTGGCAAAGGCCAGTCCCTAGAAATCCAAGGGGCTTCCTCATAAGGATGTCAACCCACTATCTTATGTAATCAAGTGATACATAACACCAATCATGATATTAGGTGGATAAAAGATAAGGATTGTTCCGACAGTTTTAGACCTTATTACAACTTTATTACATATAATGAAAACCTAGACATATTAACTATAACTTAGATATCTAAATCAAATTTAGTGTTATAATCTTCAGATGATGATGGATTCTCGAAAGTGATCTCTGGATAGTCTATCTCAAATTCTTCAAAGAGGTCGAAGTTGTAATCATCAGTATACTTGTCTCTAAGGAATTCAAGGACGTATTCTAGTTCCTCATTCTATGAGTCGTACTGATGATCAAATGTAAAGTTGGAATATTGATATTCAGACTGGTTGGCGGATTCGGTTTGGTTTGGTGATTCAGCGTCAGAGTCCCAAATTTCCAATCCAACTTCGTAACGGTATTCAAACCAAGCCAAGTCGGCTTTAATGCACAAAAATTTGAAATAGGCCTCCCAAAACTCATCTATTGCCTCACGAATCCTCTGAGTGGTTTCAAAGATGTTTTACAACTAGTCTAGAGCAGAATGAATTGCACACAATTCCAAGTATTTGAGAACGCCATATTGTTCCCAATGTAAGGGATGATGGATAATTGGAAGGGAATTAACACTAGTTATCTCATAAGTTTGGCCACCTATAGCCATCTATCAAAATCCATTCTTGATAATATGTTAGAAAAGATAGAGAAATATATGTAATTGATAAGCAATAATTTGATAAAAATCTACAGAAGATAGAATTGACAGGGAACACATGCATTTTAAGGAAACGTAGGCATTTCACCAAAATGTAGGTGTTTCTGAGTTAGAATAAATAGTAAGAAAATAAGATGTTTTACAACAAATTAACAATTCAATTTTGATTATAATATGAACTGGAGAGAGTTTAAAAAATGATGTTTCAAATGTGTGAATAAGAGATGCAAATATAATAGCTAACCTTGATTGAATGAAGATTGAAACTGAAAAAACCTGCAAATTGGTGAAAATTTGTTGGTTTTTGAACAATCTCTGAACGTGCCTGATGATGGTGGGTGTAGACACTAGATGTTGAGCTAGTCCTAATATAACACTCATTGTTTAACTCTTATACACATTCTTAGTCAAAGATTCGAAGGGGTGATAGAAAGAAAACTCAAAAAGGCGAGTAGATGGTCCCCAAATGAGACTACAAAACAGACTTATATAATCACTGGTGTTTTACCGAATCAATGATAATTTCGGGTTATTCGAATTTATTTAGTTAATAGTCGAAACAATTGCCTAATTCAAGTTTATTCATTGGTGTATTCGAGGGATATGATATGGGTTTGTTTTTGAATGTGTTGAGGTGTTGTATGAGGTGTCATCAATGGTTAGACTATATTCTATTTTGGCCTAGGTTCTTTTAGGATATATTTTAGTTAGTTTAGTTAGATATATTAATGTATATCTTAGGATTATGTTAGGATATAAGATTTAGATTTTATGGATATAAAATAGTCTATGGCTGATATGTCGAGGTAAAGGGATTTAGAGATGAGTTTCTGTTTTGAATAGATTTAATTAGACAACTTGAATGATACTAATATTTAAACTAAATGGATATTAACATGATAAATTATAAATGTGAACGGGACAAACTAGTGATGAAGGGGGAGTGTAGAATTTTGGTGTCTATAGGTAATGGTGTGTATGGTGGAACGCCTTTGATAGTAACAAGTTGTTTATTGTGAATGAACTTGAGGCACAAATGGTTCATGGAAGGGATGGCTTGGGTGGTGTAGAGCCAAGAGAGACCTAAGAGCATGTCACATCACTTGATTGAAGATGTAAAGACAATTGGTACAAGCATAGTAAGAGGCACAACTGTGATGGGAATCTAGACATAGCTAAAATAGTTAGGGACTGTAAATGTGACATTAGATAGTGGAAAATTGATTGTGAGGAGTGCAAATGAGCATATGTTAGTAGCATTAGATGGATAAATCATAGTAATATTGACAGTATAAGAACCAGTAGAAGCATTAATATGTAATGAATCAAAAGTAAACATAGCATGATAATCATTATACGAGAATGTAATGACCTGTTGCGATACATAAACAGAAGCGACAAGGAAATCAAGAGGCCCTGATGAAGGAGGAGGCACAATGTGATATGTATGGTTGGTAGAGTAATCAAAAGCTTGTTTATCATGATTGAGAAAAGGGACATTAAATATTTTTAGCTTTTTGTTATCATTGACCAACTTAGAAGTAGATGTCTTAGGGAGCTTGAATACATTTCTATAAATGAGATCTTGAGTAATATGCATGAGTTTGAAACAATGATCAATAGAGTGCCCAACGCATTGGTGATAATCACATCATACATTTTCATCATAATTACGACGAGGGCGAGAGGGGTTGAGATTGAGCGGTGGTGAAAGAGTGATAAGATTGATTTCGATGACTTGAGGTAATATAAATTGAGGTGCGTATAAGGTAGCTTGGTAAAAGTATGCTTTAGAGGTTGCAATTGATGATTTTCAGGTGTAGAAACAACATTAACAGTGAAATTTTCTTCAGTGGGCTTAGGAGATGGCTTCAAATTGGATTTATCTTGAAAGCGATTACAGGATGAGGATGAAGCATTGTCATAATATTTTAATTTTCCCATAGATAAGAGTTTTCCTTTGCACATTTTGAGTGTATGGCATAATTGATCAAAGGATGGAGATATATCAAAGATAACACTCTCTTGTAGCTGAGGTAAGATCTTATAATTTAGAATCATCTAGTAGATTGGTCATCTTAGCTAGGTTGTTCTTATAACACAAAACATAGTTAGCTAGATGTTCATTAGATCTTTGTTTGAGTTAAACAAGTTGTGCATATGAGATCTTGATGCCGATATTGATAGAAAAGTGAGCAAGGAAAGCATCGGCTAAGTGTGTGAAAGAAGTTACTGATAAACAAATAGATCATAAAACCAATGCATGACATATTCTTGTGAAATTATAGGAAATAACTTAGTTAGTAATGTATGATCATCCGCGTAGTCAAGTCATGCCACATGGAAAGATCGAAGATGCTCCTGAGGGTCACCATGACCATTTAAGGTGGGCATGTGCAATGAAGTTAGGAGGAAGGGGATAAGAAGAAATGATGGGTGCAAAAGGGGTATGAATGAGTAAGGAGGAATCAAGAGATGGAGAGGCACACAAAGTGACTTGCTGTAATTGATGGATTTGAATTTGCAAATCCTAGTATAGAGAAACAAGGTCATGAGTTCCTAAAGAGGAACCAAGTTGTGTGTTGGAATGATTGGGAGTAATGAGGGGTGGGGTAGTGGTAGGAATGGAAGTATGAATGTTTAGGGGCTATGTGGAGGCCATGGAATTCAAGGAGGAACCTACAAGAGGATGAGAGGTATCATCTCGATCATGCTTAGTAGCGAGTAAAACATTTAAGACATGTGGGATGTGTGTAGGGTGATCACGTAAAGAAGAGCGAAAATTAGTAACTTCATCTAATTGCTCTTGATCAACGTTGGTATCCTCATCATATGACTGTTCACTATCATAAGTTTCGATGTTGTCAAACGGAACTTTTTTGTGAAGCACACGAAGGATAAAGCGGGTACGATGCATAAATCCTTGAGACACCATAATTTGGAGATAATTATGAAAGTAAATCCTTGTGGATAATTACTCTTAATGTTAATACTTTCTATTTATGAAGTTAACAATTTTTTAGTGTAATGTCAACCCTTGTGTGTTATGGATAGTTAGAGCACACACTATTTTGAGTGGAATTCTCCTAGGCTTGGTGTGGGAAATTGTAGAGATAGGGACATATCGTGGGGGTTCGACATCCCATAATGTTTTTTCTTAGTTGTGTGTTGAGATTTAATATCCTAGGGACGGTCTTATGTAACCGAGATATATTTTATCAATAATAATTAAAGTTATCAAATTTGCAGTGATCTTTACAATGCATGTCAAAATTTATATGTAATATACCATGTTTCTTGCTTTGAATATTTTATATTTTAATTGTGTTTATAATTTTTTCCCCTGCATTAATTCCACATTAATTCAATGTTTGTTACTAAACAATATAATAATATAATTGCAATAATCCCAAAACGTTACAAAGCCATTGATGTTTTTAGGTTACTTGCTATTAAGACAGATTTAATACTCAACAATCATTTGTTTTAATTATTATTATTTAAATTTCAATGCTTGTTATGAAACCATATAATAATGTAAGTGCATTAATCCCATAAAGTTACAAAGCCATTAAAACAATGTTTTTTAGGTTGACGGCTATGAAGACAAATTTAATACTTAGTAATCATTTGTATCAAATATTAAAATCTAAGTTTGTAATGGCACAACTACAATTTAATTTCAATCTAAATATTGACAAGTACACGAGGCCAAAAATCGCTAACTGAAACAAAATCTAACTAGAATGGAAATGTTAAAAGGGAAATAAATAAATGAGGGTTTTAGAGTTTGTTATAGCATAGGCATATTTGGTGGAGGAGGGATTTGAGATGGTGGGAGCTTTCAATTAGGCTGTCCATTTCCCCTAGCTTTGCATGTAGGAACTCCCTTTGAATTCAATCATGTTTTGCTCACCTTTTTCTAAATGTGACATGCTCCATTGAGGATATAATCACATGTGCAAAGATGTCTCCTTCAACCTATTGTGTGCTCACGTACCCTAAGAAACCAACCAAACATTCTTTCTTATCAAAATTTTGGGGTAGAAAATGCTTGCTCAAACAATCTTGATGTACAATTAGAGGTCCCACACTTGGCTTCAAATGCAAGAACCCCCTTTGGATTCACTCATTGTCTTCTTGCCTTTTTCCATGTGTGATAAATTTCATTGAGAATATAATCAAATGCACACATGTATCTCTAAGCCTATTGTATTCTCGCGTACTATAAGAATTTGACCAAACATTCTTGTTATCAAAATTATGGGTAGACAATGCTTCTCGAAAATATCTTCATAGAATTAGTGAGGTCCCACACCGAAATGATTTCTCCACATAATTTTGAATCCCTTATCAAAACTCATGTTATACAATTTTAGGTCATGTGTTTGAATGACAATTGGTTTCATGAATAGCCACAATAATAATGAATCCATTTATTCATTTATTGTTGGAATGAAGAATGATTATATATAAGATATGGACCTTTGATATCAATACCAACAACCTTTTCTACATGTCCTTTGCTTAGTTTGCAACCCCTTCCTCGTTCGAGCAACTCACACAAACGACACATACTCCATATGTGGCTTACCAAAAGAAAGAAGAGGATCATAGATGACGATGGGGGGATTTGAGCTATTAACGACTTTCAATTGGGCTGACTATCTCCCTTGGCTTCGCTGATTATATCCCCTTCAAATCCACTCATGTTATAAGCACTTCATGTCACATGTGTCAAAATTCGTTTCAAATATAGTCCAAGGTGAAAATTCTCAAGCCTTTCGCCAATTACTTTGTTGCCATTTATTGTTGAATGCCCTTAAAAGTTGTTGCTTCTTTCTTTGGAGAATTCATTGAAATTATGAAAGGTTGGAAATGAGTCCTAGACCTTGTTGTGTTCTCACATAACCCAATACCCATATTCCTTTTGTATTATTCCGATAAACATTTGTATTCCTTTCCCTTATTGAATTGCGTCTATGAGTGGCTTTGCCCCATCATAAGATGACACTTTTTGTAACAAGTCTATCATTTTTGCTAGTGATCTAGGCCAATGCCTCCTACCAAGGACATACCTTCACATGTTACAAATTCGTATGAGCAAACCCTTTAGAGAAGCTTTCAAGTTTACAAAAAACCTTCCTTGAACAAGGTTTCAACCTAATGCGACAACCTACAAAACTCAACGTCTAACATACCACATAACAACTAAATATATTGGATGCGCTGAACAACAAGGCCTTACTTTCAAACCTATCCCCAAAGTTCGCTCCCTTGATGATATGTGTATTTTATCACCTCACTCCTTTCAACAATGCTTTAAGATCTCTTTGAGCCCATATTTCAAATTCAAAATAATAGAAGAGGCACACCTTCAATTGCACTCCATTTCTGTACTAGCTAATGTTTGGAACTCTCGTTTGTTCCTAAATAACTCCTTAGACACTTTAAGTTTTTTCTCTAAATCTTAATCCACTTCCCATCGTCCCGATACTCATCACTACCCTATTAACGTCTTCATCACACATGAGATTGTTTGTTAGGTTGGAGCTTCAAACTTAAAATTTGTATTTGTTTTGGAAACAATTTAGGCGAGAAGACCCAGTATGTGAACATGTCCCAATACTTGAACAGTATTTTGCATATAAAATATCCAATACTTGATGGAAAAAAAACCAATATTTTGATTATTGAAGTTCAACAATTTGTTTTTTTATAAACCATATGTGCATAGGGTCAACATCTCAGTATTACACAGTACACAATAAATACTGATTGGTACTTTCATTTTCTACAATAAAAGACTCATTTGTTCAAAATATAAAAACAACATATCAGTTGACAAACCCATCATATCTATTTAATGGGTTGAATATTTGTCTTCTCAATTCATCTCTTTCCATATTCCAAGTTGGGCTGTTCAATCACCAGATCTTTCATGTCCAGACATTAATACAAACCTGCCAAAAAAGAGGGAACCTTCTTCTCAAGATTCAAATTCATCCATTAAAAACACAAACAAAATTCTACACTTGAAATTAAAAAATAAATATGAATATCAAATCAAATAATTTCAGCCACAAGATCATCTCAAAATCAATTTCAACCTTTGATTAAAAAGACCCTACACCTTGATCCATGTCTTACATTTTTATTGGATACTCCCAAATCAATGTCAGTATTATATATTCACTTTCCTAGTCTTGTTTACTGCTGATTTACTTCTGCAGGGTGCCTGATTAGAGTGGAGTTTATAAGAAGAGATTACTTCTATCAAGGGGGAAAGGAAAGGTCCAGCAAAGCAAAAATTGCAGGTTAGTTTTCATTCCTGCTGCAAAAAATTACAGGTGGTTCTATTCATGTTTGGTGCTGTGTTGATATATGGTCATCAGCTGAAGTTAAATGTTGTTGCATTTCAAGTATAATCGCAATTTGAGTGTCAAAAGAGCCTTTTCTATTGTATAATATCCCATTGCACAGATAGTAAATGAATGTATACTATGAATAACATAACTTATAATCTGAATGGAGAGTTTCTGATGTACAGGCTCTGCTGTTTTGCTGCAAGTGAATGTCTCTTATCAAAATTATGTTCTTCAGTTTATTGGGTATATTAGAGATTGTTTCTATTGCAGAATATCCCATCACATATATAAAACACTTACAGAAGACCCTAAATATATAAAGCCTATGGGCTTGAATTCCCATGTACATTAACAGGTAAAGAAAAGGGCACAATATCATAACATAAAGGCATAGACAAGTATCAGGTAGCTGTCCATTTTGTGCCAGAATATCTGTATCTTAGTCCGCACATCATCATTTTCGAACTTCCCCACATTCCAAAGTCATAACCTTGTTCCCAACCTTAACAACGATAAACAGTGACACGGAAAAATCCATGAAAAGGCACACCGAATGCATGTATAAAAGAATGTAAAATATATAAATCCTGAGGCCTTGAATTCCCTTCTAAATTAACAGTTCAGGCAAAATTCACAATACTAAAAGATAAACGCCTAGTTGAGTATCAGGCAGCTGTTTACATTGTGCCAGAATATCTCTGTCTTAGTCCTCCACCATTATTTCAATAACTTTCCCACATTTCAAAGTCATAATCTCATTCCCAGTCTTAACAACAATGAATATTGGTGCAGATAAATCCATGGAAAGGTAGACAGAACGCATGTATAGTAGAATGTAAAATACGTAAAGCCCAAGGCGGTGAACTCCCATCTAGAACAGGTCAAGCAAAATTCACAATACTAAAACATAAAGGCCTAGTTGAGTATCAGGTAGCTGTCTACTTTGAGACAGAATATATTTGTCTTGGTCCTCGCATTATTATTTTCGGTAACTTTCCCGCAATCCAAAATTACAACCTCTCCCAGCCTTAACAAGAATGAACATTGACACAGAAAAAATGCATGGAAAGATACACATAATGCATGTATCGAAGATGTAAAATATATAAAGCTTGAGCCCTTGAATTCTCATGAAATTAACAGGTCAAGTGAAAGGCACGCTATTAAAACATGAAGGCCTAGTTGAGTATCAGGTAGCTGTCTACTTTGTGACAGCATATCTCCATCTTAGTACTTACATCATTATTTTCGATAACTTTTGCACATTCCAAAGTCATAACCTTGTTCTTGGCCTTTTTGGTAACTTCATGAACTTATATCTAAACATGTATTTGCAAAATTATTTTTCATCCCATCTGAAGGTTTCCAATACTTCAGATTTGATACTTGAACCGATTTTAAAAATCTGTAATACCTCTGCTGTTTTACTGCTAGTAATAATATTAACAACCTCTGTTGTTTTACTGCTAGTAATAATATTAACTTCACAATAGAACTAATAACTTCAGAATGTAAATGTGTTTTTTTAGAGATATTTTATTTGATCAATCATATGTAAGCAAATAATATTACAATATGATTCGAAATTAAAAGCTTAGGATAAAAAATTGTTAAATTATAACTAGCTGTCAAATTGGTGATCATACGTGGCAAGGAATTGGCTCCATGGACCTGCGAACTGAGGGTGTTCGCATACTGGCCCTTCTCCCCTAGAAACATTGCAAATGGTAGACAAACAAGTGGCAAATTGTCCATTTCAGAATGGATAGTGAGTATATACGGTTAGAGACATACCTCAATACAGAGGAAACGTCCCCTTCCATGTTAGATAATTGTTCTATTCGTGTACATCCCAACGACTATCAGTTTGGTGGTTCTCGTATGGTAAATCTTAATAACTATATATAACAACACGAAACAATCCTAAAAAGTTCTAAATGCTTAACCACGAAACAATCCTACAGCCTCGAGCAACCAGTATACTCAACATTATTCTATTAAAAGTAGGTTCCGAAATGCTAATGAAACGAGTCGCTCTGCCCAGCCCAACCAGAATGAAAAAATCCAATATTTATGTAATCCTGCGCAGGAGCCCCGTAAGGCCCGTTAATGAGCTCCGCACAAGGTGGTTGAACATTTATTTGTTCCTTATCTAAAACGCGCGTGGAGATGGCGGAGGACAGGTTACGTTTCCCTCTTTTATTTCCAATTTAATGCTCAACACCTGTCCTCTTCGGTGGACCACTACCGGTCTCCACCAGTAAATGTGTTTTTTTAGAGATATTTTATTTGATCGATCATATGGAAGCAAATCATACTAAAATTGGATACGAAATTAAAGGCTTAGGATAAAAAAATGTTATTTTATAACTAGCTGTCAAATTAGCGCTCCTACGTGGCAAGGGATTGGCTCCATGGACCTGCGAACTGAGGGGGATAGGCCTTTTCTAAAAATAAGTCATCTACAGATATATCAAGAATGTGCAAGAAATATCAATTTGTTTCGTCCTCAACCCATAGACATCTGCAAAATATAGAGAACTGAATTTTCTCACAAACAACATCCTCTGCATCCTATAAAATTGAAAAACTGAAATTCAAACCATTATCAATATCCACAAAGATTAATGGTAGTGAATATAAATCGTAGTACAGTGCAGGTAAGAGAGAAATCATCTAACATACGTCAGAATGGCCTAGAAAATCCTTCTCAATTGTACAGTTTGAATCAGTAGAACAGGTCAGAATGGCCTATAAACATTATTATAAAGAGATGTCACAGTCCTAACCGTGATTGCTACCTATAAAACTCAGATAAGATAAAGTCTGAAATGTTTATTTATAGCCAGCTGTAAAATTGGTAAACCTACATGGCAAGGAATTGGCAAGGAATTGACCCGATGGACCCATGAACTTAGGGTGTTCACATAATTGCACTATTCCCAGAAATTAAAGATATAGGAAAGAAAAATGTTTATTCATACCTTTCAACTTAACTATTTATTCTTAACTAATTATAGGAGTGACAGTATGCCAGCTAGGTATAAATAAACATTTTTTATTCCTATATCTTTAATTATTTATCATATCTTAATGTTATTTGCTTCCGTATGATCGATCAAGTAAAATATCTATAAAAAAAACACATTTACTGGTGGAGATCCCAAGAGGTCCATACCAAGACATTCAGAAGTACAACAGATTTGCTGCCACTATAACAGCATATGTAGTCAAGCTATTACAATTACGATTCTTACATGCATTCACTTCTGAAGATGATTTGATGTCACAAAACATTACATTAACAAGACCTGCGTCAATTGATCAATATGAATTACAATGTCGAAAGGGGTGACTGCATGTTCCAGTGAAACATTCTAATTGATATTGATCAATTACAAACAAGCCGATGAATGTAGTGTTATTTGATAAGACCTCATCTTTATAAGAGTTTAGGGGAGAAGGGCCAGTATGCGAACACCCTAACTTCACAGGTTAAGTGAACCAAATCCTTGCCACGTAGGAGTGACAGTATGCCAGCTAGGTATAAATAAACACTTTTTAATCCTATATCTTTAATTATTTATCATATCTTAATATTATTTGCTTCCATATGATCGATCAAGTAAAATATCTCAAAAAAAAACACATTTACTGGTGGAGATCCGAAGAGGTCCATACCAAGACATTCAAAAGTACAACAGATTTGCTGCCACCATAACAGCATATGTAGTCAAGCTATTGCAATTACGATTCTTACATGCATTCACTTCTGAAGATGATTTGATGTCACAAAACTTTACATTAACAAGACCTGCGTCAATTGATCGATATGAATTACAATGTGGAAAGGGGCGACTGCATGTTCCAGTGAAACATTCTAATTGATATTGATCAATTACAAACAAGCTTATGAATGTAGTGTTATTTGATAACACCTCATCTTTAGAAGTGTTTATAGATGATCTTATTGATATATTAATTCATATTTTATTAATTTTATATTGTTTCATACTGCAGCGTTTAGAGAAGATGAAGAGAAAGAGTTCACATCG